>JAWPHD010000907.1:0-379736 GCA_037043455.1 Cyrtodaria siliqua
ACGCAATAACAATTAACAGTGATAGTTAAACAACATAATTGTCATGTTAGACAGAAATGGAGCACTGGATTAACTCAGTACGTATTGTTTTGTAATTCAAACATTAAATGCTGAACAAGTACACTTAGGAATACACTCGAGGACATGTACGTGTACTTACTGACACTATTATTGGCGTGGTGTTTGTGGAAACTGTTCTGGATCATAAAGAAATGGCGGGAAATACGCGACAGTGTTGCACACATACCCGTGCTACCCGAAAACGCCCGGTTTATAGGGATCATCGGTACGGTAAGTGTTTAGTTTAAACATATTTATTTTACAATGATTGTAAAGATTTAAAAGCCGGTGGCTCTCGTTCACACGACTATTTAAGTATGGGAAGTGCTCAGTATATCAAACATATGTGCCTATCTGATAAACTAAAGTCTCATGTTTGACCAAACACTGACAAAAACTATACATTCAATATAACTTTATATGATGTTAGTTTAGAAAACTAGATACATACAAGTTCACGGCCAGATGATAGTGCAAGTGATACGATGTTTGGTGTTAACCCTTAACCCGTTACATATATATATATATAATGGACTGTTCTTTATCTGAAGTAAGACCATTCCATTTATGTGACAAAGGGTTGTTTTGGGGAACATGACAGATCAACAGCCGGACGTTGTAAACTCTAATCATCCTGCGAGTTACTCTCAGGTTGATCTGGGTTTACAATGGTTGCAAAATCTATTATAGTCGTGCTTAGCGAGTTAAGGTTAAAAGCTACAGACGCTATACTTAAATTGATACTAACTCATGAATATAAGTCACTAGTGAAAACGTTTTAATCCGACTAACATCTAAAAAGTCGGTATATCAGCCAGAAATCGATGCGTAAAATATCACATTTGATCTAGCCTTCGTACAGATAACACTGATATACATGTATTTATCACAACGAATAGTTTCACGGAACCGAACGGGATTTGAAGCAGAGACCTAGCGGTTTTAATTGAATGGTACATGAAGGTATTATATAATGACGGTATACCCACTACACCACTACACCACGGTTGAATCACGTGATCGAATGGCTGTCCACTGAGCCAACTCGGCACTCAATATGGTTAAACTTTCTTTTATTAGAAATAAATGATATGTTCTTACAATTTATATGATAGGTAATTTTCAAATAAAATTCTCTAAAGAATAAGAATCTTGTATGCAGATAATTTGTCATGTACATACAGCAAAGAACGTAGCTTGTTTGCAATTCAGGATCCTTTGGCATCATCTGTTATATACTGAACCAAACAGCTAACGCATCAGTAGACAATACCTTTAATATCTCAATAAAAACAATCAATAAAACAAAACAAATTTCATTCTAAACGAGACAAATATCTTGTCAATAACGACTATAAATTAAAAACAAAAAATCATTCAAATCACCTGTCTCCCACGGTATCAGTCGGCATATAATAAGTTCATACAGTAAAGGTATTGTCTACTGGTGCGTTAGCTGTTTGGTTCAGTACATTTTTACAAGGTAGTTGAACGTATGAAGTATATATGTGTAAGTAACCTGAGTTGTACCTGTTAATGTATGTGAGATAGAGTACAAGTTTTGACTAATGATCATTGCTCTGAGAGATTTTTGATTTTGTAATCAATATACTGATATTTGCATTTTATTTCGTATAGGTCGAAAATGTGGATGACTTCATAAGACTATCTTCTCGGTATGTTGAAAACGTCTCGCCAAAATGGTTTACAGATTGGATACTGTTCATCTACCCGAATGTAAATATTATCACCCCAAACACCATGAGAGATGTACTTTCTGTGAAAAACATTCCGAAGAACCATGGCATTGGTGGTCCTTACCGGATGCTTATGCGTTGGATCGGTAATGTATACTGGCTTCCTACGAAATCAAGGGTTCTATGTATCACGGTAGTGTCACTCTATCATGACAACCACTGGCATCTCTGTTTAATATGATATTTATTGTGTAGATGTGATGACTTTATAGGAAAACATAATAAATAATTGAACAATATAACTAAAAGGTATGTTTATCATAAGTGACTGGATATTTCCAAAAAATGCATAACACATTCAACATTTTCATAATTATGATCTTAACAATTCAAGTAACACCTCTAGCATGATAAATGAAGTTTTCATGACCTTGAATGCTATAACGTTCATTTGTTTATATATTTTTTATTAATCAGTCATACATTAATGTTTCTAGAAAGGGTCTCTCATAGCATCTTATACCAGTTTCTAACAAATAATTGATACACAATGTGAGCATACCTTAATATCATAGAACTTCCAAAATAATAAGCTCGATTAGTGGACTCTTTTTGCGGACTTAATTCTGACAGTTTTATGAAAAGTTGATTAACTATTGATCTAAAGATATGGTAGAAGTATCAGAGAAAGCGTTTGTGTTTCTTTTTTCTAATGTTCTATTATGAATATAGATATAAAATTCGAACAGGAAAAGCAGCATTCAAGGACGACAGTCAAACACAAACACACACAGAAACAAAGAACAAATTAAAAAATGAATAAAAGGCCAAATAAGACATCACAAACACAAACGGGTCGACAATAGGGCTACCGCTTTGTAACGGTCAGTGGCAAAAAAGTCCGCTGGGTGTTTAAACCAGGTTCTAGTGTGCAACATACCTATATATATAAATACAAAATAAAAATGGCATAGAAAGCCACAAAGAAGGTTCTCAATGACTTGGCAGAAGCCAGAGCAACACGAGAATAAACCATTGAGGGCTCAACAAGACAAGACTGTATACAAACACATACCTTATTTCATGGCGGGGATTTCTTTATTTGCACTGTCCCGTTTTGTTGGGTTGACGGTAGGGTACGAGTGAGGTTGGTGCACCCTGTAATCTGGTTTAATCCCCCAGCGACCATTTTTGCCACTGACCGTTCCAATGCGGTAGCCTATTGTCAACCCTTTTGTGTTTGTGAAGTCTTATTTGGCTTTTTATTCATCTTTAAATTTGTTTTTTGTTTATGTGTATGTTCTCGGTTGACTGTCGTCCTTGAATGCTGCTTCTCCTGTTCGATTTTTATATCTATATTTTTTTAAATAATAACATCCGAATAAAACAACGCAATTTAAATTAATGACATGTCAAAAGAGATGACTGAGATATCGACTTCGTTAATTATCTCTATACAGTTCAACATCTTATGGGTATCTTTATCTTATGGGTATTTCTCAAATTATTCATCTTTCTAGAACTTTTAGTTGAGTTGAGGACTTTAATATTCGTAACCTTTGTATACCTAAAAAGGTATTCCATCAGGGCTACCGTTACCATAAAAAAAGACACTAATACAATGTTATTATCATATCCCTGTTCTGCTTTTAAAATTTAAAATTTATTTAAAAACTGTTGTGCGACAAGGAATATCACAACCGGAATTCTATGGTGACGTGATTTACAAGCTCAGGATTCTTAGTAGTGATCAGTTTCATACACGCTTTTAAATTATTAAATGTTTATTAAAATCGGTTATGATTCTATATGTTTGCAACACACTGTATGTTTAGTTGTTGATCAATTTACAGTTCGATGCTATGCTTTTCTATTTGATTGTGCGACATCCGAAAATATTGTGGACCCCATACTGACGTTTATCTACATTTTGAGAGGATAGGGCCGTTTGATGTTTGTCTCCAATATTGCATGTTCATACCATTAATGGCTTATTCTCGTGTTGCTCTGACTTCTGCCAAGTCGTCGTGTAAAATATGTGTGACTTGCTATCTAGGCCTATTATATCTTCATATATGCATGATTGTATTTGTGTTATATCAATATTGCATATTAATGCTACCTCATGTGTTAAAGAATAATATGGCCTGTCGGCGATTTCTTTATTTACGCTGTACCGTGTTTTTGGGATGAAAGTATCGTACGTGTGATGTTTAGTGCACATGAGAACCCAGTTTAAACACACATAACGGCATTTAATTTGACACCGACTATCCGCGGCGGTAGCCCATATTGTCAACCCATGTATTGTCAACCTATTGAACTATTTTGTAATGTCATGCACATATGCCTTTCATGTTTCCTTAAACATTTTGTAAAAAAGTTCGATTGATGTTTTGGTGGACTGTGGTTATCGAATGCTACATTTCTATTTCGACTTTTATATCTTCTTGAGGAAATGATGAAACACAAAGCAATTCAACGAACTACATACTCGATGTAGACAGACTAAACCTTGGAACGCAGGATGGTGTATGGACATTGTTTAATAATAGTACAATATAATATGCATTAAGACTTCGTCAGTTAACAAGCATGCAGGTGTGTAATATAATTAATAATGCGAAATTCTGTGCTCGTAAGTATAAACACATTCCGCTTGTTACCTCTCCAACTCATATTAGCCAAATGTATTATGCGTCTATCAACACGTTCTCCGTCGAAAGGAGGTCACAGAAAATAGGTCATCCATTGTCTTACTGATCAATCCTACCCCTCTAGAATGTGTTTTAAGACTGTATATCAACCAATTTCAGAAATATTGCTGAAATCAGTGTCATAAAAAGATATACGAAGCTTTTCAGAAAGGACTATAGTTCAAGTCTGACATCGAACAAAACCTGATCACATAAAGTAGGTCACCTTTTCATACATACGATATATTTCTTAGTATGGGCAGCGTTAGCAAGTAGAGCGGTACTGACCATATTGGACCTTTCCTATTGTATATTAAATAATATCAGGCTAAATATACAGTATTCTGCCTCTGGTTGAAATTAATATAAGAGTTGCTTGATCTTAAATTGTACGATAATTTCAAATTTCAATTATGTTGAAGCTATGTATGTTTCTTCTTCTCTCTAGGCGATGGTTTGCTCGTGAGCAATGGTAAAAAGTGGGAGAGGAACCGTCGACTGCTGACACCAGCATTCCATTTTGATATTCTCAAACCGTATGTCAATATCTTTAATGCTGCTGCTGATATATTTCTGGTATGTTTCTCGATTGAATGAGCATGTGTTTCTGTTCATCATAGTATAACAGTTGTAATCACAGAGGAATGTAAATGGGATAGATAAACCGTTTTGTCAATCGTGTATCTGGCCATGGAATTTTACCTGCTAAACATCCTCAGGTATAACCGGTATAGCAAAAACGCCTAATAACATTTTGTTAATCGTCGTTGCTAAGTTGACAATGGTGGGCAGTGTTTACAAATCTATCAGTTGGTAAATAATTCAAGTACAAGATATTTTCACCTTATGTGATACACTATCACTGTCGATTATCCTAAGGTAAATACTTGCGCAAACTTTGCATTACGTGGTACGAGTATTAACGTTCATACCCCATCCAACTCCTTCTCAAAGGTTGACTGGGATATGAAATAAGGTAAGGTTTGCATATTGTAAAATTAAAACATAATAGGTAATTTTAGACCTGTTATCGCATTATTTTCAGTAAAATATGTTTTTAAACATGTTTTACTGTCAGAATATCCGTTATAACTTCCTGGTAAGATAAGCTTTACCATCGCTTAATGAAATTAAGGCGGGACCACGTAATGTTATGTGACTTGTAAAAATATTATCGCAAAATTGTACTTCAACCTTACTATTATAGAACAAAATAAAAGAAAAGTCAAAGCCTGGTTCCAGTATTGACATTAGCCGAGCTACGCTGGATACGATGTTACGCTGTGCACTGTCTTTTAATGACGATACTGTACAAAATACAGAGTATGTTTGTTTGAATTGCTATACTATCCTACATTGTTTTACTGTGAAAAGTGTCAACCCGTTTGTGTTTGTGATGTCACATGTATTGCTTCCTATTAACATTGTAGTGTGTGTTTGTTTTAATGCGTGTTTTTGTTGACTGTGTTCTGTGAACGCTACATTTCCTGCCCGACTTTTGTACCTAATTTCATCATAAAATGTTGTTTTTTATAGTAATCGCACCGTCCGTCCGTCTGTCCGTCCGTCATTCCGAAGTTCGTGTCCGGACCGTAACTTCACAACCCCTGCAGGGATTTTTGAATAACTTGGCACAATTGATCACCATAACAAGTCGATGTGTCCCCCGCAAAACCCAGGTCCGTACCTCAAAGGTCAAGGTCACACTTGAAGTTCGTAGGTCAAAAACACGGACGCAATTTCGTGTCCGGTCCGTAACGTCACAACCCCTGCAGGGAGTTTTAAATAACTTGGCACAAGTGATCATCATAAAAAGACAATGTGTTCCCCCCACCCCGCAAAACCCAGGTCCGTACCTCAAAGGTCAAGGTCACACTTGAAATTCATAGGTCAAAAACACGTACGCAATTTCGTGTCCGGACCGTAACGTCACAACCCCTGCAGGGATTTTTAAATAACTTGGCACAAGTGATCACCATAACAAGATGATGTGTCGCGCGCAAAACCCATATCCGTACTTCAAAGGTCAAGGTAACACTTGAAGTTTATAGGTCAAAAACAGTTACGTGATTTCGTGTCCGGACCGTAACGTCACAACCCATGCAGGAATTTTTAAATTACTTGGCACAAGTGATCACCATAACAAGACGATGTGTCGCGCGTAAAACCCAGGTCCGTACCTCAAAGGTCAAGGTCACACTTGCAGTTCATAGGTCAAAAACAGGTATGCAATTTCGTGTCCGGACCGTAACGTCACAACCCCCACAGGGATTTTTAAATAACTTGGCACAAGTGATCACAATAACAAGACGATGTGTCGCGCGCAAAAACCAGGTCTTCAAGGTCAAGGTCACATTTGGAAGTCAAAAGTCAAATTGTCCGGTCAATAACTCTGGCATTCATGGATGGATTTTCAAATAACTTGGCACAAGTGCTCACCACAACATCACGATGTGTCGCGCACAAAATCCAGGTCTTGGCCCCATGGTCAAGGTCACATTTAGAGGTCAAATGTCAAATCGTGTCCGGTCAATAACTTTTGCAAGCCTGGACGGATTTTCAAATAACTTAGCATAAGTGCTCACCACAACCAAATGAGGTGTCGTGCACAAATCCAGGTCCATGGCTCCAAGGTCAAGGTCATAATTAGAGGTCAAAGGACACTTCGGGGGCATTTATCACTTGCAGTGATATTTCTTGTTTATATTATAATGATTGTGTTATTTTCAAAGCGCAATAGGATACAAACGTGTATAATTACATCCACACAATATTATGGTTTTGAATAAAATTGAATAATTCGCGAAAGAACTGTCAATTATTCGAAAAGCATATCAGAGAACTGTATAACAAAATCGTTCTATTGTATTTAATAATACAATCCATATCAGAAGTTTCAATGGTTATTGTTTTTTTTACCATAATATATGAACGTCGTCTAGTCTAGAGCATGTGAAATGTGAAATTAAAACGCAGCAATGTTTGTATCTATGAATAATGTACCTACATTATTATTACGTAAATAAATGTTTTAAAATGAAATATATGTGTTCATGTGTTATTGCAGTCGGCATCACCCATACGTAGTTGCAGTCCATAGAGTGGCACACATCCTGGTGAAACGATTAATGTGAGTACTATATGTTATACGTGCATGACTGTATATGAAACACAAACATCCTGAAGTAGTAATCCTTCTTCTTTTTTTTAATATTAAGCATATCGATAGTCTAATCCAATACCACTTTGACTTTAAACCTGTTTGCATACATTAAACTATACAGGTAAGACAAGTTCACAGTGTTTCTTTACGGTTCTATGATAGTTTAAATAGCTTAGCAGTGCAATATAATCAGTAATTAAAATATGTAAAAATCAATTGATTATCACTATTAAAATTGGTTATACTAATACCAGTTATGCAGACAAACTAACGAAACACCGCGAGATTTAAACCCATCATGATAGCCATGCGACCAACTAACGTCAAATTGTTCATATAAATAGTACACACAACAGTGAATGTTTAATATAACTGGTTTTGTATAGTTCATATATATAGTTAGTTTACCGCCTAAGCCAGTGCTAGATGGCGTGAGAGGTGTTGCATTTTACATTCAATTTACCTCTTATGAAAAGACTCAATGAATCCGAATCTGCTAGTTTTCTCTCTTGTTTGTGTTTCCAAGGAATCCGGGTTTTTTTACTAATTATGAACATTCATACTGGCGTTTGTTTAGTGTTTTGGGGAGACTATAAACGTCGCCCCGACTACAAACCAGTATTGTAATTACTAGCTGGTCCTTTGGGAAGATCAAGCCCATTCATTGTGGCTTTACAGTAGAATACGGCTTAAGTCGGTGCTATCGGGTGTAAGATGGGATGCACTATATGTTACCTCTCATTAAGAAGTCAAAGAAACCGAGTCTGCTACATTTCTCTCTAGTTTGTGTTTGTTGCTGCAAATGGATCTCATTTTCAGAATTGATTAAGTAATGTTAGCATATTTAAGAAACACAAATAGCTACGTGTGTACCAAATGAAAATAAAATCTGATAATACATACTTCAGGAAAGGTTGAGCCCATCAAACTGTTTCATGTATATTCTCGCATCACGTTATATTAACCCACATATGGTGTAAAATGAATATAAACCGTCACAACTTTAAACAAATGAAAGCGCAAAAGCCTTTGGCGCCATACAACCTTATCTTTTAGCACCGATACGTAATACGGTTATGTTATAAACGTCATGTGGCATCATACAACCGTGTCCTTTACCTCCGATACGTAATACGGTTATATTATGAACGTCATGTGGCGTCATACAACCATGTCATTCATCGCCGATACGTAATACTGTTATGTTATTAACTCAAGTGGCTACATAGAACCATGCCCTTTATCGAAAATACTTAATACAGTTATGTTATTGACCTCACTTGGCGTCATACAACCATGCCCTATATCGCCGATACGTATTGCGCTTATAATATAAACGTCATGTGGCGTCATACAACCATGTCCTTTATCGCCGATACGAAATATTTTATGTTATAAACGTCATGTGACGTCATACAACCATGTTCTTTATCCCCAATACGTAATACTGTTATGTTATTAACGGCATGTGGCGTCAAATAACCATGTGCTTTACTGCCGATAAGTAATACTGTTTTGTTATAAATGTCATGTGGCGTCATAAAAGCTCGTCCTTCACCGCCGATACTTATTACAGTTATGTTATAAATGGCACGTGGTGTCATACAACCATGTCCTTAATTGCCGATACGTAATACGATTATGGTATAAACGTCATGTGGCGTCCTACAACCATATCCTTTATCGCCGCTACGTAATACGGTTATGTTATAGACGTCATGTGACGTCATACAACCATGTCCTTTACCGCCGATACGTAATACGGTTATGTTGTAAATGTCACGTGGCGTCCTATAACCATATCCTTCATCGCCGCTACGTAATACGGTTATGTTATAGACGTCATATGGCGTCATACAACCATGTCATTAACCGCCGATACGTAATACGGTAATGTTATACACGCCATTGCGTCATTCAACAATGTCCATTATCGCCGATACGTAATACGGTTTTGTTATAAACTTCATGTTGCGTCATAGAACCATGTTCTTTATCACCGATACGTAATACGGTTATGTTATAAATGTCATGTGGCGTCATACAACTATGTCATTTATCGCCGATACGCAATACAAGTTTGTTATAACCGTCATGTGGCGTCATACAAACATGTATTTTATCACCGATACGTAATACGGTTATGTTATAAACGCCAAGTGGCATCATACAACCATGTCTTTTATCGCCGATACGTAAACCGTTGATGTTATAAACATCGTGTGGCATCATACAACCATTTTCTTTATAGCCAACGTAATACGGTTATGTTATAACAAGCATGTGGCGTCGTACAACCATGTCCTTTATCGCCGATACGTAATACGTTTATGTTATAAAGGACATGTGGCATCGTACAACCATGTCCGTTATCGCCGATACGTAATACGGTTATGTTATAAACGTCATGTGGCGTCATACAACCATGTCATTTACCGCCGATACTTAATACATTTATGTTATAAACGTCATTGCGTCATACAACAATGTCCATTATCGTCGATACGTAATACGGTTTTGTTATAAACGTCATGTGGCGTCATAAAAGCACGTCCTTCACCGCCGATACTTAATACAGTTATGTTATAAATGTCATGTGGCGTCATACAACCATGTCCTTTAACACCGATACGCAATACAATTTTCTTATAAGCGTCATGTGGAATCATACAATCATATCTTTTGTCGCCGATACGTAATACGTTTATGTTATAAAAGTCATGTGGTGTCGTACAACCATGTCCTTTATCGCCGATACGTAATACGGTTATGTTATAAACGTCATGTAGCATCGTACACACATGTCCTTTATCGCCGATACGTAATACGGTTATGTTATAAACGTCATGTGGCGTCCTACAACCATGCCCTTTATCGACGCTAGGAAACACGGTTATATTATAAGGTCATATGGCGTCAAACGACCATGTCCTTTACCGCTGATACGTAATACGGTCATGTTGTAAATGTCATTGCGTCATACAACAATGTCCCTTATTGCCGATACGTAATACGGTTTTGTTATAAACGTCATGTGGCGTCATACAACCATGTTTTTTATCGCCGATACGTAATACGGTTTTGTTATAAACGTCATATGGCGTCATACAACAATGTCATTTACCGCCGATACGTAATACGGCTATGTTAGCAACGTCATTGCGTCATACAACAATGTCATTATCGCCGATGCATAATACGGTTTTGTTATAAACGTCATATGGCGCCATAATACCACGTCCTTTACCGCCGATACTTAATAGAGTTATGTTATAAACGTCATTTGGCGTCATACAACCATGTCCTTTATCGCCGTTACGCAATACAGTTTTGTTACAAACGCCATGTGGCATCATACAACCATGTATTTTATCGCCGATACGTAATACGTTGATGTTATAAACTTCATGTGGCGTCATACGACCATGTAATTTATCACCGATACGTAATACGGTTATGTTATAAACGTTATGTGGTGTCATACAACCATGTCCTTTATCGCCGATACATAATACGGTTATGATATAAACGTCATGTGGCGTCATACAACCATATATATTACCGCCGTTACGCAATACGGTTATGTCATAAACGTCATGTGGTGTCATACAACCATTCCTTTATCGCCGATACATAATACGGTTATGCTATAAACGTCATGTGGCGTCATACAACTATATATTTTACCGCCGATACGTAATACGGTTATGATATAAACGTCATGTGGCGTCATGCAACCATGTCCTTTATCGCCGATACATTATACGGTTATGATATAAACGTCATGTGGCGACATACAACCATATATATTACCGCCGTTACGCAATACGGTTATCATATAAACGCCATGTGTCGTCATACAACCTCGTCATACAGCCAAGAAAAATCTCAGGATTTCATTGGTAAATGCGCCGTAGACATGAGCCCATGTATACGTATCGAGACGTGAACATAGGACGAACCCCATTACTCAAATTACACAAAAACAAAATGGCGACGATAACGTTGCCAATTCGTTTTGGAAACCGCCGATTGTTTCCTTCCTATCGCTTTTCTGCGCTTTCCACTGTGTGTAAAAGTCTGAAATAATCGTAAGTGTATTTTTTTTGGCAATTTAACAGATAATAAAACATTAACATAGTGAAAAAAAACGTTTATTTTATTAAAAAATCCGCTAAATTTAACGACGTTAGAGCGATGACGTCACGAAAGTAAACAACGTCTAGTTTGAGGCACGTTACGGAAAAATTGGCGCAATAAAAATGAAATCGTGTGTTTGGTGTTTTTTTTCTTAAATAAATGGTTACAATTTTGAAGTATGACAAATTCGTTATTACGATTCTTGACAGGGAACATGGGCTCACATTGTATATGTCTAACGGCTCGGGTGAATATAATTTCCAGGCAGAGAATGTGAGTCCATGTCCCCTGTCAAGAATCCTAATAACTAATAATGTCCTTTATCGCCGATACATAATACGGTTATGATATAAACGTCATGTGGCGTCATACAACCATATATATTACCGCCGATACGCAATACGGTTATAATATAAACGTCATGTGGCGTCATACAACCATATATATTACCGCCGATACGCAATTCGGTTATGATATAAACGTCATGTGGCGTCATACAACCATATATATTACCGCCGATACGCAATACGGATATGATATAAACGTCATGTGGCGTCATACAACCATATATATTACCGCCGATACGCAATATAATCTTGTTATAAACGTCATGTGGCGTCATACAACCGTTTGTCAAACTGCAAAGAAAATTCTCAGGATTTCATTGGTCAATGCGCCGTAGACATGAGCCCATGTCTACGTCTCGAGACGTGAACATAGGACGAATTCCCCGTAGGTACCCCATTACTCAAATACACAAAAACAAAATGGCGACGATAACGGTGCCGATTCGTTTTGGAAACCGCCGATTGTTTCCTTCCTATCGCTTTTCTGCGCTGTCCACTGTGTGTAAAAGTCTAAAATAATCGTAAGTGTAATTTTTTGGCAATTTTACAGATAATAAAACATTAACATAGTGACAAAATACGTTTATTTTATAAAAATATCGGCCAAATTTAACGACGTTAGAGCGATGACGTCACGAAAGTAAACAACGTCTAGTAAGAGGCACGTTACGAAGAAATTGGCGCAATCAAAATGAAATCGTGTTTTTGGCTGTTTTTTTTCTTAAATAAATGGTTACAACTTTGAAGTATGACAAATTCGTTATTAGGATTCTTGACAGGGAACATGGGCTCACATTCCCTGCCTGGAAATATATATTCACCCGAGCCGTTATATAATTTCCAGGCAGGGAATGTGAGCCCATGTCCCCTGTCAAAAATCCTAATAACTAATAATACTTGGCGTCATACAACCATATACCTTACTGCCGATACGTAATACGTTTATGCTATAAACGTCATGTGGCGTCATACAACCATATACTTTACTGCCGATATATAATACGGTTATGATATAAGCGTCATGTGGCGTCATACAACCATATACTTTACTGCCGATACGTAATACGGTTATGCTATAAACTTCATTTGGCGTCATACGACCATGTCATTTACCACCAATACTTAATGCGGTTATGTTATAAACGTCATGTGGTGTCATACAACCATATACTTTACTGCCGATACATAATACGGTTATGTTATAAACGTCATGTGGTGTCATACAACCATGTCCTTTACCGCCGATACATAATACAGTTATGTTATAAACGTCATGTGGCGTCATACAACCATATCCTTTATCGCCGATACATAATACAGTTATGTTATAAACGTCATGTGGTGTCATACAACCATGTCCTTTATCGCCGATACATAATACGGTTATGCTATAAACGTCATGTGGCGTCATACAACAATGTCCTTTACTGCCGATACGTAATACGGTTATGTTATAAACAACGTTGGAATTCAACGAGTTCTTTTTTATCTCTTACGTTTACATAATGGCGTCTTACGTCGTCGATAGTAAAAACAATTCGAACTGATTTGTATACTATTAATTATTGTTTATGAGTTGTTGGTAAATAATACGTTCACGACTTAGATCCAGACACATTTATAATAATTACATAACATAGTTTCAGTAAGCAATCAACACAGTTCCAGGTGGTACACTATATGTGTACATACGATATAATACGTATCAGTGTTTGACACGGCTAACATGATAAATCAATGTATCCAAAGGAAAAGCCCGAAAATGACATTACACACCATGTTTAGCATCTTGTTGCGATATTATCGACAAACAATCGACAAAACCGTAATCAACAAGATGCATACTACTTTAAATTTGTTGATTATTTTCACAATAATCGCCGCTTTATTACGTCATAGCATGTATGACGTCAGAGATTAACAGGTATATTAGACTATCTACAGCATGTAACATTAGGATCCAGAATCCAAAAATACATTGCTTTACCAGGCGATTTTAAGGTTTATAATATCAGACAATAACATTATTGTAAATTATAACTTAATTAATAACAATATTTTGTATTTATTAAGATAATATGGGTACACGCTTAAGCATGTTTTTAATGGTCTGAAATTGTTCGTTTGTTATAGTTAAAAGTATTTCCAAGATAGTAGCAATGGCTAATCGGTGAAGTTAAATCATGCTTTATATGTTTACATTAATGTTTATTTACTACTTCATTTCTTCATCTGTCATCAGTTTTTGTTCACAACATGACCTATGTTTGTGTCGACGTGCCGTAAAATTCATTTATTAAATCATGCTCAATAAAAAATGTTCCATTTTTATTTTTACAACACGCATGTACATGCAATTATACATGTTATCAGGAACCCGCTGTACTACATAAACTTCATTTTCAACATGTCAGCTTACGGGAGAGAATTCAAACAGTTATGCGATTACGTACACAAGTTCTCGCAGGACATTATTGAAGCAAGACGATATGCAATTGTAATTAAACTATTTCTGTTGTTCTGGGCACTTGTTTTAGTCAATCGTTTTTCGGCCTTTTAAAACAAAATTCAACTAGTACCTAAATAAGATGTATATTAATGAATGAGAATAATAACATCTTTTCAAAATTGAGTGAGAAATAAAAGCAAAGTAGTTTTCGATAGGGCGTTTTAGATGCAAAATTATGCTGTAACAACATTTAAAAATAATAGTCTTTTGCATTTTCATCCATATATGGGTTTAATGATGTGTCGGATAAATGTAAATTAAGACACACTGAATTTGCTTAGCAAAATATTAAGGATAATTGTAGTTATCTGAGATTTCTTAATTGTTTGCGGTCCAATTTCTTAACCTATTTTCAAAACTATTACCACTAATTATACTAGTTAGTATGATATATAATGTACCTAAGTATTATTAAAATTGTTCATGCTAATGTTGAATGCTGAAACCCTTTGTCGGAAACAAGCGCCCTGAATGATAAGAATACAGTTATTCCTGAAAACTTGAGAAACCCTTACTTGTTCACATCACTGAACTACAATTGATTTATATCTGCTTTAGTTTAAGGTATATTTTATTTACAACTTCTATTGTGTTTTCAATTCCTACAGTGTTTTTTCGCGCATTTTCTTTGCGCATAAAGATCTATGTAGTAAAAGCGACCGATGACCGGACAGATGCTGGACCTTCTGATGACGTCTACCTAAATCCTCAAAGGACGGTCGCGTTTGTCTTAAATCGTGTCTTGTCTTGACCTTAATGGCTTGTTCTCTTGTTACTATGTCTTCTGCAAGGTCACTGACTATTTGCACTGTGGCATTAGAGGCTTTAAGATACATATATACATGATAATATATGAGTTAATCTCATATTGCCTATTAATACATATATACATGATCATATATGAGTTAATCCCATATTGCCTATTAATGCTGCCTTGTCTGTTAGAGAATATAACCTAGCGGGGATTTATTTATCTACGCACCAACGTTTTACTGTAATACTAATAAGGTAAGATTGAAGTTAGGTGCACCCTAGAACATTGTTTAAACCACAGGAGGACGTTTTGACCACTGACCGTTCCACATTGTGTAGCCATATTGTCAACCTGTTTGTGTTTGTGATGTAACATGCCTTTCCTCCTATTAGCATTGTAATTGCTTTTTGTTTTAAAGCGTGTTTTTGGTTGAATATGTTACGAGAAAACTGCATTTCCTGTTTGATTTTGTTACCTACCTATATTATAGGAAAAATATCCATCACAACTAGATAAACGTCTTCTTGACTTTCTGGACACTCTTATCACCGCAAAGGACGAACATGGTGTTGGATTGACCAATCTGGAGATACGAGATGAAGTAGATACATTTATGTTTGAAGGTAGGTACAGTCGTACTCTTCTAAAAGCTATTACATTCACGGAAACATACACAATAATTAAGAGCAACACCAGAACAGAAACTTCTGTTTTCAAAAGTAATTCACAGTTGTATACGTCGTGTCAACAATCTTCAACGAATGTTGTTCTATTCCGATTTAAAAATATAAATGTTCAATTATTTAAAAATATATATATATATATATTTTAGCTATTGCTATTGGGAAAGTTTTATGCTAAACGTGTTTTATTGTCTCGCCTTTTCAAAGAAAAAAGGGACAGGTGTTGCTTTTTCGGCGGCGACGTCGGCGAAGACGTCTATATTCAAGATTTGCGTTTAGGTCACTGTCAAACTATATAAAACAGACCTTTCAGTCTTTGTTTATAGTTGTATCTTGGCTTCTACATTGCAACGTGATATAGAACATGCGGGTGTGACTTTCATCCTCCAAGCAAAGGGCAGATAACATAATAATTGTGCATTTAACCTTTGCGTTCAGATCAATTTCTCAGAAACTGTATGCACTAGACCATTCAAACTTTGGTTATAGTTGCATTATGGGTAGTACATATTAGATGCGGATGTGACCTTCATTATACAAGCAAAGGGTGGATAACTTAATAATGTTAACCTTCAAATTGTGCGTTTATGTCACTTTCTGATGGACTGCATGCGATAGACTTTTCACACTTTGGTTATAGTTGCATCTTGGGTAGTACATCGCTAAATGATATTGTAGATGCGGTTGCGACCTTCACCCTCCATTCAAAGGGAGGATAACTTAATAATTTTACATTCAACATTTTCATTTAGGTCAATTAATCATGGACTGTATGTGATAGACATTGCAAACTGATCGTTTTTGCTTGCTGGAATATTCTGCCAAGAGGTTTTTCATTTATGACAATGATTTTATGTTCTGCCCCCACCCCACCGGCCGCTATATCCTACCCAGTTTATGTATTATATAACATTAATAAAAGTCATCTTCCTGTCTGCTTGCTCCTTTTATCTGCCAATACCTTTTCCATTGATGACAATGGTGTTATGTTGTGTATTATATAACATTACTTATTAAAGTGATTATATATATAATATAACTGAAGTTTTAAATTAATAGACTCAACACCTCAACATGAACACTTTATTAAGCATTATTAATTATGAATATCCTGTTTCCATATGTGTTAATATATAAAAATATAAATAATTGATAGAATCCCGTCTGCCTTGTTAATCAATTAACTTCACTAAAGTCGAGCGTCTGCACCGTTTGCGGTGCTCTTGTTTATAACTCCTTGTTAGGCGCGACATGTGAATCCGCGGATTTTTTGTAAAGACGAGACTACAATCATTGAGGCTATAAAGTAGAAGTCAGTACTGGCAACAGTGAGGTTTTGCCTAATAATAACGAAGTCTGGTATGTTGTTGTGATCGTTGATTCCATTTTCTGAATGTATTGACATGCTGGTTGTATGTGCTACGCAGGCTTCATAACCTCTGCCTCCAACTACATTCAATTGTTGTCTCGCCTTTTCCGGCGGATGCGGCGTCAACATTCAAGTTTTGCGTTTCGGTCATTTTCTTTCAAACTGTATACACTAGACCCTTCAAACATTGCTTATAGATGTATCTTGGGTGGTACATTGCAACGTGACAAAGCAAATGTGGAAGTGACCTTGACCCTCCAAGCAAATGGCAGATTACGTAATAATTTTTATGTTCAACTTTTGCGTTGAGGTCACTTATTTACAAACTGTATGCACTAGACCTTTAAAACTTTGTTTCTAGTTGTATCTTGAGTGGTACATCGAAACGTGACAAAGCAAATGTGGAAGTGACCTTGGCACTCCAAGCAAAGGGCAGATAACTTATAATTTTACCTTCAATTTTTGCGTTGAGGTCAATTTCGCGCAAACTGTATGCACTACACCTTTCAAACTTTGTTTATAGTTGTATCTTGAGTGGTACATCACAACGTGACAAAGCATATGTGGATGTGACCTTAACTCTCTAAGCAAAGGGCAAATAACCTTTCAACTTTGGCGTTTGTGTCACTTATTCACACACTGTATGCACTAAGACCTTTCAAACTTTGCTTATAGTTGTATCTTGAGTGGTACATTGCAACGTGACAGAGCAAATGTGGATGTGACCTTCATCATCTAATTAAAGGACAGATAACTTTAATTGTCACATTTACATGACTTTTTCATGAACTATAATTATTCACTAGATGTTTTAAGTAATATTTATAGCATACTTTTTCGAGTATATACGTTTATACTGCTTTTCGAGGACCGCAGGCCCGAGAGTGCAGTATAAATCGCATACGAGAAAAATATGCTATAAATGTTTTGTACCTTAGCCATTTATCCAACAACGTATGTGCAGGAAGTTTAAGTGCGTTGCAGCTTTCAGTAAAAATAACAGCTCGATCCAATCAAGAAATAGCATTATCATGCGGCATGATCATGACCCATGTTTTGATTATTGCAGCAAATTGCCTGTGTGTATTATTGGGCAAATCCAATGTCAAGGAGTGCTGTTTTAAGAATGGGTAGTCGTGTTTTACATATTTGATTGAAATATTGTGTGTAAATATTACAACTACGCGCGTATAAAATTGAGTAGACCATGGTATATCTGCCGAATCTGTCATTCATAGCACGGCTGAAATATACCGTCATTTATAGCAGGGTTTAGGCTCAGACCTTCAGATTTATGAAAATTATATCATAAGCAAGAACAAAGGAAGACCATTAGAGCTATGGTACAAACCTAATTTATAGCTTAATCTTTGAAAGAAAAAATATTATATTTTGACATAGATTTTTTCTGGGTAGTGCATCTTTTTGGACGTATGGATTTCATCTATGAACTTGACCTACTTTTTGGAACTGATGACTTTTAGCTTTACTGGTGAAGGGCCTTCCTTTTTCATCCGATCTTTACCAAACTTTCACAAATTGTTAATATCAATAAAAGCTCTGATAAGTTTGAAAACCAGTCAGATCGGACTAGTAATAGCGGAGTTATAGCCTTGATTTAGTTTACATAGCTATATTTTGCCTCGTTAATACGATAGGGCTTTTATTTTTCATCTGATCTTTACCAAACGTTGTTTTTTTATTTCTTTTTAAATATAAATATATATTTTAAATGTATATAAATGTAGATGGGTTTTTTTTGATTATTTTTTTATTTTATTTTATTTTCTTTAAATGTTTTACTTGATTTTTTTATTTGATTCTTTGATTTATTGATTGTTTTGTTTTTTTAGTTTTTAGTTTTTTTTTAATTTTTTGAATTCATTTATTTTTTTTATTTTTTTATTTCATTTTTTTTGTGTTAACGCCGTGTTAGCTGGAAGCATTGCTATGATTCTCTAGTTGTGCATATTGCATTTTTTTCTTGAAGTTACGGCCCCTTGACATTTTTAGGTCTACTGATCAAAGATCAGCAGAGCTTAAGCCGTGGTGCGGTGTCCGTCTTCCGTCCGTCCGTAAACTTTTTTTGTAGCGACTACTCCTCTTAAACTACAGGATGGATTTTCATGAAACTGTTTTACAGAAATGTTGCCCATGAAGTCTAGTTGAACCTAGCAAAATAATCATGTTGATGTGAAATCCAAGATTGCCGCCAAAGTAAAAAATGGATTTTTAAAAAACAAGTTTGTAGCGACTACTTCTTTAAAACTATAAGTCATATTGATATGGGACTTTTTCTAAAATTATCAACATGACATGATGTTGGTCCTTGTCGAAAATCGTTTTGATTCGATGTCAAACATGGCTGCCAGCGGCCATCTGTTTTTACTTATACTTATATAGTAAAAACTTGTAGCGACTACTACTCTCAAAGTACTTGACGGATTTTCATGAATCTATCACAGAAATGTTGCTCTATATGTGTAGTTGATCCTAACAAAATTTTAGGTCGGCCAGAAATTCAAGATGGCCGCCTTGGCTAAAAATTGATTTTTAAAAAACAAATTTTTAGCGACTACTTCTTTTGCTAAGGTCAACTAGACATCAAGAGCAACCATGACATGATGTAGGCCTTGTTGAAAAAATAATTTGACATTAAACATGGTTGCCAGTGGCCATCTTTGTTTACATAGAGTTATATATAAAAACTTGTCACCAATACTCTGAAACTACTTGACAGATGTTCATGACACTTCACAGGAATGCTGATCTTGCTTTCAGAACCTGCCAGTAGAGCTTCAAGGTCATTGACCTCTTGTTTCTTTTAAATTTTGTGTCGGCGTTACTCCTCATAAACGCCTTTTTGGATTTCGACGATATTTAGCAGGAAGCATTGGTAAGATGTGTAGTTATGCATATCGCGCTTCTGTTCCAGTTCGCTGATTTATGACGGAATTATGGCCCTTTGACTTCGACATTTTTATTTTAAATTTCTTGTCGGCGCTACTCCTCCTAAACGGCTTGATGGATTTCTACAAAATGTATGATGTCTAGTTGTGCAAAGCGCGGTATATCAAAATATTGGACAAGTTCGAAAACCAGCTAGATTTTATTAGTAATGGCACGAGTTATGGCCATATATGTGTTGAAAAATGCTATATTGTATTTTCCTTTGTTAAATCTATAGTTACTTCATTTTTTATGTGATCTTTACCATATATGTTTAGAATGTTAATATAAACCCCCACCCATTTTTATGAAATTTCATTCATAGAAGAAAGTGGGAAAAATTAAAAAAATACCCATGCCATACTAGACACAGCAGACTTATTGCCCATGATTACCATGTGAGCGATCTAAGACCATTCTAACCCTGTTTTTTTGCAATGTTTTAAAAGAAGATATAAGAGCCGTTTTAGCAAGTAGAGCGTCCACTGGCCCTCTTGGGCCTCTTGTTTTTAATCGAATGGCATTTTGTGTTTAAACAAATCATTTAAGCATCATCGATTTTTTTAAAATACAGCCTCCGTTAGGCGAGACATGTGAATCCGCGGATTTCTTGTGTTTATTTCGCCCATCGTTTTTTTGTCTAGGTCAAAAGCATTTTGTTAGAAACTGGGACCATACGCCGCTGGAAATGGCATGGTATAACAATATTACATTGAAGGTTCCATGTTTACCGTCATATGTTATCGTGTTCGGTGTTGTCCAAATTTCTCCTTTCATACTCATTTTGTATTGGTTTGCATCATACGTCGATCACTTCAAAGTAAAGGGTAGGGAAAAAATCCAAGCCATGAACTATTCTCTAACTAACAGGCAGCATTATTAGGCAATATAAGTAAAAAAACACAAAGATGCTCGTGTGTATGTATATACATGCAAAGAAACAATAGCCTAGAAAGCTACAAAGAGATACTAGTACTCAATGATTTGGCAGAAGCCAGAACAACAAGTGAACAAACCAATGAGGGCACGACAAGACATGATTGCAGACAAACATCAAACGTCACCGTCATTTTTAGATTTAGGTAGACGTCATAATAGGGTCCACAGCCTGTCCGGTCATGGCACAATTAAAGAGAAAAACATAGTGGCGAACTGTAAATTGACCCACCACCAAGCAAGCAATGCGTTGCAAAATGATAGGGTCATAACCTCTTTTGATAAACCTGTTAACAAATTTAACAAAGATAGTAGAAAAGTGATCATGACCAAGGATCTTACGACGTTTGTAAATCACGTCACCATAGACGTCAGGTTGTGATAGTCCTTGTCGCAGAAGAGTTCTTAAATTACTTTTATATTTGGAATGAAGATCAGGGTTACGATATACAATTTTGCAAAGATTTTACGAAGTTTATGGTAACGGTAGCCCTGATGGAGTAGCTTTATCACATACATACATTCCCTTGCACAAGACAGAAAACATCATTTTAGAACCTGAAAAATGCTTTAAAAGTGAAACTTTGAAATTGATGTCATACAGTACCACTCAATAAGGATTTAATTTAAAAGTTGGTATAATATGGTAAATAGTAATTATTTAGTTAATTTAGTTTGATAAAAGAATTGACAACATAGCTGCAGCATGACGGGAATTTCTTTATTTGTCGTGTCCCGTTGTTTGTGGATGACATTAGGTGCGTTGAAGGTTTGGTGCTCGCTAACACCTGGTTTGGACTCGCAGCGTCCTTTATGCAACTGTCAGTTTTAAGGTTGTATCCATATTGTCACAACTCTTTTGTGGTGTCATGTGCTTTATTTCTGTATGATGTTTCGGTCATGAAGGTCTTGTTTGTTTTAAATAGCTGTGTTCTGTGAACGTTATATTTATTTTCTTTTTGAATTGTACAAATTAATAAATGTAGACTGTAATTAGACTAGCAGCATATGGCAATCGGGTCATATGCATTAATTACATTTAAACCCATGAGGACCACATTCGGAAGTATATTTACTTAAACATGTTCTAAAATGTTAGTGTGAATTCCGTCATTACAGCAAATATCTTAGAAGATGATCTGTATACATTTTGACCTGAAAATCGTTATATACATTCTAGGTCATGACACTACAGCTTCTGCAGTTAGCTGGGCTATAAACTCTCTAGCAAAATACCCTGACATACAGGAGAAGGTCCGACTGGAAGTAGAATGTCTACTAAACGGACGCAGTGGATTATCGGCGTATGTGTAGATTATATTGACTTGTTTATATTATATTGCACGACGTTCTTTCTTTCAGTTGTAATATTAAAGCGCAATATCGTTTTAAACGTTAGCACGATTTTATGGGTGGCGTATATAACTGTATTTTTACGTTATGTGTTCAGTTATTCTTTATTAACGTACATGTAGTACTCCAGTGTTTTTTTTAACCTTTTTTTAGGAACATAACCCATACTGTCACAACTGAGAATGCTTTCGCGAATTTTATTAAAATTGGGAATAATTCAGTTCAATAATTGTATCTTTAATACGGTTTAGAGTTCGTTTACAGTTCACTGTAATAAAACGATGACACTTCAAAGAGCTATTTATCTTTGCCTTATGGTTTTAAACGATTTTTGTTTTAAATGGGAATTTTGTTCTCATTTGGAATATGAGCCAATAACGGCTATAAAACAGTCAAACAACACAAACTCTACACATGTATACAGTTGGTTTTCAAAACGATAGACAATTCTTCATGTTCATCAATATATCAGTACTAAATAAATGTTGCCTTGATTACATTTGCATTTATTTTAGTGATGATTTGCCAAAGCTTTCCTATACTACTTGCTTTATAAAGGAAGTGTTAAGGATGTATACACCCGTTCCGGTATTTTCACGGAAAATAGCAGAGCCATTAACTATGGAGGGTACCACCTTTCTGGAAGGTCAGACTATGGATATACATCCACATCTGCTGCATCACCACCCCAGTGTTTGGCCCAATCACAATGTAAGAGTTTTTATTGTTAGTACTAATCTGACCTGAAAGCAACGGGCACATTTTGTGAATTATATTTTAGCTATCTTTGTTTTAAAGTGAATAATGTGTTTTATAAATCATGCGGTCTCTGTTGCAATTTTCCATTTCCAGTAAGTGACATAACTCGCTCTAATAAATATGTTCAGTTTATTGTTAATAATGTAAATGAAGTTGTGTGGTGTGTTTGTTTTTTCAAATCTAGCTTGACGTATTTAATTTAAATATGTTATTCAATCTCAGGAGTCCCTTATGTAGGTACTTTCATAACTGTTTGACTAATGGTATATACGTTCAAAAACACACGATCATCTATGTCTTATACTTATATTATCTATTAGTGTTGCCTCGTTTGTTAGAGATTATAACCTGGCGGGGATTTCTTTATTTACACAATCCGGTTTTGATTGGATGACAGTAGAGTAAAGGTGGGACTTGGTGCACCATATAACTTGTTTTAAACCCCAACGGCTTGTTTGCCACTGACCGTTCTAATACGGTAACCGTATTGTTAACCCGTTTGTGTTTGTGATGCGTTGTTTTGTTCTTATTTATATTGTAACTATTCTTTTGTTTCATTGCGTGTTTTTGGTAGTTTGTTTTCTATGAAAGCTGCTTTTCCTGTTCTACTTTATAGTATTACCTCCTTTTCAAATTAAGTAAATTACTTACATAGCATTAACTTTTATGGTCTTTAATTTTATTGGTTTTAAAATATGGTAAGATAATAATCAATTGAGTGACATTACAATTTTCTGAAATTAATAATAACACAAACACATTGTCTGATGACAAAACTCTTTAAAATCCTTAAATTATAGATTTAAACAAAATAGCCTGTCGCATCTATAATTTTCAGGTGTTTCGTCCAGATAGGTTCTTTCCAGAGAATATGGAAGGCAGAGATCCATTTGCATTCCTTCCTTTCTCTGCAGGTCAGAGGTATTTACATTGTTTGCTTTAGGTGAAACGGTACATAGAATGTATATAGTCTTGTTGGCAGGATCGTTATACAACAGAAAAGTTAATATTTTATTACTCTCCAAAAGAATATTCACTACTTTATTCGTCCGCAAATAAGTAAGTAAGGAAGGAAGAAAGGAAGGAATTAAAGAAGGACAAAATTATTGAAGGAAGGAAGGAAGAAAGGAAGGAAGGAAGGAAGGAAGGAAGGAAGGAAGGAAGGAAGGAAAGAACGAACGAACGAACGAAGAAACGAACAAAGGGAGGGATGGGAGGGAGGGAGGGAGGGAGGAAGCAAGCAAGCAAGCAAGCACATATTTTACTAAAGTGACACATGCATATGCAATTGAAAAATAATCATACATTCACTAATAGCAAATAAGCACACGGCCAAATGAGGCTATAAATTACTACCTATAACTACGAGTATATACTATATAATGTAATTATTTAGAACATTGTATATTTACCGTAACATTAATGTATGTGCTCTAATTATTACGATACAGTTACACTGTTGAATGTTTAGTTATGTGTGTTCTGTGTATAATTAGTTTATATGAGTTGTGTTTAATGTACACACACACACATTTGAATTAGTTTCAGTACTATAGCATGATATGGAACTGACACTACGGAATACTTGAACACGTATTTAATGCATGTTGTGTTTATTCTGATAGGGTTAGGGTCTAAAATTCAACTAACTTTATTAGATCGAATATTCCAAGAATAAGAACTCTTTATGTAATCACCCCGGCTATCAAGTCTTCGTCAAATTGTCATAGTCAAGGTTTGATGTATAGGAACGTGATAGTATACAAATTACAAGTCTGGACTGGTTGGAACTGTTCAATGCAACTAAATAATAACGTTTACTTTTGTTGGGGCCTTTTTGGGCCCTTTTATTTTTGGGTGTTTTTACCCCTCGCAATATTGGACGATTCCCGCTGTTGCTAAGAAGAATATACAGGCTTTATGAAAATTTCAAAACACATCTCCCCAACATCATTGGATTGCAACACTGGTAATGAAATGACACCTGCACGCTCTTGAGTTTGACATGAAATATTCTCCCATGTAGATTATATAGAGTTTATATAAAACAGTCCATAAACAAGTATTACTCCTCTAAAACTGCTGTCCATATTTCAATGAAATTGAACAAACATATTCTTAGATAGTGCCTTGTTCGATGTATGTTTCGCGTAGAACCTCGTCATCCATCCAACATATGATCATCTTTATAGAAAAAGATACAAAACAAACGTATATCTTAGTGCACTCAATGAAACAAAAATCGTTAAACTATTGCGTCCAACGTTGCCTTATCACTGCAATAGCTCTTCACATGTATGAGATATGTTACATATGATAATGTGCCTCTTTAACAATTCACTGTTTATAAATACTAATTGAAAATACCGTTCAAATAGTTTCTAGCTGTTTAGTTCTTAGATGCTTAATATGCACCTACATCAGATTTAATTAAATAGATAAAAAACAAACATCGGTAGATTAGTGGATAAGGCACATATCTTTTCCCGGCGTGGGTTCGCTTCCTGGCAGAGGCTATACTAAGTTCATCATGCATCGTATCTCCCTCTGCGGTTGTTGTCCTAATGCAACATAACATGATGTGTTGACTGGATGCAATACCACATTTCACTTTCTTCGTAAATAAAATCTACGTTGCTTTAGATGTTCTATTTTTTTGTCAAATGTTTTGAAACAAATGTCAAAACAATAATCTCGAGAGCTTTCTATTATTCGTATAGCTTGCAATTCATTAACGATAGTTTGTATGCCAAATGTTATCCCTCCAACTTCCTGTCCGTCGTACAGGCCTGTTGATGCGTAATTTGAGTTCATAAAATACACCGAACATTCGTGTGCTTTGCATTACGGTGTTTGTAATCCGGATCTAGAAACAAAGAACCGCAGCTGACTTTCATTCTAGAGATGATATCGCAAGTACAGATATGTATGTCACTGTCATTTATATACACTGTTGCATGTCTCAACACAAATATCTTGGTTACGTATGACGAAAATACTTTTAAGTTTATTCATATCATGAGACATTTTTCCAATAATGTGTAGCACATTTTATGATTCTCTTACATGCGTCTTATCAGCTTAACCTCAGTGTAAGTGAACGTAAACATAAAGCATTTATGGGCAAGCTTTCCAGGAATGACCAGCAATGCATTATCTGCTACTAGTTGATCGTTGTACGACTTTAACGTGTCATCTAGGTTAACCATGTGTACCCCTTGTACCTCTATAGCTGGAACAAGATCGATAGCAATCTTTAATAATGTGGATTATTTTCCTTCTTTTGGCATCCACCACAATTCAAATCTGGATGCACTGCCTTCAGTTGCGGCTTTGGCATAACTTGTTGTTAGCGTGCCATACTGTTTGTCTACGGGATTCTGTGATTCAAACGCTGATATTACTTTTTTATTAAGTAGGAAGTTACCGATGTAGCTGTCATTTAGGCAGAATCCATACATTTTACCCAGATGAGCATTTCTTATTTGGATGTGCGCATGCTTATATACTGTATAACCTTTCTGTTTCGATACAAGACAGACTTCGTTGACATGATCGAAAAAACATCCGCCGTCTTCCGTCATGACTGGCTCTAGCTTTATTGCACCTGGCGTTGATAAATGCTTTAAAACCAGCAAGACCTCAAACTCCTTTGGTTCATAATTGCTTGTCCCTTCTGCCATACTTCCAGCCAAGTACTTCTGCGATATTTCAAACTCCGGCTCAAATTGTCCAATTGTAGTTGAAATATTACCAATTAGCTCATGAACTGAATCTTTAATGTGAGCGACCTCTGCCTCAGATCGTTTATATTTCAGTACTCGTTCATGGAGCTCGCGCAGGAATCGACTCTTATTTATTGTTTGTCTAGTTGGCTGCCCTGTTGTTGCAACTGAAAGTATTGCATAGTCGTACATTCACATGAATAAATCAATGTTATTTACCTAAGTGCATATCTAATGACGTCCCAACAAAATACACCAGAAACCATTTTATATTGAATATTGCCAAACCAATAAAAGAAAGTTAAGTTATCGATGTCAAACTAAATTGGAAAAGAGTCAAGCCCTCAACCTCACGTGAACCTTAACCAGATGTTAGCCACAGACAAAGTTAATGTCACTTGATACAGTATCTGAAATTGCGTTTCAGTGAAATTGGGCTTGTTTCATTCTATATGCGATACGTAATATGTGATGCGTAATATGTGATACGTAATATGTGATACGTGTAATATGTGATACGTAATAGAAACAGTCGAAGTAGTATTGACACAGTATCCTCTTACAGGCGTTATAATAATAATAATCGATAGTTAATGTTTACTTAAGATGCTTAAAAGATAAAACATGTAAGTATTTTACGGTGAGAACACACACTTCAGACCCTTACAAATTCATGTCAAAGTATGCAATAATATTATAAGATAAAGACAAATAAATCACACTTTATTTTATGGCATTAGCCTGTGTTAGAATTGTCATGTATACCTATCACAAAGATATTGCACAGTAATGCTAAACTATAAATTACAAATGTTTCTGTTAATATACTTGTATATACTGCACACTTAATTCCATCGATATTCTAAGGATGTTTTTAAAAAAAAGGTTGCGGTTAGTTAGAGAAAGGACTCAACTGTGATGTTTTAGACGTTTTAATCACAGTACACGTTGTAACAAGATATTCATAAATGGTGAAGTTCCTCTTTGCAAAATTGAGCCAGTTCAGTACCGTATTTAACGTAAACAGTTTGCAAAATGTTGCATCCTAAGTTTGCGCCAGACGCGTACTCTGTCAATAATGAAACTTTGCAGGAATACTATTTGCTGTGTTAGGTGTTGTTTTAGTCTTTTTTCCGAAAGGATCGATCTTACGTTGCCATGTACCATTCGATTAACAGCATATTGTACATACAATATATAGCGGAAATTCCCGTGTCGTGTTTCTTTTACCTTTCAGTACATTATGTTTGTTTGGTATATGGAAATTTGCATTTAAATCTACGATATTACGTTTAAAATTTAATATATAGTTAGATTTATTAATATTGCGGTATATGCACGTTTGTAGTAACATGTAAACCGTGCCTGCTACTTTTATCTCTTGTTTGTGTTTGTTGCTTCCAAGGGATCCACTTTTCAGTATAAGCGAGGATTGTGCGCATATACAATCGATTCAAGCTAACCAGTAGGCCTTATTTCCTACTGACCGTTCCAAGTCGGTAACCCTGTCTCACCATCATTTCTGTTGTTTTTTGTCTCTTTCATTGTATTTTCAAGTCCTTGTTTGCGGTACAGTGCGGACCTACGATGCCATTGCGTTTGGACGCTGTGGTTTCTATAGGATCACCAAGCCCACGCTTTGTGGCTTTAAAGTAGAATATCGCTTAAGCCGGTGCTAGGAGATATGACAAAACGCGTTATGTTACAAATCATATTGTTCCATACAAACACATTATTTATTCTATTTACTAACGTGCTGTATGGCAGTCGTCGCCAGGTTTATCTCATCAGACGCAACATTTTTGATAATTTACACGTTTCATATGACCATTTTTTCATATTAATGAATTGATTATGGATCTTAAAATCCTTAACATTAACCAACCTCTAAGTTAGCTTGCGTTTATCTTAAGACATCATGAGTTTGTCGGAGTATATTCATTTGCATATTACTGAGTTTATATTAAGAACACGCGGTTGGTAAAATATGAACCACTGCGCTTGGCTTTATAAGAACAAGAAGCAGCAGCATCCGCAACATCTCATACACAGCTTCGCAGCATTACTCGAATGTAAATCGAAGGTATTCGCGTCTTATATGTCCGCCATTTATGTGTGCCATCTGGCGACTGGGGCTTTATCATGTTACTGTGTGTAGAATACGTTACCTATAAAATAATAATTAATTTTACTTCAATTTGAAGACTAAACATGTATGGAAGAAAAGGATTGTATACTAAATTATCTTCATTATTCATGCCTATTATAATACAAAACTTTGTTTCACTTTCTTTCTATACCTTGGATACCCTGCATTACTAAGATTACGTTACCGTAATTTGCGTTACCTTGTCTTATTAAGTTTATTAATGCAAGTACATTAAAGATATTACATCCGAAAGTTATTCCAAAACTTACATATATCACAATCATACGTTCCCATGATGTTAATAAGGTTTGGTTCTTGTAATGTCCGTTACATCCTGTGTTTTTAAATCCTTTTCTATTTTCCGCATGTTAAAAGAAATTAGAACAAAGAAATATAAAAAGATCAGACAGGGAAAGTAGCATAAAAGATAGTATGAAAGTAATCATGACCAAGATTCTTAAGAAGTTTATAAATCACATCACCATAGAAGTCAGGTTGTGATAGTCCTTGTCGCAGAAGAGTGGTTAAACTACTTTTATATTTGGAAAGAAGATCAGGGTTACGATAATACAATTTTGCAAAGGTGTTACGAAGTTTATTGTAACGGTAACCCTGATTTAGTAGATTTTTAGTTATACAAAGATTACGAATATTAAAGTCCTCAACTCGAGTACAAGCTCTTGAAAAAGGAATAAGTTGAAACACATACACCCCATAAGAAGTTGCTCGGGGAACATCCCCATCCAAGAGGGGACAATTAACAATGTCAAAATCAAAATCATCTCTCTTGTCATAGATTTTGCTAATTATTTCACCATTTACAATCCAGATATTTAAATCAAGAAAAAAAGCGTTATTATAGGATATATTAGCTTTGTTAAGCTGAAGTTCTTTAGGATAAATATTATTAACCATAGTTGGAAAGAAAGGGTTGTCAATGTTCAATATGTCATCCAGATACCGAGAGGTGTCATTAAAGGCTTCAATAACATCTGCCTGGGTATCTGGTGAAAGACTCAACATGAAATCTCTTTCATAGCAAAATAAAAACAAATCTGCGACAAGTGGTGCACAGTTTGTACCCATAGGGATACCAACAATTTGTCTATAAACGGTGGTTCCATACCTGACGAAATATTATCTAATAGGAAGATGAGTGCTTCACAAACTTCATAGCAAGTCCACATAGTATTATTGTCTAAACTGCCGTTAGTAATAAACGCTTTAATAGTATTACATGCCAAACATGTAGTATTTTCTCTAGCGAATGTTTTTTGAATAAGAGACATTAGCTCGTCTTTAATAAGGTGATGTGGTAAGGTTGTATATAATGTAGAGAAGTCATAAGTCCTTATTGATGAAACTTGACCTTTATTGAAAATTTTATCAAGAACGTCTCCTGAATTATGTTTAGACCAAAATAAATTAATCCCAGAGTTTTCATAAATTTTATCACAATATAGTTTAACGTGATCTTTAACGGCAGTAAGACAAGAAGTTAAAAGTTTGGAAATGTTTGTTGTGGTGCAGGCACTAGATTTCGAAATAATGCGAGCCTTATACGGATTTTTATGTAATTTAGGAATCCAGTACATAGTAGGCAGTTTATTTTGCTTATCGCACCGAGTGATATGTGCGGAAACAACATCATCCTCAGTAGAATTAACTGGAGTATACGAATTGGTGCTGCCGAGTTCCAGAGATAAAACAATGACGTAGGCGTCAAACAATAATTACATTATTAGCTGCTTTATCTGCAGGAACAAATTTATTATGAAATTCCTGAATTCCCGATTTTAAATTACGAAAGGAAAACCTAGGTCTCGGAGGAAGTAAAGAGGGTTCGATTTATAAAAGTTAATAGTATTACGTGTATCTATAATATTAAGAATTGACTTCCAACAAGTCATCCAATACACTATTAAAGTTGTATTGCTGCCTTCCATTAGACATGATTGTAACAACTCATTTTGAACATTGGTTATGCTTTCTAAACTACAAAATTCCTTTTTACTTAATGTTTATACCTTTGATACCTACATTATTAAGCCTACGTTACCTTAATTTACCGGCACCTTGTTTAATAAAGGTGTTTGGTTTAAGAAATTAAGAAAATAAGTATTTTATATCCGAACATTATTTTAAACTTCTTAGTTATAAAGACATACGTATCCATGATATGAACAGAATTTGGTGCTTGTATTGTCCGCTACATTGTGTCTTTTTTAAAATAATTAATCATAATTTTCCGTGTTTTGCTAAAAATCGAGAAAATTCAGCCAATTAGCTAAATATAATATAAAGATGTTAATACAACATTCCTCTAAAATCATCGATGGTAACAACAGTGTTTGAACAGACATGAAAGTATGTCAAACTAATATGTGTTATCTCATGTATTGAACGTTACGTACGTTACCAGTTGCGTTTGCTTAATATTATTTAAATACCACTTCTAAGTATCAAATAAACACATGGATATATAGCTTTATTTTCCTTAATATATTGTTTATACTTGATCATCAGCAAAGACAAATGACATCTGCAATGGTAAGCCGAGGACATTTTTTCCCAGACAGATTAGGTTTCATGACCTTGGTGGTTTTGTGTATATCTGTCTGTTTTCCATTGGCCGAAAATGCGATTAATGAGTCGTGTCGTATTGTCGCGGTTATTCATGTAACTCTTTAAGTCACAATACGTCTTCGTTTTCTGACAACAGGAAACTTGGGGTTTCATCTCTCCTCTTGCACACAAACTACTTGATAAATCGATGGACGCAAGTGTCTGTCAAAGTCGACTCAAGGTGCTCTGGTAAGTACATTAAACAACATCTCTGCCAAATCATCAAACGTACCAGGAACTTAGGAGGGCTGATTGTGAGGTGTTGCGTTACCGTCACACATATACACAAGTTATTCAGTAGGTCGCTGTGTAGCTGGCTCAACTGATACTTCTAGGCAGTAGAGCAATTTGGCTTTGTCAGTTCTAACTGAATTGCCATCAGCTGTTGCAAGGGGCCATACTGAGCCTAGAAGATATGATAGCTTCAACTTAAGATCCGTCTTATACCTGATCAATAAGGGAACCAATTAACCAAATATAGTGTGTTATAAATCGGGTCGGCATGTCAATTAACAAGTCATTGACAAATATGTCATGGTCTTTTCAGCCTGATGCTGTAATAGATCATCATCAATATCTCTCTAAGCTGAAATAGGGACCATCGGAGGTATAGCTCATAGCCATTGATATCAACTCGTTCATAATATTTATCCTAAAGAACTTCGGCTTAATAAAGAAAATATATGTAATAATAACGCTTCTTTTCTTGATTTAGATCTCTCGATTGAAAATGGTAAAATAATTAGCAAAATCTATGACAAGAGAGATGATTTTAATTTTGACATTGTTAATTATCCCCAGTTGGATGGGGATGTTCCCCGAGCAACTTCTTATGGGGTTTATCTGTCTCAACTTATTCGTTTTTCTAGAGCTTGTACTCGAGTTGAGGATTTTAATATTCGTAATCTTTGTATAACTAAAAAGTTACTCAATCAGGGTTACCGTTACCATAAACTTCGTAAAACCTTTGCAAAATTTTATTATCATAACCCTGATCTTCTTTCCAAATATAAATGTAATTTAAGGACTCTTCTGCGACAAGGACTATCACAACCTGACTTCTATGGTGATGTGATTTATAAACTTCGTAAGATTCTTGGTCATGATCACTTTCATACTATCTTAGTTAAACTTGTTAAAAAGTTTATCAAAAGAGGTTATGACCCTATCATTTTGCAACGTACTGCATGCTTGGTATTGGACCCTTTTACAGTTCTCCACTATGCTTTCCTCTTTAATTGTACGATGACCGGACAGGCTGTTGACCCTATGATGACGCCTACCTAAAGCCCATTGGGACGGTGGCGTTTGATGTTTGTCCATGATCTTTCTTGTCGTGCCCTTAATGGTGTATTCTCTTACTGCTCTGGCTTCTGCCAAGTCATCGAATACCTTCATTGTGGCTTTCTAGGCTATTGTGTTTTTGTATTATATTTACACGAGCATATTTGTGTTTTACTTATATTGCCTATTGATGCTGCCTTGTTGGTTAGAGATTATATCATGGCGGAGATTTCTTTATTTACACTGTCCTGTTTTAATAGGATGACAGTAGGGTAAGTGTGAGGTTTGGTGCACCCTAGAACCGGTTTAAACACCCAGTGGCCTACTTTGCCACTGACCGTTCCAAGGCGGTAGCCCTATTGTCAACTCTTTTGTGTTTGTGATGTCGTTTGCATTTTTTATCAATTTTGCCTTTTCGTTTGTCTGTTTGCGTGTTTTGTGGTTGACTGTCGTCCTTGAATGCTGCGTTCCCTGTCCGATATTTCTATCCTTCGTAATTGGGTTTGTGAAACCAATGATAGATTCTGTGGATCTTCTCAAGTCTTTCTAGTTGATCTTTGTTTGGGATGGATGCAGTTCTTTGCGTGTTTTTCATCTGCAGAGTGGCCTCTAGCAGCTTTGATCTATATTGACGTGTAATGCACCAGTGGTATTACTGGTATGCAGCATACTTCCTACTCAATCAAATGATGTTACCCTGAAAATGTGCAGGTTGATTGATAGTTTATGAATAGTTGTTTTGTGGAAGAGGGACACTGAATCTCCTGATTTGAAGAAGTTCGTTTGCCCCGGGGATGGGTTGTGTCAAGACTCAGGATGTCATTAAATATACTGGAGTGTGTCTGGCATAGTACCAATGGTCATACTCAAAGAACATTGGACATAGGCGTTAGAGTGAAGATAAATGCATGTCAAGGTCATTTTCCTTTGTGTCTGTCTTTGATAATAGTTAGTATTATTAGTATTGTGTTGTCCATATACAAGTTATCAGAATAAGGCAAGACTACATTGAATGGGGACAACCTATTAGTATTCTTTGGGAATTATCTCAAAAGCAGAATACATTGTAACAAAGGGAAGATGCCGTAAATCTTAAAAAAACATTGTCAATAACGGATAAGATCCAAGTAGTTTTTTGTGCAATTACTATTTTTCTGATTTATGAGCCATTTTAAAATATTTATTTCTTATATATTTATTTTATTTGTAGACACTATTTTTATTTATTTACTTATACTAATGTATTAAGTTTGCATTTGTCATAGTTAACATTACAATACTAGCACCTTTATTTCTGACATCGTCCAATATTACATGTAACTTTAAATGGTAATTTTCGTGTTTATTTTACATATCGTATCATCTATATATACACACACATTTTATTTATTTATTCTTTCTTCTATATATTCATTGAATGAGTAACATGTCATTATTAAAATAGTCACTGTTTCTGTAATTAACTAGAGCCTTTATTTCTGGAAATATTCAATATGTATTACAAATAACTTTAAATGGTAACGTAAATTTCGTGTTAATGTCACGTAACGTAAACTACATTCATTCGTCTTTTGGAAATTTGTTTTTTATGCGTTAGATTTTGTTTTTTTAAAGTTTTTGATAAATAATATAAAATTTACATACCGTGTTGTTGCATATAAGCAATTTTTGAGTATTACGTTTTCAAAACATGATGATGGTAACGTTTTTCAAATGGATTTCACGCCCTTGTGTCCCCACTCTCATTTGGCAAACATATTTCATTTTTAGCAGATGCATACCCTTTCAGGAAAATATATCCTTCACAATTACCCTCAGAGTAGGGATGACCTCTTTTGGTAGCTTACGGTCTAATTATTATTAATTGCATATATGATGTTTTGGTAACGAACAGGGTGTAACGTCTACAGTATATTTTCATATTTGCATTATGTTGAAAAGGCTGTCTAAATTAAACAATTCATAAATAACATAAGTATAGGTAGTATTTGTTGTTCATATGCACATGTTTTACTCATATTCAAATGTATTGAAGTTGTTTTGGAATTGTTATGGTAACGTAATTGTCACGTGCGTTACACCTAAACGCCCCATCACTCAGATGGCACACGAGTCCCATGTTGAAGCTTTTTGTACGAACCTACAGAAATTCATACCCACAAAATTCCTCCAGGAGTGGGGGACTATAGCCAGCTCTAGGACTATTATGAGAAGCAGCAAGTAACGTTACAAAGTGTAACTGATGCATCAACAAATGACGTTGTACGCTTATTTACAACATGACGTCACACAAACGTCGACTTTATGCGCTTGAAAAAAAACGAGCGAATATATTGTGCTAATCGCTAGCGGGCGCTTTAATTGGCCTTATCTGTCCAAACTGATATCTGCAAGTAAGATATATGCATGATACGGTCTAGCTGGCCGAGACTAAGGATACAGATGACAAAAACGGGAATGATTCTGATGACTGTGTATATGGGGATGTTGATTGTGATTGTCATTGGGGTGATGTTGATGAAGACTGTGTACACGTATATGATGATGCTGAGTGTTATTATTATGGAATAATGTTAATGATAATTGTATTCATGTTGGTTTTACACTGGATGTTTTAAGATAACATGCGAACACCTTGAGGCCCAAATCGTTCAATGAATTACCCGTCACCGATGTGGAATGAGGGTGCAAGCGTACCACTGTGGTTTTTTATCCTGATGGGTGAAAACAATCAATATCCTACTGGACTTTGTCTAACCTATAGGGGTGTTTTGTGATAATTATAAAATTATTTGCACAACATTTACTCACACGATACTTTAATGTTATTCACTAAGTTAAGCATTTACTGCATACACGCTATGTAATCTATATCATCCTCTTATATGTTGTCTTGTTCTATCTGTGTGGCGGGTGATTAATACAAATTAAACACAATTATTTAATCATAATTCTCATATTATTATCATTCTCAATAAACAATCACCGCATACAGAGGTGGTAGATATATATGTAAACTGAGAGTTCTGCGGTAAATTTGAGTTTCGCTTCGCTCCCCTCAAATTTACCGCCGAAAATCTCATTTTACATAAATATGAAATACTTTTTTATTTCCTCTATGTCTTCCAAAGAAAGTTCTGTTTTGCCCATTTTCTTGTATGTATATAACAAATAAAATTAAAATAGAGTATGAAATTAAAACAACCTTATAATGTGTTATAATGAGCTAAATACAACACTAAAATGGATTACAGCAGAATTAAAATGGGTTGCGGGAGAACTAAAATGGATTGCAATGGAATATAAGACCAAAACATGCTATACTGAGCTATAATGAAATACATTGCTTGTAACAATGCTAAATACAGCATTAAAGTGGATTACAACGGAACACAAGGGGAGTATATCAGCACTAAAATGGATTACAGATGATTAAAACGAGTTTAATACATGATCAAAACATACACACTAATTACTAGTAACAGTTAACAACGGGCTTAAAGTTATCTTTAACATATAAGTAATTGCATATAAGACAAGCCTAAAACAAGCCACTGATACTTATCTATCACACATAAAAAAAAAAAAGACTTTTGCCAAAATATTTTTTTAAATACCCCCCTTAATTTTTTACAGTCCAAACTGTCCTAACCCTCAAAACCAAACGTAACCATTATAATATGATCCATACTTCCTTTAGTATCACCCGCATCTAACGTATTTTGCATTGTCATATTGTACAACTGATGATTCTTAGATACTATAGAGTTAATTACGTGAGTGTATTTAGTATACTAATACACTGCATCTTTGTAATCTTTTCGTGTGATATATTTTTCAGTAACATATTTTTATACCTATTGCCTTCTTTGTAGTACGATTAGAACTTATAATTATGTATTGCTTGGGTTGCAAACATTTCATATATTGGAACTTCTGGATTTTAATCTTTTAATTTGCCAGGTACTTTTTTATTCATTTCATTATACAGAAAGTGATCTTTAGATTCGGTGGTTCCACTACTCCGGCCGATAAAAGGCTCTGGGTATTGTTTAACCACTCATAGGATATGTTGTCTACTTTTTATACGCAGGCTTCATTACCGCTGCTCCTAACTAAATTCCATTATGTTTATTTCGCTCTTCGGGGCATTTCATTTTATTAGATACTGGGACCATACGCCGTACGACATGGGGAATACGTTAAAGAACTCCATGTCCACCGCCATATGCATGCCATTTTCGGGATGGTTAAAATTTTGTGCTGTTGATTTTATGAATATTGAGTTCTGCTCAACCCGGGGCTAGAGGGCGTGAGCGGAAGCTAGCATATTTCACTACCACTCATGAACAGTCTCAATCAAACCGAGACTGCAATATTTCGTATGTGTCGTGCTCGGCCGTTTCCAAAGGTCCACAATCATACTCTTTTTTTAAGATAGTCACTGCAATCAAAAATATTCATATCAAGCATATCCTTGTAAACATCCTCTGTCTTATCTCCATCAACAGTGAATCAGTGTCAGTATACAACAGTCTGCATTTGTCTCCATATTCCTCTTTCAAACCGTTATAGTAAACATCATACATCACTTCTTTGGACTTGTAATGTGCTGTAAAAAGAAATATAAAAAGATCGGACAGGGAAAGTAGCATTCAAGAGGACAGTCAACCACAAAACACAGAAACAAACATGGAAACAGACAAACAAGAAGGCAAAGGTAATAATAAAAGTAAACGACATCACAAACACAAAAGGGTTGACAATAGGGCTACCGCCTTGGAACGGTCAGTGGCAAAGTATGCCACTGGGGATTTAAACCGGTTCTAGGGTGCACCCAACCTCACACTTACCCTACTGTCATCACATTAAAACAGGACAGTGTAAATAAAGAAATCCCCGCCATGATCTAATCTCTAACCAACAATAGGCAATATAAGTAAAACACAAATATGCTCGTGTCCAAACTTGAAATGTGTCGATTTAGTGATTGGATACTACGCAGTTCTTGTCACGGAACACTTCAACGTCCTTCCATGGCCTGCGGTTTCCATTGATCTCAACCCAATAGAGCACATCCGGGATGAGCTGGGTCGAAGAGCGAGATGCAATAGCCAAATCCTTAATTTTGCTCAGTATATTTTAGTGCTCAATTCACAGAAACGTATTCTGCTGTTAAAGTCTTATTCATGGAGCTTGCAGCCATTTTTTCTAGTAATAAATGGCCAATTACCATATCTGATTATCTACCAAAGGCGTATAACGTATATATCCGGTATTACTCGCGACAGTTTTATTTTCGCTGATAAAAGCGAATCCACTATTTGGTGAAATCAAGAACTCGAGGATAATAAACTCAAAGGAGTATCCGAAAACTCAAAAATCCTTAAGTTAGTAGAATTAAATGATAACATGATCGGTAAGTATATATACGTGTACAAGAAGGACGTTTTATCGCAAATAGTGGTCTACCAATACAACTTATTTTAAATCAAATCAAGTTAAACTAATAAGTTATATACTACTATATTTAGCTGTATACAACTTTTTAGAATTATTAATGTTTCAAATAAGTTGAATAGAGGCTAAGTTTAAAGTGCGGTGTTTACATTTACACGTATCCTGTTAAGCTATACGAGGCAATACTAGAAATTACGGGGACGGTTATTTTTGAAAAAACAAAACGTATACAGTTATTTACATAACATCATTTTATGTACTGTATACTGCGAAAACTAGTATTTTCTTTACAAACCTGCACATATAAAATACTGATTTTGTTGAACTGTTAGAACAGTACTGGTAATTATAATGTTTTATGTGTTACACATCAAACACACGCGTTACAGATCATGATTAACACAATCAATAAAGCCTTTACAATTAGTTCACACATTTTTTTATTTTCACAAACTGAATTAAAAAAGTGTTGCAAATCATGTACAATGCAATCAATAAAACATTTACAATTATTTCTACATATTTTGTCACTAAGTATAATATTTAATATAACAATGAACTTTATTTTTATCAATTAAAGCTTTTAATAAAGCTTTATACAATGTAATTATTTATGTCATTCCAATGAAGCAATGAACGTTGACCGGGGTATTTGATGTGCCTTCGGGCTATAAACAGGACTCAGAAAGTAGTCCGAATTAACGTATTAACGGTGAAATCAAGGTTTCACGAAAACCGATTGAAATAAACAAAAATGGACTACATATATCATTTGTACGAAATATGAGTATTTAAATTTTGCTTGAAATATGAATTCAGGAACATATGCATAAAACGGAGACCCGCGATTCGCCAACTTAAGATCATGCGGAAAATGTGATCTACAGTACTATAGTAACATCCGTGCTGATGATAAATGAAACATAATTTGCTCCTTGAAAAAGTTATCCAGGAGATCGTGATAGTTTGTGTCAGTCAAAGTTAGTGGTCTTATTTATAATTAAAAAGTCAGACTTAAAATACATGTCCGTTAAACTTAAATTGAAAGTATAGTTATTGCGTAGAAGTCTGCATAATATACCGACATATAAACTCCAATGAATGCGGCAATAATAGTTGCCGACAATATATTCCGACAAGATTACACGGGTTAAGTAATCCCCCGTCCCCAGTACTCATCAGTGCTCTTAATATGAATATCTGCTTAAAATTATTGTAAATAATTTCGTGATAACGCAGACGAAACAGTTTTACATTTGATGCATTTAGACACTGGATGCATGTTTATTGATACGAAACAATGTTCTCGACAGCATCAATGTATATTATGTCTGCGTTCAAAGTTGCTCTTAGTATCGACAAAGAGTGTATTTAAAGTTTTTCCTTCAAACCAGTATTATTGTTTATATATAGTTTCATTGAAAGCAAACATAAATCTAGAAAGAATTACGGAATCGCTCAATTTCAAATGCAAAAGTTTAAGTTATAGAAATGTCTAATTTAGAAAGTTAATCAAGTTAAAGCTTTATAACTAGACAATCAGACGCTGTAAAACATTGACTGTTGCAATTAATCCGTAGTTCAACATTGTTTAAATTTTGATTTTGTCGTGCAATCAGTAATATAACTTTATCTATGGACACCACAGTCTAATTATAGAGTCCCCGTACACTATTTATCCCATAATTTGGGATAATAATAGTAAGTGAGAAATGGAGAAAATGTATGACAAAATAATGATATGACAATGTTGCCATTTATTGCCGTTTGTATATATATGCATTGTGTTGTACCTGTGTACTCATGGACATAAAGATCTTTTGTATTTTGAGTAAATATAAAAAATAAATATATTAAATGATATTATTATTTTCATTATATCAAACTCGGAACGTTTGCCCGGGTTCCCAAGGGGGTGGGGGTGGGGAAAAGGAGGGGTGGGGCTTGTGTGTGGGGATTCTTTTTTTATAATTATGTCTCAAATGAAACATGATTATGGGATGTTATAGTTGAGCCTGGAGGAAGGGGCATCAACTACATTAAAAATTTAATAACTAATAATGCAATTACGGTGTCATTTTTCATACTTTTGCACATTAATTAGTATAATAGTCATCTGATAAAGAGATACACAGCATGTCAAATGATTTATAATTTAAAACTCGGATGTCTTCCCTGGAGTTCGAGTTGCAGGGTGTGGATGGTGGGTGGAGGTTAACAGGGGGTCAATTAATTTAAGAATTATTTCTCAAATAAACATTTCGATGAATGCATTACATTGTATATACTGTGGGGCTGTGTGTTTGGGGGGGGAGGGTAGGTTAGGGGAAGGTCGGGGGCGGGGAAAATGGGGGAAGTGACCTGTGCGAATAAAACGGGGGTATTTTACGACGGCCGCGCCGTCGAATTCGTTCTAGTTTGATTATGCGTTTCTTTTACCTTTCAGTATACCATTTTATGATTTGGTCAATAACATGAATTCAAGCTGGTTTCCGCTAGTTTAATATCACTGCCTATCATATCACTGCAACCTGATGAAGCATATCCGTGGCCGAATGGTTAACGATGTTGCGTTGTAAACCTTCGCCTCTCACCGCTGTGGGTTCAAATCCGACTGGGATCTCGACTTGTAAGTGATGAAGAGCAGATTCTTACGGATGGCGGGATGTGTACAGTACTTGTTATACCCAGGAAAAGTGGGTGGTCTGCCTCCATCACAAAAAAATCGACCGTTATATATAACCTTACATATGTTGAAAATAACGTAAAACACCATACAAACAAACAAACAAAAGCAACCTGCTGACCTGAAAACTTGGTGGATGAAGCTAGCTGACATGAGGAGGACTCTAGATTGTTGTCGCTAGTTTATTGTAACTGTACCGATGTCCACCATATCACTTGGTCACTTGGGGAGATTGCTAACTGAGCTGAGGAGGATGCTAGCTTATTGCCGCTAGTTTAATGTAACACTATCGATGGCCATCATATCACTGTACTCAGATGACGTGTTCACTTGGAGGAGGATGCTAGCTGGTAGCCGCTAGATTAATGTAACTGTACCGATGTCCGTCATATCAATGTACCCAGTAGACTTGGCCATTTGGAGGAGATTGCTAACTGAGCTGAGGAGGATTCTAGATTATTTGCCGCTAGTTTAATGTAACTGTAACGATGACCATCATATCACTGTACCCAGAAGACTTGTTCATTTGGAGGAGATTGCTAACTGAGCTGAGCAGGATGGTAGATTATTTGCCGCTAGTTTAATGTAACTGTACCGATGTCCATCATATCACTGTACCCATTAGACTTGGCCACTTAGAGGAGGCTGCTAGATTATTGCAGCTAGTTTCATGTAACTGTACCGATGTCCATCATATCACTGTACCCAGTAGACTTGGCCACTTTGAGGAGGTTGCAAGATTATTGCCACTAGTTTAATGTAACTGTACCGAAGTCGATCATATCACTGTACCCAGTAGACTTGGCCACTTGGAGGAGGTTGCTAGATTATTGCCGCTAGTTTAATGTAACTGTAACGATGACCATCATATCACTGTACTCAGATGACTTGGTCACTTGGAGGATGATGCTAGCTGGTGTCGCTAGTTTAATGTAACTCTGCCGATGTCCATCATATCACTGTACCCAGTAGACTTGGCCACTTGGAGGAGGTTGCTAGATTATTGCCGCTAGTTTAATGTAACTGTAACGATGACCATCATATCACTGTACCCAGTAGACTTGGCAATTTAGAGGAGATTGCTAACTGAGCTGAGGAGGATGCGATATTATTCGCCGCTAGTTTAATGTAACTGTAACGATAACCATCATATCACTGTACCAAGTAGACTTGGTCATTTGGAGGAGATTGCTAATTGAGCTGAGGAGGATGCTATATTATTTGCCGTTTGTTTAATGTAACTGTAACGATGACCATCAATCACTGTACTCAGATGACTCGGCAAATTGGAGGAGATTGCTAAATGAGGTGAGGAGAATGCTAGCTGGTTGACGCTAGTTTAATATTAAGTAACACTAACGATGCCCATCATAACTCTGTACCCAGATTACTTGGCCACTTGGAAGAGGTTGCTAGATTATGTGTCGCTAGTTTAATGTAACTGTAACGATGACCATCGTATCACTGTACCCAGTAGACTTGGTGACTTGGAGGAGGATGCTATCTGGTTGCCGCTAGTTTAAGGTAACTGTAACGATGACCATCATATCACTGTACTCAGATGACTTGGCAAATTGGAGGAGATTGCCAACTGAGGTGAGGAGGATACTAGCTGGTAGCCGCTAGTTTATTTTAACTGAAACGATGACCATCATAACACTGTAACCAGATGACATGGTCACTTGGACGAGGAGGTTAAATTATTGCCACTAGTTTAATGCAACTGTAACGATGCCCATCATAACACTGTACCCAGATGACTTGGTCACTTGGAAGAGGATGCTAGCTGGTTGCCGCTAGTTTAATGCAACTGTAACGAGACCATCATATCACTGTACTCAGTTGACTTGGCCACTTGGAGGAGGATGCTAGCTGGTTGCCGCTAGTTTAATGTAACTGTACCGATGACCATCATATCACTGTATTCAGATGACTTGGCCACTTGGAGGAGGATGCTAACTGGTTGCCGCTAGTTTAATGTAACTGTAACGATTACCATCATATCACTGTATCCAGATGACTTCGCCACTTGGAGGAGGTTGCTAGATTATTTACTGCTAGTTTAATGTAACTGTAACGATGACCATCATATCACTGTACCTAGATGACTTGGCCACTTGGAGGAGGTTGCTAGATTATTTACCGCTAGTTTTATGTAACTGTAACGATGACCATCATATCACTGTACTCAGATGACTTGGCCATTTCGATGAGGATGCTAGATTATTGCCGCTGGTTTAATGTAACTGTAACGATGCCCATTATATCACTGTACCCAGATGACTTGGCCACTTGGAAGAGGTTGCTGGATTATTTGCCGCTAGTTTAATGTAACTGTACCGATGACCATCATATCACTGCACTCAGATGACTTGGCCATTTCGAGGAGGATGCTAGCTGGTTGCCGCTAGTTTAATGTAACTGTACCGATGACCATCATATCACTTTACTCAGATGACTTGGCCACTTGGAGGAGGATGCTAGCTGGTTGCCGCTAGTTTAATGTAACTGTACCGATGACCATCATATCACTGTACTCAGATGACTTGGCCACTTGGAGGAGGATGCTAGCTGGTTGCCGCTAGTTTAATGTAACTGTACCGATGACCATCATATCACTGTACTCAGATGACTTGGCCACTTGGAGGAGGATGCTAGCTGGTTGCCGCTAGTTTAATGTAACTGTAACGATTACCATCATATCACTGTACCCAGATGACTTCGCCAATTTGAGGAGGTTGCTAGATTATTTACCGCTAGTTTAATGTAACTGTAACGATGACCATCATATCACTGTACCCAGATGACTTGGCCACTTGGAGGAGGTTGCTAGATTATTAACCGCTAGTTTAATGTAACTGTAACGATGACCATCATATCACTGTACTCAGATGACTTGGCCACTTGGAGGAGGATGCTAGTCGGTTGCCGCTAGTTTAATATAACTATAACGATGAACATCATATCACTGTACCCAATCTTGGCCACTTGGAGGAGATTGCTAACTGAGCTGAGGAGGATGCTAGTTGGTTGCCGCTAGTTTAATGTAACTGTAACGATGCCCATCATGTCACTGTACCCAGATGACTTGGCCACTTGGAGGAGGATGCTAGCTGGTTGCCGCTAGTTTAATATAACTGTAACGATGAACATCATATCACTGTACCCAGTAGACATGGCCACCTGGAGGAGATTGCTAACTGGGCTGAGGATGCTGGTTTATTGCCGCTAGTTTAATTTAACTGTAACTATGACCATCATATCACTGTAACCGGATGGCTTGGTCATTTGGGGAATTTCAAACTGAGCTAAGGATGATGCTAGCTTATTGCCGCTAGTTTAATGTAATTGTAACGATGACCATCATATCACTGTACGCAGATGACTTGGCCACTAGGAGGATGTTGCTAGCTGGTTGCCGCTAGTTTATTGTTACTGTAACGATGCCCATCATAAAACTGTACCCAGATGACTTGGCCACTTGGAGAAGGATGCTAGCTGGTTGCCGCTAGTTTAATGTAACTATAACGATACCCATAATATCACTGACCCCGATGCATTGACCACTTGGAGGAGGATGCTAGCTGATTGCCGCTAGTTTATTGTTACTGTAACGATGCCTACCATAACACTGTACCCAGATGATTTGGCCACTTGGAGGAGGATGCTAGCTGGTTGCCGCAAGTTTATTGTAACTGTAACGATGCCCATAACATCACCGACCCAGATGCATTGACCACTTGGAGGAAGATGCTAGCTGGTTGCCGCTAGTTTAATGTTACTGTAACAATGACCATCATATTACTGTACGCAGAAGACTTGGCCACTTGGAGGAGGATGCTAGCTGGTTGCCTTTAGTTTATTGTAACTGTAACGATGCCCATAACATCACCGACCCAGATGCATTGACCACTTGGAGGAGGATGTTAGCTGGTTGCCTCTAACTATAACAATGTTCATCATAACACTGAAACCATTTATTATTTGAACAGCTGTTGCCAAATCTAGCTTGTGTAAACACTAATACTCGTATACCTAAACCGTTGGTAACATATTATGCCAGTGCTTAACAAATGGGCATTTGAAACAGATTTGAAAGTATTTACTTCAGTTATTATGAGTAAACACTCTTTTTAAAATGAAATGAACTGAATTATTAAGCTAAGTATGACGGACATCACTCCTGAAAGAAAGTAGCTACAAACAAATGCAGATAAGAGTATATATTTTAAATAGCAAAAACACACCGCATCCTGAAATATACCATCTGAAAGAAAGGAGTTGAATTATAGCTTATTCTACCCCCAGAGGGAGATGAACTATACATATGAACCCAGGAACATTGTCATGTTCTTACTATTGTTTAACGTCCTCGGAGGATAGACTATTATACAAGACCGCACGGTTTCCATCCACATTCGACAGAGGAGCCTAAGGGAAGTCACTTGCCCAAGGACACACCAACACAAACGCGGCGATTTCAGTGATGTTCGAACCCATGCTACCGCGGCCTTTAGATCCGTTTTTTTAAGAAATATTAGACAGCTAACTCAGATAGCCTAATAGCGATTGAATCTGGCTGGTTCAAAAACTCATCCGAGTTCATATGGATATATACCTAATGTGTAAGTTTGGTTAAGATCAGACAAAACAGTTGAGAGAAGCAAACATAACACTTTTCATTCAATCAAGATTCATAACTTTGCTGTTTCTGCTAAAATCAGGCTGGTTAATTAGGGTTAATAAAAGCAGACAATGGCATTCTTCAATAAAAATTCCCATAACTCTAGTGTTACTAATTCGATATAGCTGGTGGTTTTCTACATTGTCCGAGTATTTATTGACCTAAATACCCTGATAAAGTTTGGTAAATTTCAAATGAAGGATAAAGGAGCTAGAGTATTAACGAAGCAACACTTAGCGTTTTTCAATAAATCCAGGGTCATAACTCTGGTGGTACTGCTGGCTTTTGGGATTGTTCAAGTTTTTATTAATATTAAGATACTGACAATGTTTGGTAAAGATAAAATCCAAAATGGATTTGTTAAAATCTTAAAAAGGCCGAATATGGCATTTTTCAAAACAACATATGTAACAACAACTCCTACGTACCTTATTCGACCTGGTTGGATTTCAATTTTCGTCCGAGCTTTCATTGAAAAAAAGATAATGACACGGTTGGTAAAATCCAATTAAAAATGATGTCCCTATCGTGTTAATAATATAAAGTTAAAGACGGACGAACGAACGACGTACAACTCGACATCCCATAAGCTCTGCTGGCTTCGGCAAAACGATGGATAATAAGTAGAAAAGAATATCAAATAATATAATGCCAAAAAGATATAAATCAAACAGAACACTACCAGGCGCGTGCCTGCCTATACGCAGATACGCAGCTGCGTAAAGAAAATCTGAGATGCCAATCATTTTTTACCGTATTTTATACATAATTTTAACACAGCTGACATATAGAGCATGATGACATGACACTAATTTACTCTCGTGTAGTAAAAATATCAAAATTTGTAAGAAAATCCGTGTATTTTTGGTTCATTATTTTGCTACCAAAATGATATATAGTGTCCTATAGAAACCACAGCGTCCGATGGCAATGTCATCGTATGTCCGCACTGTATTGCAAACAAGGTCTTGAAACTACAATGAAAGAGACAGAAAGGGTGGTGAAGACAGGGTTACCGACTTGGAACGGTCAGTAGGCAATAAGGCCTACTGGTTAGCTTGAATCGATTTAATATGCGCACAATCCTCGCTATTATCCTGTCTTCAGCGCTCAAATAGATAAGACAGTGTGAACAAAACTACTTCCCATCGAAAGGAAATCTCTAACAATAAAGTCCACATCCAGAGAAACTAACTAAAGAAACACACACAAAATAATAAACATCTCAGGATGTATCCAGAATCGTACTGAACAACCATAGTAGTTGCAGCTAAAGAGAACACCAATCTAGGGTACAACCAGAAAACCCGAGGGACGAAAGCTCATGCACCCACCTCCCTTAGTTGGGGTTTCAGTAGGTACAATCATAGAGTCCAAAGAGGTAGTCCAGTCATCGCACAAGTGAAAAGTGAAGCGTAATGACTGACTGTAGAGGGGTCAATCACTAAACATGCAGTGCGCTGTAAAACCAAAGGGTTATATCCTTTTCTGACGAACTTCCTGATTAAATTTGTAAAGCGGTCAGGAAACCCGTCAGACCCCTTTAACTTTCGAAGTTTATAGACCACATCTCCATAAAATGAGGGTTATGATATGCCTAGTCGCAGAAGTGTTTTAAGGTTGGTGTTGTACTTTTCCAGCAGGCCCTCGTTGCGGCGGTAGCATTTAGAGAAAGATCTACGTAGCTTGTGATAACGAAAACCCTGCTGAAGAAGTTTACTTGTAATAACTTGATTTCGATCATTAAAGTCTATAACATCATTACACGCTCTAGCAAATCGAATGAGCTGGGAGATATACACCCCATATGAGGCAGCACGAGGTACATCTCCATCCAGGTGTGGATAGTTAACGATGTTAAAATTGAAATCATCTCTCTTATCATAGATTTTAGTATGAATACAATATTTGAAATCGGCAGATGATGATCGAGAAATGCTGCTACTGTATCCGAACTGTTGGCTTTATTCAGTGTTATAAAACACGCCAAAACGCACAATTTGGCGTCTTTACTTTTAACAAATTACGGGGGAGCATGCCCCCGAACCCCACTAGCGCGGTCAAACCCAGTCTTGCGTAATTGGAAAAAGCTTTCGGGTACACGCCTGACTACTATACTGAGTCAAACAAAAAGGTTTAATGTGCATTATCAAACTCATTATGAATATAACACTGCTGTAAACGCTTACGTCATACTCGGCAAAAGGTTGGAATATCTTAATTTGTTATATACTTTCCAGAGAAATAGTGGATTTTATGATTAAAAGAAAACTATAAATATTTTCATTGTTTATATTTCATATATATTTTCACTCTAAATGACGTCATGCAACGGTTGACATTGTTTACGTTGCTGACGTTGACGTCACTGACGTCATTGTTTTGGCACATTATATTGTTCATTCGCAACATCTCGTACACTGCTTCGAAGCATGATTCGAATGTAATACGCAGGTTTCCATATTGGTTACGTCATACTAGCGTGACGCGTGTCAGATTCCCGCCAAAACGAATTTGCATTCAAAATCAAAGTTATCTTCAACACTTTGCAAAGTCGTTTAGCCGATTGTTCCATCTATAGTTTATTTACATGAAAGCAGTGATAAAAACTTCATCTGTATAGTAAATAACAAACATTCAATGAAAATCATACATCAACACGTGTGTCAAGCGGCCATATTGTTTATGTAGCACAAGCTTAGCAATAGTGCACTATTGTCTGTGCGGTTGCCTTCCGGCTAACAGAATGTCAAGATTTTAAACAAACCGAAGCGCCGTGATACACACGAGGCGGGATCTCGAGGAATGACGGGATTGTCCGAGCGTTGTATAGTGTTCTGCATACATTTCCAGGTTGTGAGTATATAATAAATAGAATATTTGTTGGATTGTGTGAATATACGATTTATTTTCATCTCGAAGTGAGAAAATTCAAATATTTTCACTCGTTCTAGAGCACTCGTGAAAATATAAGTTTTCCCACTTCTCGATGAAAATAAATCCTTTATTCACTCAAGCCAAACACATATCCTCCATATTATGTCTTGTTTTACCACGTTTTTGATAAATATTCAAAGGACGCTTTGCACGGAGTATTGTACATGTTGTATTAAAATAATATAATGTAAGTTACCAGTGTAGCAATTGTGATAAGACAAGTCTATGCTACAAACCGAAAGTGACGTATTTGTACTTGGACTGGCCATTACTATTCCAGAACTTACACAGAGCAGACGTCTTACCTACGCCAGTGGAAAACCTCCAACTGAACGGGTGCTGACTTCTGAATATGGGAGTTACCCATTGTAATCACTTTATATATGTATTTTCACGGGGCATAATTAGTCGAAATATCCATAATTTATCACATAACATGCGGTGTGGGAGTATAATAACACCATTCAATATTTTCGATATTCCACTAGTGGTATAACATAGCGTTAATGACGTCATGGACGTCAGGTTAATGTACGTTTTCCGACGTTATGTGATGTTATAAATAGAATCTAACATTCGTTCTCATTCATTATTGAATTTATTAAACGAGTTGGCAAACTCATTAGCAAAAATGCCAACTCGTTTAATAAATTCAATAAGGAATGAGCACTCATGTCAGATCCTCTATTTTGTTTTAATATGTCCCTTATATACAGACATAAGAAAACACTATATTAAAACGTATTATTTCATGCGTCCAAATATGCAAAAGTTCATTTCTTTGATTAATTCTACATGTAAAAAGCAAATAAGAAATCTAGCTATTTTTTATTTATAAGGCTTTTAATAAAAGAAATGAGTACCTTTTTCCAAATAGGTAATACGAATTGATGTTGTAATGATATACATTTACTGTTTATATATGCATTTTGTTGTATAGCAACAGTATTTCACTCAAAATTGTATCACCTTCTCCACTAGATACACATACACGTAATTGTGTAAAATTGCTAAGTATACTATGCATTTGTACTTTTTTGTTACATTGTCTGTCATGTTATTTTCATGTCTGTATTTGTACCACAAGGGCCTTAGTGCCTATTGGATTTTGAAATAAACTATAATAATATCTATATACCATCGAGTTCTCTATCAACTAATCTTTAAATGGAAGTGTATGAGGGGAAATAATTCTTAATATACGAAAACCTGTTTTATAGATTTTGTTATATACCTTCTCTTGATATATGATAACAACCCTAAAGTATGGTAAATAATAATAAAAAACAACAACGGAATGACATATAGTCCTTGCAATCTGGGCCACAAGAAGGCCATGATCATAGTAAACGAAAGTACTACAGAGCAAGTCAAACGATCGCAACCAGTGAAATAGGTCGTATACGATGAATATTATCTAAATGAGCAAATTGGTCCTATAGAAACCACAGCAATCAAACGCAATGGCACCGTATATCCACACTACAACACAAACCGAAATAAATGAGCATATTTAAAAAGACAATGAAAAAGACAATACATAACATAAAGAGTGGTGGAGACAGTGTTAACCACTTGTAAAGGTCAATACGCAATAATGCCTACAGGTTAGCCTAACTTGACTTTATATGTACACAACCTCGCTATTATCAACGCCCAAAGTGACAAGACAGTCTAAATAAAAGTGAATCTCATCAATATTATAAATAAAAACCGAACAGAAAAAGTAGCATTAAAGGACGACAGTCAACAACTAACACACACAGCAACAAACAACAACGTTGTATAAATACAAAAAAAAGCAATAGCCTAGAAAGCCTCAAAGAAGGAACTCAATGACTTGGCTGAAGCAAGACGAGACTGCAGACAAACATTAAACGTCACCGTCCTTTTGGGCTTTAGGTAGACGTCAGCATAGGGTCTTCAGCCTGTCCGTCATCGCACAATTAAAGAGGAAAGCATAGTGGCAAACTGTAAATGGGTACACCACCAAGCATGCAGTGCGTTGCAAAAGGATAGGGTCATAACCTCTTTTGATAAATATTTTAACAAGTTTAACAAAGATAGTATGAAAGTGATCATGACCAAGGATCTTACGAAGTTTGTAAATCACGTCACCATAGACAACTCTAACAATAAAGTCTACATTCAGAAACATTAGCAAACGATACACTTAAATGTTATTATAAAGCAATATAAAAAGACATACATTACTGTAAGAAATATAAGGCAATATATGAAACTGAACAAAATAAAATGAAATATGCTAAACAAATGAATAACAAACTGACAAACACATCGAATATACCAAATTATGGATAACAAACAAAAGAAGTAATTAAATAGGACAATCAATGGATAACGAACTGCAGAAACTATTGAATTATCAAAACGATAGATGAAAAACTGAATTAACAGCAGGTATGAAAGTCGAACTGTTAATCAAAAACATACAACCAAAACAAACAACAATTACAAGGGAAACCAGAACAAACAACAATTACAAGGAAAACAGAACAAACAACAATTACAAGGGAAACCAGAACAAACAACAATTACAAGGAAAACAGAACAAACAACAATTACAAGGGAAACCAGAACAAACAACAATTACAAGGAAAATAGAACAAACAACAATTACAAAGGAAACCAGAACAAACAACAATAACAAGGGAAACCAGAACAAACAACAATTACAAAGGAAACCAGAACAAACAAAATAACAAGGAAAACCAGAACAAACAAAATAACAAGGGAAACAAGAACAAACAACAATTACAAAGGAAACCAGAACAAACAACAATTACAAGGGAAACCAGAACAAACAACAATTACAAGGGAAACCAGAACAAACAAAAATAACAAGGGAAACCAGAACAAACAAATATTACAAGGGAAACCAGAACAAACAACAATTACAAGGAAAACCAGAACAAACAAAAATAACAAGGGAAACCAGAACAAACAACAATTACAAAGGAAACCAGAACAAACAACAATTACAAGGGAAACCAGAACAAACAACAATTACAAGGGAAACGAGAACAAACAAAAATAACAAGGGAAACCAGAACAAACAAATATTACAAGGGAAACCAGAACAAACAACAATTACAAGGAAAACCAGAACAAACAAAAATTACAAGGGAAACCAGAATAAACAAAAATTCCAAGGGAAACCAGAACAAACAAAAATTACAAGGAAAACCAGAACAAACAACAATTACAAAGGAAACCAGAACAAACAACAATTACAAGGGAAACCAGAACAAAGAACAATTACAAGTGAAACCAGAACAAAGAACAATTACAAGGAAACCCAGAACGAACAACAATTACAAGGGAAACCAGAACAAAGAACAAACAACAATTACAAGGGAAACCAGAACAAACAAAAATAACAAGGGAAACCAGAACAAACAAAAATAACAAGGGAAACCAGAACAAAGAACAAACAACAATTACAAGGGAAACCAGAACAAAGAACAAACAACAATTACAAGGGAAACCAGAACAAACAAAAATTACAAGGAAAACCAGAACAAACAACAATTACAAAGGAAGTCAGAACAAACAACAATTACACGGGAAACCAGAACAAACAACAATTACGAGGGAAACCAGAACAAACAACAATTACAAGGAAAACCAGAACAAACAACAATTACAAGGAAAACCAGAACAAATAAAAATTACAAGGAAAACAGAACAAACAACAATTACAAGGGAAACCAGAACAAAGAACACACAACAATTACAAGGGAAACCAGAACAAAGAACAAACAACAATTACAAGGGAAACCAGAACAAACAAAAATAACAAGGGAAACCAGAACAAACAAAAATTACAAGGGAAACCAGAACAAAGAACAAACAACAATTACAAGGGAAACCAGAACAAAGAACAAACAACAATTACAAGGGAAACCAGAACAAAAAAAATTACAAGGAAAACCAGAACAAACAAGAATTACAAAGGAAACCAGAACAAACAACAATTACAAGGGAAACCAGAACAAACAACAATTACAAGGGAAACCAGAACAAACAACAAATACAAGGAAAACCAGAACAAACAACAATTACAAGGAAAACCAGAACAAATAACAATTACAAGGAAAACAGAACAAACAAAAATTACAAGAAAAACCAGAACAAATAACAATTACAAAGGAAACCAGAACAAACAACAATTACAAGGGAAACCAGAACAAACAATAATTACATGGGAAACCAGAACAAAGAACAAACAACAATAGAAACCAGAACAAAGAACAAACAGCAATTACAAGGAAAACCAGAACAAACAACAATTACAAGGAAAACCAGAAAAAAAACAATTACAAGGGAAACCAGAACAAACAACAATTACAAGGGAAACCAGAACAAACAAAAATAGCAAGGGAAACCAGAACAAACAAATATTACAAGGGAAACCAGAACAAACAACAGTTACAAGGAAAACCAGAACAAACAAAAATTACAAGGGAAACCAGAACAAACAAAAATTACAAGGGAAACCAGAACAAACAAAAATTACAAGGAAAACCAGAACAAACAAATATTACATGGGAAACCAGAACAAACAACAATTACAAGGGAAACCAGAACAAACAAAAATTACAAGGGAAACCAGAACAAACAAAAATTACAAGGAAAACCAGAACAAACAAATATTACAAGGGAAACCAGAACAAACAACAATTACAAGGAAATCCAGAACAAACAAAAATTACAAGGGAAACCAGAACAAACAAATATTACAAGGGAAACCAGAACAAACAAAAATTACAAGGGAAACCAGAACAAACAAAAATTACAAGGAAAACCAGAACAAACAACAATTACAAAGGAAACCAGAACAAACAACAATTACAAGGAAAACCAGAACGATCAACAATTACAAAGAAAACCAGAACGAACAACAATTACAAGGGAAACCAGAACAAAGAACATACAACAATTACAAGGGAAACCAGAACAAAGAACAGACAACAATTACAAGGGAAACCAGACCAAACAACAATTACAAGGGAAACCAGAACAAATAAGAATTAAAACAAGAAAAAACAGAAGCAAAGTACGCGCCACCACGTACATTAATGGGTTGACAATAGAGCATTACGTGGTCAGAGTATTAACTTTCATACCCCATCCAACCCTTTCTTCAAGAAGCGAAAACGGGGTTGGCTAGGGTATGAAATAAAACCTTAATTTCGGCTTAAAACGTTTTATATTGTAAAATTAAAACATTTAATAGGTACTTTTAAACAGGTTATCGCATTATTTCAATACAAAATGTTTTAAACATGATTTAATGCCGAAATATCTGCTATAAAATCCTGCTTATATAAGCTTTCCCATTGCCTAATTAAGGCGGGACCACGTAATGGCCTTGGAACGTTAAGTGGCAAAAAGGCCTATGGAGTACTTGTGCTGGACGGATGTGAAATGAAATAACACACTTTCGGAACGAATGTGTTTAAACAAAGAAAAATAAACATACCTTGCCACTTTGTTGCTGATCTTCTAACTCGAATCGAATTTGTGACAGCGTCCGATGGCCTTCCTCAATGGAACTATTTAGTGGCATAATCCTCCGTACTGTTTCACAACTTGTGTGTGTCAGCGGCCGCCGATTTAACTCAAAACTTCTCGGTGGCAGCAGATGTTCTATTTCAAGAAGACTTTGTAGCAGCGGATTTTCTTTCTTGCAACTCTTTTCTTCTTTGTCCTACAAAATTAGTTTATTCTCCAATTACAAGTATGCCATTTTCAGCATATATCATTTTGTTAATGTTAGATTGTCAATATTAAGTGTCAACTTTTACTAATAGTATTGTCAAGTTCGGCCCTGAAGACAGTTGCAAGGTAGTGTACACATAACATCGAATTAAGCTAACCCGCAGGTCGTATTGCCGGTCGTTATTGTGCAAGGTAGTGTACACATAACATCGATATAAGCTAACCAGCAGGTCGTATTGCCGGTCGTTATTGTGCAAGGTAGTGTACACATAACATCGATATAAGCTAACCAGCAGGTCGTATTGCCGGTCGTTATTGTGCAAGGTAGTGTACACATAACATCGATATAAGCTAACCAGCAGGTCGTATTGCCGGTCGTTATTTTTACCCTGTATTAACCACTCTTTGTGTTGCGTATTGTCCATTTCATTGGATATTTCATGTGATTTTAGTCTGTGGTACAGATCTGACGGTGTCATTAAGTTTGAGTGCTGTGGTGTCTAAAGGACAAATTTTCTCATTTTTCGAAATGCATTCAGCACTCATTTTGTTTTCGGAGGGCTAACCTCATAAAGTTCTAGATGAATCGAATCGAATTACCTTTTGCGGAGGAGGAAAGAGCTCACCAATGTGTAGGGGTATGTCGACTATTCGTTAAATGATAATACAATTATGAACCGAGCGCTTTGTTGACATATGTTGCCTTGAACCCGATCAAAAAGTAACGTGGATTCGCCACCGATATGTGAACGGAATATCACATGAAAGTGAAATAATGTCTCACAAATTGCTTGATGACATAACACAGGCCATAGATGAAAGTAACCTGGTTGATGCTATTTACTTGGACTTCAGTAGGTCTTTTGGTCTTATTCCTCACGAGAGGTTTATGAAGAAAAATTAACAGCCATGGCATACTTGCTGATTGTATATATAATTGTATTAAGAGATGACTTAGTTGTAGACAACAGAAAGTAGTTTTACATTTTTTTAGTCTTAATCGGCATCCGTTTTTAGTGACGGAGTACATCGGTGTTCTGTTATTGACGTAGTCATTTTCTTGTCTTTTAATAATGCAATTGTCTCTGATGTTTCCAGTGGCAAACATAAATGTGTTGATGATATCAAAATACATATATAATATCGATTTGTCAATTCCGAGACCAATATTAAATCATTAAATGAAAATATTATCTACCAGGTGGCATCCTGATTGGTAAATGTTGTTTTCCTTTGGGATCATCAAGCCCGATATTTGTGGATTTAACGTAGAATATCGCTTAAGCCGGTGCTAGGAGGCGTGAGAGGTATTGCACTTAACATTACTTTTCATGAACAGACTCAATAAAAACAAGTCTGCTACGTTTATCTCTTGTTTGCGTTTGTTACTTCCAAGGGATCCCCTTTTCAGTATTTATTGACATTCACACTAGCGTTTGTTTAGTGCTGTGTGGCGGCCGTAAGAAGTCGCCCCGACTACAAATCAGTAGTGTTATTACTTACTGATCCTTTGGGATGATCAAGCCCAATCTTTGTGGCTTTAAAGTAGAATATCGCTTAAGCCGGTGCTAGGAGGAGTGAGCGGTGTTGCACTGACATTACCTCTCATGAACAGACTCAATAAAACCGATTCTGCTACTTTTATCTCTTGATTGTTGCTTCCAAGGGACCCCACTTTTCAGTATGTATTTAATACAAAAAGTGTAAGGTTGTTTATTATGGCTATATTAATCCAAATCATGCTTATAAATTGGGAAATAACCTGTTATAGAGTGTTGACATGTTATAGAGTGTTGACCTGTTATAGAGTGTTGACCTGTATAGAGTGTATCCAAAGAAAATGACTTATTAGTAGTAGAAATTATTATCTCGAATGATCTAAACATTTCAAAACAATGTGTCGCAGCTGCTCAGATGGCTAACGGGATATTGGGTAAGAGAAAATGACATAATTATAATAGAAATGAAATACTATTATTATATTGTATGTCGTTACTACCACCTCACTTGGCCTGTTGTGTACAGTATTGGTCTCCCAGCATTGTTATGGATATCAAACTACTTGAACTAATTCAACATAAAGCTACCATACTTGTAACCGATATACATTTAGCGCACCTACCTTATCTTGAAAGGTTTAAATGTTAAATGTACCCATTGAGCTTCGAAGACACAGAGGTGATATGGTAGAAACTTTTAAAATATTAAGTGACAGAGAAGGGATTGATTCTAGTGACCTATTTAATAAATGCATGCGTCACACGGGATAATTCACTGAAATTAAAGAAACCAAGATCCAGACTCAACACAATGCAGACTTTCTACACTGATACTGTAAAACTTGGGTGGTAAAATCTACCAGAAGAACAAAGTCAACAGTTCTATTGAAAGACATTTGAGTGAGATATGTGCATATGCTCGATTAGACTATTTGCCGTATTCTAGGGTGGGAATACGTGTTGGTATCCACATGGTTATTGTAATTTGTTTGCAGATAACTATACGCGACATACCTTTAGGCAAACTGGGTCATTTGCTATATCTATTACCGTAACGTTTCTTTCGGATACAGTCTTTTCTGGTAAATGCCTCTGAAATAATAATAAAAAAGAAAATTGTAAATATGAAGGTACAGTATGTGTTATATGAATACATTAATTATATCAATAGTTGGAAAGACTCGAGAGTGTCTTATGTCCCTATAATTTGCCTAATAAGAATGTTTCTTGCAATTCATGAAATTGCATATAGATATACAGACATAAATATTTCTGACAATTACATATATTTTGCTAAATAACAGTCGGGTAATACTAATGTATTGCGATAACAATGTTATATATATATACGGACGCCATTTTTTAAACAGTATTTCAGTTAAATCACGACGGTGCCTACTTGTAGAAGTGCTGTCACCGGGTCGACCGATCCCGGCACTACCCTTTATATGATGTCACTGGGTCGACCGATCCCGGCACTACCCTTTATATGCCGAGCGTCAGTGCTCCCACGGGGTCGACCGGTCCCAGCACTAACCTTCATATGCCGAGCGTCAGTTCTCTCGCGGGGTCGACCGGTCCCAACACTAGCCTGTATATGCTGTCACTGGTTCGACCGGTCCCAGCACTACCCTTTATATGCCGAGCGTCAGTGCTGTCACGGGGCCGACCCGTCTCAGCACTACCCTTTATATGCTGTCACAGGGTCGACCGGTCCCAGCTCTACCCTTTATATGCTGTCACGGGGTCGACCGGTCCCAGCACTACCCTTTCTATGCTGTTGTAGCAATGTTGTCACCGGGTCGACCTGTCCCAGCACTACCCTTTATAAGCTGTTGTAGCAATGCTGTCACCGGGTCGACCGGTCCCAGCACTACACTTTATATGCTGTTGTAGCAATGCTATCACCGGGTCGACCGGTCCCAGCACTGTTGTAGCAATGATGTCACCGGGTCGACCGCTCCCATCACTACACTTTATATGCTGTTGTAGCAATGATGTCACCGGGTCGACCGGTCCCAGCACTGTTGTAGCAATGATGTCACCGGGTCGACCGGTCCCAGCACTTATGTAGCAATGATGTCACCGGGTCGACCGGTCCCAGCACTACCCTTTATAAGCCGAGCGTCGAGCAAGAGAGTTACTAGTACCAATTTGTTTATGTCGTTTGTGTGACCCGACCAGGGATCGAACCCACGAACTCCAGCATGCAAGGTAGCCTCTCTATCATAAAGTCACCGCCGCGGTCGAATTTAATATTTAAAGTTTCACTTCCACTTTCGCAATGTTCAACACTAAATAAGAGATTATGGATCAATAAACCGATATCATAACCATAAGTGGTAAACCAATTTGAATCCCATCACATAATAAAGGCGGGACCACGTAATGACCTTGGAACGTTAAGTGGCAAAAAGGCCTGAGCAATACTTGTGCTGGACGGATGTGAAATGAAATGACACACTTTCGGAATGGATGTGTTAAACAAAGAAAAATAAACATACCTTGCCACTTTGTTGCTGATCTTCTAACTCGAATCGACTTTGCGACAGCGTCCGATGGCCTTCCTCAACGGAACTATTTAGTGGCATCATCCTCCGCTCTGTTTCACAACTGTTGTGTGTCAGCGGCCGCCGCTTCAACTCAAAACTTCTTGGTGGCAGCAGATGTTGTATCTCAAGAAGACTTCGTGGCAGCGGATTTCCTTTCTTGTAACTCTTTTCGTCGTTGTCCTACAAAATTATTTTATTCTCGAAATTACAAGCATGCCATTTTCAGCATATGTCATTCTGTTATTATTATACCACTCATAAAACGCCCATGCTAAATCCCCATAGACAACAATGTATAATTTCTTACTATATCACGCGAGGCGAGGGTGATAGTACATGGTGATAGTAAATCTCAGGGTGATAGTAAAAATTATCGCATGCGCAGCTTTGATATGCGTTGGAGTGCGTACTGTTTCGGTGACGTCATCGGCTCAGTATGGTAAAACGCTATTTTTAATTCATCATAACTTCAAAAGTACTTTATCGATTTTAATAAACCACCACTTATTTTCTTAGTTACGTCATTTACAAGCCAACGATATACTTTCGTAGACATATTTTAAAAAAAGTTGTTTTTGAAAGAAAGAAAAGAAAAAGAAAAAAAATCCGGCAAAGTGAAATCTGTACTGAAAATGAATCTTATTTTGGCACGAGTGGATTTCGGTATAATAAAATAAATATCACATTTTCAGCATATATCATTTTGTTAATGTTAGATTGTCAATATTAAGTGTCAACATTTACTTAGACAGTATTGTCAAGTTTGGCCCTGAAGACAGTTGCAAGGTAGTGTACACATAGCATCGAATTAAGCTAACCCACAGGTCGTATTGCCGGTCGTTATTGTGCAAGGTAGTGTACACATAACATCGAATTAGGCTAACCATCAGGTCGTATTGCCGGTCGTTATTGTTAACCTGTCTTAACCACTCTTTGTGTTGCGTATTGTCCATTTCATTGGATATTTCATGTGATTTTAGTCTGTGGTACAGATCTGACGGTGTCATTAAGTTTGAGTGCTGTGGTGTCTAAAGGACAAATTTTCTCATTTTTCGAAATGCATTCAGCACTCATTTTGTTTTCGGAGGGCTAACCTCATAAAGTTCTAGATGAATCGAATCGAATTACCTTTTGCGGAGGAGGAAAGAGCTAACCAATGTGTAGGGGTATGTCGACAAAAAATTCGTTAAATGATAAGACAATTATGAACCGAGCGCTTTGTTGACATATTTTGCCTTGAACCCGATCAAAAAGTAACGTGGATTCGCCACCGATATGTGAACGGAATATGATATGAAAGTGAAAAAATATCTCACAAATTGCTTGATGACATAACACAGGCCAGATGTGGTAACCCGGTTGATGCTTCAGTAGGTATTTTGGTACTATTCCTCAAGAGAGGTCTATGAAGAAAAATTAACAGCCATGGCATACTTGCTGATTGTATATAGAATTGTATTAAGAGATGGCTTAATTGTAGACAACTGAAAGTAGTTTTAAATGTGTTTTCTTATCGGCATCCGTTTTTAGTGAAGGGGTATATCGGTGTTTTGTTATTGACGTAGTTTTTTTCTTGTCTTTTAGTAATGCAATTGTCTCTGATGTTTCCAGTGGCAAACATAAATGTGTTGATGAAATCAAAATACATAATTATATAATATCGATTCCGAGACCAATATTAAATCATTACAGGAAGATAGTGTCTACCAGGTGACATCATGATTGGTAAATGTTGTTTTTCCTTTGGGATCATCAAGCCCGATTTTTGTGGCTTTAATGTATAATATGGCTTAAGCCGGTGCTAGGAGGCGTGAGAGGTGTTGCACTTTACATTACCTCTCATGAACAGACTCAATAAAACCGAGTCTGCTACTTTTATCTCTTGTTTGTGTTTGTTGCTTCCAAGAGATCCCCTTTTCAGTATTTATTGACATTCACACTAGCGTTTGTTTAGTGCTGTGTGGCGGCCGTAAAAAGTCGCCCCGACTACAAATCAGTAGTGTTATTACTTACTGGTCCTTTGGGATCATCAAGCCCGGTGTTTGTGGCTTTAAAGTAGCATATCGCATAAGCCGGTGCTAGGAGGCGTAAGCGGTGTTGCACTTTACATTACCTCTCATGAACAGTCTCAGTAAAACCGAGTCTGCTACTTTTATCTCTCGTTTGTGTTTGCTGCTTCCAAGGGACCCTTTGTCAGTATTTATTTAATGCAAAAAGTGTAAAGTTGTTCATTATGGCTATACTAATCCAAATCATGCTTATAAATTGGGCAATGACATGTTAAAGAGTGTTGACCTGTTATAGAGTGTTGACCTAGAGTGTTGACCTGTTATAGGGTGCTGACTTGTTATAGAGTGTTCACCAGTTATAGAGTGTTGACCTGTTATAGAGTGTTCACCTGTTATAGAGTGTTGACCTGTTATAGAGTGTTGACCTAGAGTGTTGACCTGTTATAGGGTGCTGACTTGTTATAGAGTGTTCACCTGTTATAGAGTGTTGACCTGTTATAGAGTGTGCACCTGTTATAGAGTGTTCACCTGTTATAGAGTGTTGACCTGTTATCGAGTGTTGACCTGTTATAGAACGTTGACCTGTTATACATGTTATAGTGTGTTGACCTGTTATAGGGTGTTGACCTGTTATAGGGTGTTGACCTGTTATAGAGTGTTCACCTGTTATAGAGTGTTCACCTGTTATAGAGTTTTGACCTGTTATAAAATGTTGACCTGTAATAGAGTGTTGACCTGTTATAGAGTGTTGACCTGTTATAGAGTGTATCCAAAGAAAATGACTTAGTAGTAGTAGAAGTTATTATCTCGAATGATCTAAACACTTCAATACACTGTGTCGCAGCTACTCAGATGGCTAACGGGATATTGGATAAGTGAAAAAGACATATTGTTAATAGAAATTAAATACTATTGCTAGATTATATGTCGTTACTACCACCTCACTCGGCCTGTTGTGCGCAGGATTGGTCTCCCAGCATTGTTAACGATATCAAACCAATGGAACTAATTCAACATAAAGCTACCAAACTTGTAACCGATATACATTTTGCGCACAACTTTAAATGTAACCATTGAGCTTCGAAGACACAGAGGTGATATGATAGAAACTTTTAAAATATTAAGTGGCAGAGAAGGGATTGATTCAAGTGACCTATTTAATAAATACAACCGTCACACGGGGTAATTCACTGAAATTAAAGAAACCAAGATCCACACTCAACACAATACAGACTTTCTTCAGTGATACTGTAAAACTTGCGTGGAAAAATCTACCAGAAGAAGAAAGTTAACAGTTCTATTGATAGACATTTGAGTGAGATATACGAGGTTTCCATGGGCATATGCTCGATTAGACTCTTGGCCGTACTCATGGGTGGGATACCATATGCTCGATTAGACTCTTGGCCGTACTCTAGGGTGGGATACCATATGCTCGATTAGACTCTTGGCCGTACTCATGGGTGGGATACCATATGCTCGATTAGACTCTTGGCCGTACTCTAGGGTGGGATACCATATGCTCGATTAGACTCTTGGCCGTACTCATGGGTGGGATACCATATGCTCGATTATACTCTTGGCCGTACTCTAGGGTGGGATACCATATGCTCGATTAGACTCTTGGCCGTAATGTTTCCATGGCCATATGCTCGATTAGACTCTTGGCCGTAATGTTTCCATGGGCATATGGTCGATTAGACTCTTTGCCGTACTCTAGGGAATACGTGTTGAAATACGCATGGTTATTGTATGGGCATATGCTCGATTAGACTCTTGGCCGTAATGTTTCCTTGGGCATATGCTCGATTAGACTCTTGGCCGTAACGTTTCCATGGGCATATGCTCGATTAGACTCTTGGCCGTAATGTTTCCATGGGCAAATGCTCGATTAGACTCTTGGCCGTAATGTTTCCATGGGCATATGCTCGATTAGACTCTTTGCCGTACTCTAGGGTGGGAATACGTGTTGGTATACGCATGGTTATTGTATGGGCATATGCTCGATTAGACTCTTGGCCGTAATGTTTCCGTGGGCATATGCTCGATTAGACTCTTGGCCGTAACGTTTCCATGGGCATATGCTCGATTAGACTCTTGGCCGTAATGTTTCCATGGGCATATGCTCGATTAGACTCTTGGCCGTAATGTTTCCATGGGCATATGCTCGATTAGACTCTTGGCCGTAATGTTTCCATGGGCATATGCTCGATTAGACTCTTGGCCGTAATGTTTCCATGGGCATATGCTCGATTAGACTCTTGGCCGTAATGTTTCCATGGGCATATGCTCGATTAGACTCGTTGCCGTACTCTACGGGGGGAATACGTGTTGGTATACGCATGGTTATTGTATGGGCATATGCTCGATTAGACTCTTGGCCGTAATGTTTCCATGGGCATATGCTCGATTAGACTCTTGGCCGTAATGTTTCCATGGGCATATGCTCGATTAGACTCTTTGCCGTACTCTAGGCTGGGAATACGTGTTGGTATACGCATGGTTATTGTATGGGCATATGCTCGATTAGAGACTCTTGGCCGTACTCTAGGGTGGAAATACGTGTTGGTATACACATGGTTATTGTATGGGCATATGCTAGATTAGACTCTTGGCCGTACTCTAGGGTGGGAATACGTGTTGGTATACACATGGTTATTGTATGGGCATATGCTCGATTAGACTCTTGGCCGTACTCTAGGGTGGAAATACGTGTTGGTATACACATTGTTATTGTAACCTCTTTGTAGATAACTATACGCGACATACCTTTAGGCAAACTGGGTCATTTGCTATATCTATTACCGTAACGTTTCTTTCCGATACAGACTTTTCTGGTAAATGCTTCTGAAATAATAATAACATAGAAAATTGTAAATATGAAGGTATGTGTTATACATGAATAAATTAATTATATCAATAGTTGGAAAGACTCGAGAGTGTCGTATGTTCCTATTATTTGCTTAATAGGAATGTTTCTTGTAATTCATGAAATTTCATATAGATATAAATATATAGATAATTACATATAGTTTGCTAAATAAAAGTCGGGTAATACTATTGTGTGGTGATAACAATGTTTTATACGACGGGTGCCATTTTTTAAACATTATTTCAGTTAAATCACGACGGTGCCTACTTGTAGCAGTGCTGTCACGGGGTCAACCAGTCCCAGCACTACCCCTTTATCTGATGTCACTGGGTCGACCAGTCCCAGCACTACCCTTTATATGCTGAGCGTCAAGCAAAACAGTTACTAGTACCAATTGTTCATGTCGTTTGTGTGACCCGACCAGGGATCGACCAGGGATCGAACCCACGAACTCCCGCATGCAAGTTTCTCTCCCACTTTCGCAATGTTCAACACTTAATAAGAGAATACAGATTAATAAACCGATATCATAGCCATAAGTGGTAAATCAATTTGAATCCCATCGCATAATTAAAGCGAAACCACGTAATGGCCGTGGAACGTTAAATGGCAAAAAGGCCTGTGGAGTACTTGTACTGAACGGATGTGAAATTAAATGACAACCTTTCGGAACGAATGTGTTTAAACAAAGAAAAAGAAACATACCTGGCCACGTTGTTGCTGATCTTCTAACTCGAATCGACTTTGCGACAGCGTCCGATGGCCTTTCTCAATGGAACTATTTAGTGGCATCATCCTCCGCTCTGTTTCACAACTTTTGTGTGTCAGCGGCCGCCGCTTCAACTCAAAACTTTTTGGAGATAGCAGACTTTGTGGCAACAGATTTCCTTTCTTGCAACTCTTTTCGTCGTTGTCCTACAAAATTAGTTTATTCTCGAAATTACAAGTATGCCATTTTCAGCATATATCATTTTGTTAATGTTAGATTGTCAATATTAAGTGTCAATTCTTACTTAAACAGTATTGTCAAGTCTGGCCCTGAAGACTGTTGCAAGGTAGTGTACACATAACATCGACTTAAGCTAACCAGCAGGCCATTTCATTGGATATTTCATTTGATTTTAATATGTGGTACAGTGCTGACCGTTTAAGTGCTCTGGTGTCTATAGGACAAAATTTCTCATTTTTCGAAATGCATTCAGCACTCATTTTGTTTTCGGAGGGCTAACCTCATAAAGTTCTAGATTAATCGAATCGAATTACCTTTGCGAAGGAGGAAAGAGCTCACCAATGTGTAGGGGTATGTGGACCTCAGTTGAACAAAATTCGTTAAATTATCAGACAAGTATGAAGTTAAAACATACCTGGACCTAGCGCTTTGATAACATAGTTTGCCTTGAACCGATTAAAAAGTAGCTTGGATTCGCCACCGATATGTGAACGGAATATCACATGAAAGTGAAATTATGTCTCACAAATTGCTTGATGACATAACACAAGCCATAAATGAAAGTAACCCGATTGATGCTATTTACTTGGACTTCAGTAGGTATTTTGGTAATATTCCTCACGAGTGGTTTATGAAGAAAATTAACAGCCATGGCATAGCTGATTGTATATGGAATTGTATTAAGAGATGGCTTAGAAGTAGATAACTGAAAGTAGTTTTAAATATTTTTTAGTCTAAATCGGCATCCGTTTTTGTGAAGGAGTACATCGGTCTGTTATTGACGTAGTTATTTTCTTGTCTTTTAGTAATGCAATTGTCTCTGATGTTTCCAGTGGCAAACATAAATACGTTGATGATATTAAAATACATGTATACATTCCGAGACCAATATTAAATCATTACATGAAGATAGTTTCTTCCAGGTGCCATCATGATTGGTAAATGTTGTTTTCCTTTGGGATCATCAAGCCCGATTTTTGTGGCTTTAAAGTAGAATATCGCTTAAGCCGGTGCTAGGAGGAGTGAGAGGCGTTCAATTAACATTACCTCTCATGAACAGACTCAATAAAACCGAGTCTGCTAATTTTATCTCCTGTTTGCGTTTGTTGCTTCCAAAAGGATCTCCTTTTTAGTATTTATTGACATTCATACTTATGTTTGTTTAGTGCTGTGTGGCGGCCGTAAAAAGTCGCCCTTATCACAAATAAATAGCGTTATTACTTACTGGTCCTTTGGGGTCATCAAACCCGACCTTTGTGGCTTTAAAGTAGAATATCGCTTAAGCCGGTGCTAGGAGGCGTGAGCGGTGTTGCACTTTACATTACCTCTCATGAACAGACTCAACAAAACCGAGTCTGCTATTTTATCTCTTGTTTGTGTTTGTTGCTTCCAAAGGACCCCCTTTTCAGTATTTATTTAATATTAAAAGTGTAAAGTTGTTCATTATGGCTATACTAATCCAAATCATGCTTATAAAGTGGGCAATGACCTATTATGGCGTGTTGACCTGTAATAGTGTGTTGACCTGATATAGAGTGTTGACCTGACATAGAGTGTTGACCTGTTATAGAGGGCATCCAAAGACTTATTAGTAGTAGTAGTTATTATCTCGAATGATCTAAACACTCCACAACAATGTGTCGCAGCTGCTCAGATGGCTGTCGGGATATTGGGTAAGAGAAAAAGACATATTGTTATTATAAATCAAATACTACTGTTATATGAGATATATGAGATTTCCATGGGCATATGCTCGATTAGACTATTGGCCGCACTCTAGGGTTGGAATACGTGTTCGTATACACATAGTTATTGTAACCTCTTTGCAGACAAACCTTTCGGCTAACTGGGTTATTTGCTATATCTATTACCGTAACGTTTCTTTCCGATAAGGTATTTTCTGGTAAATGCTTCTGAAATAATAATAACGACAAAAACTGTAAATATGAAAGTATGTAAAGGTATGTGTTATATATGAATACATTACTTATATTAAGAGTTGGAAAGTTCAAGAGAGTCGTATCTCCCTATTATTTGCTTAATAAGAATGTTTCTTGTAATTTATGAAATTGCATATAGATATACAGACATAGATATTTTTGACAAAGAATTACATATATTTTGCTACATAAACGTCGGGTAATACTTGTCACAAAATGTCACGAATAGAGCGTACTGGTCGTTTATAGCTCTTGTTATCGGTTACACCCAAAATCTATTGTTCGAGGTGAAACAATTTCACAATATTCATGATCTATTCATGTAACACGTAAAAGCGTGCACATTTTAAGTGGCCGCCAGAGAGGCCGTGTCATAAGTTTAGTTTTGTGCTAATGCATGTAAACGTATAGGTATATTTTCCTTAAACGGCAAAATTGTATAAGGGGCCTCTCGTGTAGATTCAATACTGTAGATTTAGCCACGGTTGTCACGGACTGAACGGGGGAAATAATGATTTGGGCGTATTGTTTGCTATAAAACCCATTGTCTTCTAGCTATCGCCGGGATCATCGATAGTACTTTGTTGGAACAGAGATTGGACGGCAAATTTCACAGGCAACATGTGGTTAGTAGTTTTATTAAACTTTTATCGTACATTTGTATTCAGTGGGCGGCGCCATCTTGTTTGGCGGTTACGACATCCGGTTAGCATTGATGTTTCTCAAACATAACTTTAGACTAGCATATGATTTTGAAGTTACTTTATTAGATGTAATTATTGTAATTGATCATTAATTGTAAAACAATATTAATTTGATAACAGTGGATAATAGGTGCATTAGTTAACGTTGGCGTATAACTCGGTGATTGTAATACACGATTGTTAACATTAGTTAACAATGAGATGAGTGACAAGAATAAATGCGTGCATGCATAACTCAGTGAGTGTAATATATGAGTAATTTGATCATGTTTATATAACATGTATTAGGGGCATTGATTAACAGCGACGTACATAGCGTATACATGGCGTTGTAGAATATGTATACATTGCTACTCATCATTCGTACATATATTGAATGAATAATGATTTGTTTGGGTAATGATAATTATGCAAGATTGGTATGTTTGTCAACCGACATCTAAAACGTATGTATAATTACAGCCTAAGCCATCCAGGATATAAGCCATCCAGGGTTGGAGTAAGCCATCTAGGTTTGGATATCCAGGAGTGGAGCTAAGCTTCCACGATTAACGTTACAAGCGGTGGAGACGGTCCCCGTACCTGCGCAGCCAGGTTTTACTAACGACAACCCCCGGGACACAAGGTGGGCCCGTTACCAGTCCTCACTGGAGGAATATCATTCACAATCTCAGTGGAGATTAACTATCATTGCATCGCGTCATCAACCCTTACAGAAGGCATTTGATGACAACCATCCATTGAATTCGCGCATCATCATCTTCATGAGCTCTCGCGCATCACAGTTATCGCGCTAGATCAACATTGTTATAGATTTAACAACACTTTAGTGTCTTAGACTTTCAGTATTCATAACAATACTAAGAACGTCTTAAACGTTCATGAGAACATTCTTTTCATAGTTCATTTGTGTATTCGCTTGTTTTTTTAGATAATTGTATATATATTAAACATATTTTAAAAGTTGCATTAAACTTATGTAAATGCATTCACCGTCATTGATTCTTTCCTTAGTTAGCCCAACCACTAAGGTCATCCTGTGACAATACTAATGTGTTGCGATAACAATGTTATATATGTACGGACGTCATTTTTTTAACATTATTTCAGTTAAATCACGACGGTGACTACTTGATGCAATGCTGTCACCGGGTCAACCGGTCCCAGCACTAGCCTTTATATGATGTCACGGAGTCGACCGGTCCCAGCACTACCCTTTATATGCCGGGCGTCAGTGCTGTCACTGGGTCGACCGGTCCCAGCACTACCCTTTATAAGCCGAGCGTCAGTGATGTCACTGGGTCGACCGGTCCCAGCACTACACTTTATAAGCCGAGCGTCAGTGATGTCACTGGGTCGACCGGTCCCAGCACTACCCTTTATAAGCCGAGCGTCAGTGCTGTCACTGGGTCGACCGGTCCCAGCACTACCCTTTATAAGTCGAGCGTCAGTGCTGTCACTGGGTCGACCGGTCCCAGCACTACCCTTTATAAGCCGAGCGTCAGTGCTGTCACTGGGTCGACCGGTCCCAGCACTACCCTTTATAAGCCGAGCGTCGAGCAAGGGAGTTACTAGTACCAATTGTTTATGTCGTGATTATTGTGTGACCCGACCAGGGATCGAACCCACGAACACTAAATAGTGATTACAGATCAATAAACCGATATCATAGCCATAAATGGTAAACCAATTTGAATCGTAGCAGGTCACGGAGCATGATAGGGTAGTCTTGTAGAACTTTAACTTAAGCAATGCCACTGGTAGAGCTAAGTCTTATCTAACGCTTAAGTTCCTCACTATTGTACGAGCGGGCTGAACATAGTCTCACTATCTGCCACCTACACGGTCGTGGTGTGGGACGTTAAACGAATGTTACCCACGTATTCATGTCTCTACGCAGTAATAAAGCAATATATTTGACGGTTTTGGAAACAAAAAACTTCAAACAAGCATAACCAAAGTTTAACGAACGTTTAAGGCGGCGACTGAAACAATATCCATATGCAAAAAACTATAATGGTGATTTACATAATTTTCAGTAAATTTCTTAGGCTATATATGACGATCGATTTGTTTGTGGTGGAGGCAGACCACCCACTTTTTCCTGAGTATAATAAAGTACTGAAGACCTCCTGTCATCCTAGTCTTGATCATCTTCCACGCTTGATTGCAAATACAAGCGTCTTCCCGTTTGTGCAGAACAAAATTGAAACTGAAAGCACGTGACCTTTTTTTTTATGAAAGTATTTCTGACCATCCGCATTTAGTTCGTCGATATAATAATGAAGTTTCCCTCTTTGTTTATTAATAAATATATTGTCTTACTGCCTTTCTGTATATCTTGGATAGCAGGTGTTCCTGTCTTAGCCAATCAGAAACGGTACCAGTGTATCGGCAAAAATAAAACTTTGTTCAGGAGGACTGTTCTATACCTTTGTCTTGAAAACGATCAAGCGCCGCAGATGATCTAGACTACTGTCATCCGTAAAAATTGTCACGTTTTTACTTATAAGTCTCTTACTTCGCGGATCATTGGGGTCTGAGTATATGGAGAGGAAGAACGTATTTGTGTTGATTTTATCATATAGAACCAAGTAGCATTTATGACTATGATATCTTGAACATTCTTTTGAAAGAAGTTTATAAAGAGTAAAATCATCGGAATTGTGATAACAAATAATCTCAAACCTGTATATTTGGTGGTGGATGTTTCATCTCCTGAGTCCTATTGAGCTCGGCGATGCTTTTCCATGTATTGGTATCGGTTTTCCCCTTGCAGAACATCTTGAGCATCTGGAATAGAATAGAACTGAATGTTGATTATCGGTTCATCCACACAGTATATGTTATTTAGAGCAGACCAAGAGAGAGGGGAATGATACATGAGAATCAGGGAACCAGAGAGAGGGGAGGGATACATGAGAATCAGGGAACCAGGGAGAGGGAAGGATACATGAGAATCAGGGAACCTGAGAGAGGAGAAGGATACATGAGAATCAGGGAACCAGAGAGAGAGGGGAAGGATACATGAGAATCAGGGAACCAGAGAGAGGGGAAGGATACATGAGAATCAGGGAACAGAGAGAGGGATGGATAAATAAGAATCAGGAAACCAGAGAGAGGGAAAGGATACATGAGAATCACGAAACCAGAGTGAGGGGAAGGATACATGAGAATCAGGGAATCAGAGAGAGGGGAAGGATACATGAGAATCAGGGAACCTGCCCTACTCTTACTTACCAATAGATTCCTACGATTCTTTAACATTCACGGAAACGCCCGGTTTACGTCCCCATCCGAAGGAAGAAGATAAGGAAAAGTTTATTGTCCAATAGCACACCGACAAAACATAGTGGCGCCTCGGTGGCTTGAATCTGGGTTCTCCGGTTAGCACACCGACGAATCTCAGTGGCGCCTCGGTGGCTTGAATCTGGGTTCTCCGGTTAGCACACCGACGAAACTCAGTGGCGCCTCGGTGGCTTGAATCTGGGTTCACCGGTTAGCACACCGACGAAATTCAGTGGCGCCTCGGTGGCTGAATCTTGGTTCTCCGGTTTCAAGTCCATGAACATCTGGCATACGTTAATTCTGTGTGTTTATATAAGCTATATGCTATTTATGTTGTTTAATCTGTCTTTTACTTAATACATGTATTGTGTATTCTTTGAAGGGACCGTAGTGGCACTGAGATACACGATATACTCTGAATCCGGATATCATCGGTTCGAACCTCAACGGGGGCATTATTTTTTTTTAGATTTCTTTTTAAATCAATTGTATACTTAAATATATACTTATATATGTTATGTGTATTCTTTGAAGATGTCGCTGTGGACCAGTAGATGAATATTACAGTAGACTATTGAACCGGTTCAAGCCTCATTGTCGTCGATGGTTTTCGTCTGTGTGTCCTTAGGCAAAATTCGTCTGTCACTTTTGTTTGTTTGTTTGTATGGTGTTTTACATCATTTTCAAGACATGTAAGGTTATATATTACGGTCTGTTTTTTTGTGGTGGAGGCAGACCACCCACTTTTCCTGGGTATAACTAGTACTGTAAACCTCCCGCCATCCGTAAGAATCGACACGTCCTCACTTAAAGACGAGCTCCCAGTGGGATTCAAACCCGCAGTGTTGACAGGCGAGAAGGTTTACAACTCAACGTTGTTAGCCACTCGTCCACGGAGACGCTATCAGATGGAGACGTAAACTGAGCGGTACGTTTCTATCTACGCTTTTTCCGCTCTAAACTGGCTCGAAAAAACCTAAAACAACGTGTTCAACACTGATTGCAATGTATTCTTCGGTATTTGGAATAATTTGTTTAAAGAATAAATATGCCAATACAGTCGCATACCTTAAAGTTTAGTGGCTGATGTCCAATCTTCGGTGTCTGGTCCCCGTTCTCCTGCAACATGGAGTTATAGTCAAGTTTACATATATGACCCTTTCAGAAAATGTAAGTATTTAATGTTTCACGCGTTTCAAATTCCATCATGATATTACTGAGTTGACTGAGTGTTGTTTTTTCTTGTTAAAAATAAATCAAGTTCAAAATAAACACGGAACTATATTTTAAATACTTTTATTGCATTTTGTAAATAGTTGAATTTACGAGAATACCAGTCATACATAAATTATGTGGAAATACCATTAGTGTATTTCCATTCAGACATGTATTAGATTTTATAGCGGAACAAATACGGAATATCAATGACAATAGGTCTGTAACTATTACAATGTAGGTCAATATTTCATTCAGTTAACTATTGTTTTAGGGCTGCAACTCAACTTTTGAGGATATCACTTTGTATTTTGAATTATTCGTAAAATTATCTATATGAATATGATAGACTGCAATACACGGGACCGCCCGGTTTAATTCCACATCCGACGTGATTTAGTGAACGTGTCTGTCCAATAATACACCGACGAAAATCAATGGAGAGTATTTAGGCCAGGTTCTCCGGGCAATGGAGAGTATTGAGGCCAGGTTTTTCGGTTCCAAATCCACCATTCTATTCAATGGGCTACGCCCGTAGTCACGACAGACCCTTATTCTTATACATGGTTTCTACATAAAATGAAAATAGGTTACTGGGTATAAATTTCTGTGTATTTTGACAACAAAAAGTGTAGGTGTTTAGACATGTTAGAATTTTTCATCTGAAACCATCAAACATTGGAAAGCTGTTCTGGAATTGTGAATTAATAACGAAATTCTTCGCTTTATTGTGTGTATGTATTCAGAAATACTCAAACAGTATACAGTTATCGCATGTGTGTTTGGGGAACAGTCAAAACTGCTTTCCCGAGGTGGAGGGGATGGCAGTGTGAACTGTTTCCCGAGGCCGATAGGCCGAGGGAAACAGTTCACTGACATCCCCTGACACCAAGGGAAAACAGTTTTGACTGTTCCCCAAACACACATGTGATAACTGTTTTATAACCTGATTAATGTTACTGTACGAAACAGTGAAAATGAAAATTTGTTTTATAATGGAACCTATGGTGAAAAAAGCAACCTGACGTCACGCAAACGAAATTCCAGCACGTGAGTGAAACAGTCAAAACTAAAGCCCGGTAACAGTTCGTTTTCACCAGGAACAGTCTTTTCCTTAGTGAATTAGCAACAAATGACGATATACCATTTATATAGGAGATCAGGTAATAATAAACATTAACAGTCTTGTTAACCTACAAAGAGATGAAGATCTTATAGTACGTATGTATTAGTGAGTGTTTGCCCTACTTTTCCCTCCAATCAGACGGTGAGGAATTTTAAAAATGCCGAACTCTCTGACGATCACCAATTTTAACCTAATTGCTTCCTAAATGACACGCGCTTGCTTGGACACAAGGAGGCGGAGTTAGTAGAAGCACGAACCTGTTAAGAGGCGTGGTTTCGTAAAAGAGCGGGGAAAAGGTAGGGCAAACACTAATCATTTAGAGGCTAAGAAGTGAAGTTTTAACAATTAAGAAACCCCGGTCAGTCGCAGCGCTCCTTTCCTTAGGGTTTCTTAATTGTTAAAATTTCACTTCATAGCCTCTACATAACATAAGTACACAAAATAAATCAATTTCATGGTGCTATAAACTTCACGGTCCCCCACTGGGAGATTTTCAAAGGATATATGTCCTATTCTGGGTCAGTGATTTGGAATGAAATACCAGTACGAATTCGATCATGAATGTCAGTTTAATCATTGTATACAATGGATAGAACGCACAATTCATTCATGTTTATATTCAACTTCATGCATTTCGCATATTTTGTTTCGCTCCTTTTTCACTTTGAGGAACTTACATATATACATAGTTTATATTACTACCATATTTGTAGATAGTTTTATCTTTATATTTTTACATTATTTTTAATTACTACTTCATTCCTTCATGATTTATCGGTTTTTGCACATAATATGACCTATTTATGTGTCGATATGCCGTAAAACACCATTCATCCATTCATCCATCCTTATAATTATATATTTACTTGTTTATATTCTCCCGTTGACGGGCATTTGTTGATTTACATGTATAGTTTGTATTACTACCATATCATCCTTTATTTTTTTATTGTTTTATTTTTATATATTTACATTAATTTTTAATTACTACTTAATTTCTTCATATTTCGTCGGTTTTGGCGCACAATATGACCTATTTATGTTTCGACGTGCCTTAAAACACCATTCATTCATTCATTCATTCATTCATTCATTTCATTCATTCATTCATTCATTCATTCATTCATTCATTCATTCAATCAAACTATGTTCAAACAAAGGTATCACTGCTTGTATATTTTGTATATTTTAAAACTTGTTTTGCTAAATTCGTCGTAGCATTTTTTTCAATCCAAAAACAAAGATGTGCAGACTTTCTTTTTTTAATCAGTCGAATTAATAATTAATTAGTCTATTATTTTAATAGAAGAACTTCGAATATCATTCTTATTTACCTTCTCGATGCTTGATGTATCTGTCCCAGTGTGGGTCTGGACTGTTGTCTTACAACCCTGACCTCCGACACATACGACATCTCCCGGACTGACCATTTCACCAACTGCAGCGCCGAGAACTGTTCCCTTCGAACACCTGGGATTGCATACAAACATATACAATGAATTAAGGAACGTTTGTTTATCAATTTGAAAATAACATGCCATTTGTGAGATATGCGGCATACGATCCAATATAAAATTAAACAATACTTACTAAAGTATAGCAACTTTATTTCTGAGCGGAAGGTATTAAATTGTGTTTATTTCTTATTATAGGATGGTCGCTGACATTTGCTTTGTATGGCACAGTTGTAAATATTTTAATTGAAAATAACTTCCGCCAGAATGACTGGTGTACTCTAACATCCGTCAGAATGACTGGTGTACTTCTAACTACGAGTTATCGGAAGTTAAAATATGTCCATCAACTGATATAAACTTTACTCAGTCCCAAAAAGGACTATAAAAAGGTAAAATCCGTTATTTTTGAAAAACTATCGACTGTGCAGTTTTATACGCCATTGTTAGGAAAGGAACTCTATAAGCAACTGCTTTCGTTCCAATCCTTTTTCACATTTTGTATTATGTACATTTTCACAGATTGTATAAATATTGGAAATAAAATAAGTTTAAACCAATCTATACTGACACCGGGCCGCCGTAGACGCATGGCATCATATCCCACCGTGTCATACTGACCAATCTATACTGATACCGGGCCGCCATAGATACATGACATCATATCCCACCTTGTAATACTGACCAATCTATACTGACACCGGGCCGCCATAGATACATGACATCATATCCCACCTTGTAATACTGACCAATCTATACTGACACGGGCCGCCGTAGACCCATGGCATCATACCCCACCTTTTCATACTGACCAATCTATACTGACACCGGGCCGCCGTAGACACATGACATCATATCCCACCTTCTTATAGTTTATACTGACCCGGACTGACCAATCTAGAACTCACAAACACGACCGCTTGCCAGACGGACGATCTACCACTTAACCACCACCGCTGTATTTAAGAAAACTGTGAGCCATTTAAAACAAGGGTTGCCATTTTGAGCATAAACAATCACACTAGATGGCCATACTTACCCACATAACCGGGTACAGTACAGCAGCAGACACGTCAACAACACCAAACACACGAGATGGCCATACTTACCCACATAACCGGGTACAGTACAGCAGCAGACACGTCAACAACACCAAACACATGAGATGGCCATACTTACCCACATAACCGGGTACAGTACAGCAGCAGACACGTCAACAACACCAAACACACGAGATGGCCATACTTACCCACATAACCGGGTACAGTACAGCAGCAGACACGTCAACAACACCAAACACACGAGACCAAATGTTATACCGAGAGTTATCTTAAACCATATTGGCACTGAAATGGAATGTACAGTATTTACATAATGTATGTACTGAAGATTACACAAAATATTTTATTAAAACCGCCAAGACGTCATTTAAACGTGCAATATGGCTATTTATTAACCCCTGCCCTGTGGTCATGAAAACTAGATATCTCGAAGGTGTAACAGTTGTATCTTGTGCTTTTTTATAATATATAGTGCTATGATTTATTTCAAGACTTTGTTTGAGTCTCATCGGAGGCAAACACTTTTAGTTCAACGCAGTTGTGTTCTTCATATTACTAATTGTTGATTATATTCCACCAGTTATATTTTTAAAGCTATGGTGATTCTTTCCTGAGTTAGTCTCAACCACTCATAGCCATTCTGTGACATGGCCATTCTGGAACACCCCAATACCGGTATTTATTTATTTTACTTATAGACAAGCTATATATTAAGTCAAAATGATACTAGATTTATATAAATTTTATTTTTTGATAACGACTAAACAGCATTACTGTGTGAGACATATAAATACGGAAACGGTATGTGAGACATATAAATACGGAAACGGTATTCGTAGCAATTAGCATAATGGCATAATGTACGTTACCTTGCCAGCCCGGATCGACTGAAATACTGGTGTAATTGTCCACGTCGACAGGTGAAGCTACGTTTATATTGGGATTCGTATTCACTGGTATACACTGCGGGGCATTCTCTGACCACGTCGATCCGACTTTGCACATAATTTTAGGCGAACCAATCAAGCGATAGCCTGAAAAGCACGCGAACACGGCAGGTGTGTTCGGAAAGTATGGTCCTCTCGTGAGAATGGCTCCTCCATGAATTACTGGTAGATCCGGACACGGTTTAACTGTCGGTCGAACGGTTGTTGTATGGTGATGGTGTTTGTGCTGCCTTTTTCGAGTTGTACGTTTAAGTGTCGTTGCATGTGAAACGTTCATACCTACTGAGAGAGTTGTTTGTGCTGATGTAGCACTTGCAATGGTTCCTACACTGGGAGTTGTTTGTGACGGTGTAAAACTTGCAATGGTTCCTACACTGGGAGTTGTTTGTGACGGTGTAAAACTTGCAATGGTTCCTACACTGGGAGTTGTTTGTGCTGATGTAGCACTTGCAATGGGTTCTACACTGGGAGTTGTTTGTGCTGATGTGTCATTTGCAATGGTTGCTACAATGGGAGTCGTTTGTGCTGATGTAACATTTGCAATGGTTGCTACAATGGGAGTCGTTTGTGCTGATGTAACATTTGCAATGGTTCCTACACTGGGAGTTGTTTGTGCTGATTTAACATTTGCAATGGTTGCTGCAATGGGAGTCGTTTGTGCTGATGTAGCATTTGCAATGGTTGCTACAATGGGAGTCGTTTGTGCTGATGTAACATTTGCAAAGGTTCCTACACTGGGAGTTGTTTGTGTTGATGTAGCATTTGCAATGGTTGCTACAATGGGAGTCGTTTGTGCTGATGTAACATATGCAATGGTTCCTACACTGGGAGTTGTTTGTGCCGATGTAGCATTTGCAATGGTTCCTACACTGGGAGTTGTTTGTGTTGATGTAGCATTTGCAATGGTTGCTACAATGGGAGTCGTTTGTGCTGATGTAACATTTGCAATGGTTGCTACAATGGGAGTCGTTTGTGCTGATGTAACATTTGCAATGGTTCCTACACTGGGAATTGTTTGTGCTGATGTAACATTTGCAATGGTTGCTGCAATGGGAGTCGTTTGTGCTGATGTAGCATTTGCAATGGTTGCTACAATGGGAGTCGTTTGTGCTGATGTTACATTTGCAAAGGTTCCTACACTGGGAGTTGTTTGTGTTGATGTAGCATTTGCAATGGTTGCTACAATGGGAGTCGTTTGTGCTGATGTAACATTTGCAATGGTTCCTACACTGGGAGTTGTTTGTGCCGATGTAGCATTTGCAATGGTTCCCACACTGGGAATTGTTTGTGCTGGTGTAGAATTTACAATGGTTCCTACAACGGGAGTCGTTTGTTCCGATGTAGAACTTGCAATGGTTCTTACACGGGTAGTTGTCAGTTCAGGGGTAGAATTTGAAATGCTTCCTACACTTGGAGTTGTCTGTGGTGATTTAGAACTTGCACTGGTTCCTACAAGGGAAGTTGTCTGTTCTGATGTAGAGCTTGCAATAGTTTCTACGCTAGAAAGTGTCCGTTCTGGTTCTGGTGAAGAACTTGCAGTGGTTCTTACATGGGTAGTTGTTTGTTTTGGATTAGAACTTGCAATGGTTCCCACACTGGTAGTTGTGTATGCTGATGTAAACGTAGATGTTGTATTCCCCGCTGGATGTGAGGTACTTTGTGCTTGTACAATAGTAGTAAAGTTTGTACCGTCATTTGCAATAATTGATGGGGTATGCATTAACAGCAGTGAGGTAGCTATAAACAATCCAGAACATTTAAAGTCTCTCCGTGGCATCGTGATAGTTTTTGTTGGTGCGTTAAACATTGTCTTCAACCTAGTCGATCCTTCCTGTTGATTACATTTCAAACCTAAAAAAGGGGAGATGGATTTCTTAAATTGAATTAAATTGCGAACATCTTACATTGCCCATCGCCGTTAACATTGAGTAAGGAGCTTACATATTATTTTGTCTCATAATTTAAGTTAGCTGTAATAAGCGTAGCTCTCATGGCGTTATAGTATGTGTCTACCATGGAGCTATGATGCGGCTCTCATGGCGTTATAGTATGTGCCTACCATGGAGCTATGATGCGGCTCTAGTGGCGTTATAGTATGTGCCTACCATGGAGCTATGATGCGGCTTTCATGGCGTTATAGTTTGTGCCTACCATGGAGCTATGATGCGGCTCTCATGGCGTTATAGTATGTGCCTACCATGGAGCTATGAAGCGGCTCTCATGGCGTTATAGTATGTGCCTACCATGGAGCTATGATGCGGCTCTCATGGCGTTATAGTATGTGCCTACCATGGAGCTATGATGCGGCTCTCATGGCGTTATAGTATGTGCCTACCATGGAGCTAAGATGCGGCTCTAGTGGCGTTATAGTATGTGCCTACCATGGAGCTATGATGCGGCTCTAGTGGCGTTATAGTATGTGCCTACCATGGAGCTATGATGCGGCTCTCATGGCGTTATAGTATGTGTCTACCATGGAGCTATGATGCGGCTCTCATGGCGTTATAGTATGTGTCTACCATGGAGCTATGATGAGGCTCTAGTGGCGTTATAGTATGTGTCTACCATGGAGCTATGATGCGGCTCTCATGGCGTTATAGTATGTGCCTACCATGGAGCTATGATGCGGCTCTAGTGGCGTTATAGTATGTGCCTACCATGGAGCTATGATGCGGCTCTAGTGGCGTTATAGTATGTGCCTACCATGGAGCTATGATGCGGCTCTAGTGGTGTTATAGTATGTATCTACCATGGAGCTATGATGAGGCTCTAGTGGCGTTATAGTATGTGCCTACCATGGAGCTATGAAGCGGCTCTCATGGCGTTATAGTATGTGCCTACCATGGAGCTATGATGCGGCTCTCATGGCGTTATAGTATGTGTCTACCATGGAGCTATGATGCGGCTTTCATGGCGTTATAGTATGTGCCTACCATGGAGCTATGATGCGGCTCTCATGGCGTTATAGTATGTGCCTACCATGGAGCTATGATGAGGCTCTAGTGGCGTTATAGTATGTGCCTACCATGGAGCTATGATGCGGCTCTCATGGCGTTATAGTGTGTGCCTACCATGGAGCTATGATGCGGCTCTCATGGCGTTATATTATGTGCCTACCATGGAGCTATGATGCGGCTCTTATGGCGTTATAGTATGTGTCTACCATGGAGCTATGATGCGGCTCTCATGGCGTTATAGTATGTGTCTACCATGGAGCTATGATGCGGCTCTCATGGCGTTATAGTATGTAACTACCATGGAGCTATGATGAGGCTCTCATGGCGGTATAGTATGTGTCTACCATGGAGCTATGATGCGGTTCTCATGGCGTTATAGTATGTGCCTACCATGGAGCTATGATGCGGCTCTTATGGCGTTATAGTATGTGCCTACCATGGAGCTATGATGAGGCTCTAGTGGCGTTATAGTATGTGCCTACCATGGAGCTATGATGCGGCTCTCATAGCGTTATAGTATGTGCCTACCATGGAGCTATGAAGCGGCTCTCATGGCGTTATAGTATGTGCCTACCATGGAGCTATGATGCGGCTCTCATGGCGTTATAGTATGTGCCTACCATGGAGCTATGATGCGGCTCTTATGGCGTTATAGTATGTGTCTACCATGGAGCTATGATGCGGCTCTCATGGCGTTATATTATGTTTCTACCATGGAGCTATGATGCGGCTCTCATGGCGTTATAGTATGTATCTACCATGAAGCTATGATGAGGCTCTCATGGCGGTATGGTATGTGTCTACCATGGAGCTATGATGCGGTTCTCATGGCGTTATAGTATGTGCCTACCATGGAGCTATGATGCGGCTCTCATGGCATTATAGTATGTGCCTACCATGGAGCTATGATGAGGCTCTAGTGGCGTTATAGTATGTGCCTACCATGGAGCTATGATGCGGCTCTCATAGCGTTATAGTATGTGCCTACCATGGAGCTATGAAGCGGCTCTCATGGCGTTATAGTATGTGCCTACCATGGAGCTATGATGCGGCTCTCATGGCGTTATAGTATGTGCCTACCATGGAGCTATGATGAGGTTCTAGTGGCGTTATAGTATGTGCCTACCATGGAGCTATGATGCGGCTCTCATGGCGTTATAGTATGTGCCTACCATGGAGCTATGATGCGGCTCTCATGGCGTTACATTATGTGCCTACTATGGAGCTATGATGCGGCTCTCATGGCGTTATAGTATGTGTCTACCATAGAGCTATGATGCGGCTCTCATGGCGTTATAGTATGTGTCTACCATGGAGCTATGATGCGGCTCTCATGGCGTTATAGTATGTATCTGCCATGGAGCTATGATGAGGCTCTCATGGCGTTATAGTATGGGTCTACCATGGAGCTATGATGCGGTTCTCATGGCGTTATAGTATGTGCCTACCATGGAGCTATGATGCGGCTCTCATGGCGTTATAGTAGTGGCCTACCATGGAGCTATGATGAGGCTCTAGTGGCGTTATAGTATGTGCCTACCATGGAGCTATGATGCGGCTCTCATGGCGTTATAGTATGTGCCTACCATGGAGCTATGATGCGGCTCTCATGGCGTTATATTATGTGCCTACCATGGAGCTATGATGCGGCTCTCATGGCGTTATAGTACGTGCCTACCATGGAGCTATGATGCAGCTCTCATGGCGTTATAGTATGTGTCTACCATGGAGCTATGGTGCGGCTTTCATGGCGTTATAGTATGTGCCTACCATGGAGCTATGATGCGGCTCTCATGGCGTTATAGTATGTGCCTACCATGGAGCTATTATGCGGCTCTCATGGCGTTATAGTATGTGCCTACCATGGAGCTATGATGCGGCTCGCAATGCGTTATAGTATGTGCCTACCATGGAGCTATGATGCGGCTCTCATGGCGTTATAGTATGTGCCTACCATGGAGCTATGATGCGGCTCTCATGGCGTTATAGTATGTGCCTACCATGGAGCTATGATGCGGCTCTCATGGCGTTATAGTATGTGCCTACCATGGAGCTATGATGCGGCTCTCATGGCGTTATAGTATGTGCCTACCATGGAGCTATGATGCGGCTCTCATGGCGTTATAGTATGTGCCTACCATGGAGCTATGATGCGGCTCTCATGGCGTTATATTATGTGCCTACCATGGAGCTATGATGCGGCTCTCATGGCGTTATAGTATGTGCCTACCATGGAGCTATGATGCGGCTCTCATGGCGTTATAGTATGTGTCTACAATGGAGCTATGATGCGGCTCTCATGTATGTAAACGTTTTAGTTCTTATTTTAGTTATCCTTGTGCATTTCCCCGACTTCAAAACAAATGCTAACCTATACATGTCATCAAATACAACCTCTTTCTTACTTAACATTGAAAAACTCATGTCTGCATCATATCTTTTAAAAAATATACTTAAACGTTTTTTCCTATAAAAAATCAGCGCATGCAATGTTCACGACGTCGCGTACAAACACCGTGCGCAACGTCTCTACCTACGTTATAAATGACGCGTGTCATAGCTCTATATGTATACAATAGAGCATGAGTTTTGCACGTACACGGGGAGATAATGCACGAGCGTAAGCGATCACGCTCGTGCATTGTCGTCCGTACACGTGCAAGACTCATGCTCTATTGTATTTGTACCACAATAACTAACATATGCTGTGTATATCCTCGGGTATTAGTGTGTATTTAGGATATTGTGGTACAAATGGCAGGTACAGAATAGAAAACCATAAGCGCTATTAATTTTAAGGATAATTATAATAGTTAGTATATAACGACTCCTAAGTGTGCGAGGGATCGGAGGGCGAAGAGATTGATAATAGCGGAGATGACCTTTTTTATGAAAATTAAAACTTTTACGAATACATAATTCTCATATGAAAATTATACAAACTCCCATTAAAAAAAATATATATAATATAATATCATATGAATTTTTTTTTGTAAGAAATATATGCGTCTCCTTTAATAAAAGAATCGTATGAGAATAATCATGATTCTCAAAGGAAAATGATTTATGTATATGACAAAACAGCATGTATATATAGATCCATGTGAAAAGGTTACGGAAATTAGCATTTTGCATATAAATCATTCTGTACAATAGAAACATAACGCTTCCAAATTGCACGGCTTCAATCAATTGTTTCTTCGCATCTTCGCTCCTCCGCCCGTTCGCGAAGAGTCTAAAAAGCGAACGTGGTGATTTGAGCCTGACTGATATAAACATACTATACTCAGCAAAACTAAAAAGTACCCCTTTTTCTTTCCCTTATTATATAGACAGACAGGAAATAATAAATGATGTATATATAACAGTTAGATCGATCACCAAACAAAATATTTTTTTGAAAAGTTCATTACACAAGGGAGTTATCCCCCTTTTCCTTAAACCATGCATTTTTTGTAAAACACATAAAATCTACAAACATTACCTAAATTTTTCCAAGACGATATTCTCTATACGTTGATGTCAAAAACAAAAATCACAGAAAAACACAACACCGATTGTATGGGTAGCAGCTTTTGATTATCAAAAATCATCAAATTACCTACGTTTTTTAATGTTTCCACAGCATCCATAAAAGAGTATTGCTTGGCAAAATTTGAAAACTGTTTAAAGGAATATTTAGTACTCAGTTAAGTGTGCTTAAAAACATCAAACATTGTTTAATTAAAGCGCTGTTCATGCTGTCCTACGCCTCCATTAAAAACTGGCCTAAGGGAATATCAGCGAAAATGGGGGTACTTTTTTGTTGGTGAGTATAGAAAACATATCGAGCGACAGGATGATACCAGATTATAAGAATCTTTCATGGGTAGCCGGTGAAGATAGGGAATTCCATCCCGAGGTATAAGTGTTTTTATCGGAACCGAGGCTCTGCCGAGGTTCCGATTAAAACACTTATACCGAGGGTTGGAATTCCCTATCTGAACCGAATACCCATGATAGATTCTTTTACTTGCATATCAGAGACATGTTTTACGTTGACGCCGCCAGCTATTTACGTTTTACATGTTTTCCTGCATACCAGATGTTGGCGCGCATGAATTTTATCTCGACCCTAGGGTGAGATGGAAATATCTAGCCCCGGTAAAATGACGGATTATAAGAATCTTTCATGGGTATCCGGTGAAGATAGGGATTTCCATCCCGAGGTATAAGTGTTTTTATCGGAACCGAGGCTCTGCCGAGGTTCCGATTAAAACACATATTCCGAGGGTTGGAATTCCCTATCTGAACCGAATACCCATGATAGATTCTTTTTCTTGCATATCAGAGACATGTTTTACGTTGACGCCGCCAGCTATTTACGTTTTACATGTTTTCCTGCATACCAGATGATGGCGCGCGTGAATGTTATCTCGACCCTAGGGTGAGATGGAAAGATCTAGCCCTGGTAAAATGACGGATTATAAGAATCTTTCATGGGTATCCGGTGAAGATAGGGATTTCTAACCCGAGGTATAAGCGTTTTTATCGGAACTGAGGCTCTGCCGAGGTTCCGATTAAAATACTTATACCTAGGATTGGAATTCCCTATCTAAACCGAATACTCATGATAGATTCTTTTTCTTGCATATCAGAGACATGTTGTGCGATGACGCCGCCAGTTACTAACGTTTTGCATGTTTTCGTGCATACCGAATGTTGGTGCGCGCGTGACTTTTATCTCGACCCTAGTGTGAGATGGAAATATCTAGCCCTGGTAAAATGATGGATTTCCTTGTCCGGTATGCAAGAAATCCTTGTCCGGTATTCAAGAATATTGTATCCTAGGTTTAGGTGAGGAGGAAAATGATGTCAGGCTCAATTAAGAAATTAATTAAACTTTAAAGACCTAATACGCAAACATAAACACATCTCTTCAATGCTTCGGCATAACTTCAGATTTAAAATCCATGCATTGCATCGATGCTATTTTTATTTAACACCTTTTTACAACTTGTTCGTGGTCCCGCCTTAATTCCATTAAGCGATGGAAAATCTATATTAGCATGATTTTATAACGGATATTTCAACAATAAAACATGTTTAAAAACATTTTTGACTGAACAAAAATAAGTGTTTTATTTCATACCCCAGCCAACCCCGTTTTTGCTTCTTTGAGAAGGGGTCGAATGGGGTATAAAAGTTAATACTCGGACCACGTAATGATTTTGATGTCCTTGATGTGTTGTTTTCATCCTATAAGGCAAACTATATTTACCTATGCGTGTGAAGTTGGCTCGGGGTTCGTGGTTCGACATTCAAACCCAGTTCGGTATTCAACATTCGGAGTCAGTCAGGGGTTCGACATTCGAACTGAGTCTTTTTTCAACATTCAAAGTCAGTTTAGGGTTCGACATTCGAACTCAGTTCGGTATTCAACATTCAAAGTCAGTTCGGGGTTCGACATTCGAACCCAGTCAGGGGTTCAACATTCGAATCCAGATCGGTATTCAACATTCAGAGTCAGTTTGGGGTTCAACATTCGAACCCAGTTCGGTATTCAACATTCACAGTCAGTTCGGGGTTCGACATTTAAACCGAATTCGGTATTCAACATTCAAAGTCAGTTCGGGGTTCGATATTCGAACTCAGATCGGTATTAAACATTCAGAGTCAGTTCGGGGTTCGACATTTGAACCCAATTCGGTATTCAACATTCAGAGTCAGTTCGGGGTTCGGCATTCGAACTCAGTTCGGTATTCAACATTCAGAGTCAGTTTGGGGTTCAATATTCGAACCCAGTTCGGTATTCAACATTCGAACCCAGTTCGGGATTCAACATTCGAATCCAGTTCGATATTCAACATTCGCAGTCAGTTCGGGGTTCGACATTTGAACCCAATTCGGTATTCAACATTCAAAGTCAGTTCGGGGATCGACATCGAACCCAGTTCGGTATTCAACATTCGAAGCCAGTTCGGAGTTCAACATTCGGAACAATTCGGTATTCAACATTCAACGTCAGTTCGGGTTTCGACATTCGAACTCAGTTCGGTATTCAACATTCAGAGTCAGTTCGGGGTTCGACATTCGAACCCAGTTCGGTATTCAACATTCAAAGTCAGTTCGGGGTTCGACATTCGAACCCAGTCAGGGGTTCAACATTCGAATCCAGATCGGTATTCAACATTCAGAGTCAGTTTGGGGTTCAACATTCGAACCCAGTTCGGTATTCAACATTCGAACCCAGTTCGATATTCAACATTCACAGTCAGTTCGGGGTTCGACATTTAAACCGAATTCGGTATTCAACATTCAAAGTCAGTTCAGGGTTCGATATTCGAACTCAGTTCGGTATTAAACATTCAGAGTCAGTTCGGGGTTCGACATTTGAACCCAATTCGGTATTCAACATTCAGAGTCAGTTCGGGGTTCGGCATTCGAACTCAGTTCGGTATTCAACATTCAGAGTCAGTTTGGGGTTCAATATTCGAACCCAGTTCGGTATTCAACATTCGAACCCAGTTCGGGATTCAACATTCGAATCCAGTTCGATATTCAACATTCGCAGTCAGTTCGGGGTTCGACATTTGAACCCAATTCGGTATTCAACATTCAAAGTCAGTTCGGGGATCGACATCGAACCCAGTTCGGTATTCAACATTCGAAGCCAGTTCGGAGTTCAACATTCGGAACAATTCGGTATTCAACATTCAACGTCAGTTCGGGTTTCGACATTCGAACTCAGTTCGGTATTCAACATTCAGAGTCAGTTCGGGGTTCGACATTCGAACCCAGTTCGGTATTCAACATTCAAAGTCAGTTCGGGGTTCGACATTCGAACCAAGTCAGGGGTTCAACATTCGAATCCAGATCGGTATTCAACATTCAGAGTCAGTTTGGGGTTCAACATTCGAACCCAGTTCGGTATTCAACATTCGAACCCAGTTCGATATTCAACATTTACAGTCAGTTCGGGGTTCGACATTTAAACCGAATTCGGTATTCAACATTCAAAGTCAGTTCAGGGTTCGATATTCGAACTCAGTTCGGTATTAAACATTCAGAGTCAGTTCGGGGTTCGACATTTGAACCCAATTCGGTATTCAACATTCAGAGTCAGTTCGGGGTTCGGCATTCGAACTCAGTTCGGTATTCAACATTCAGAGTCAGTTTGGGGTTCAATATTCGAACCCAGTTCGGTATTCAACATTCGAACCCAGTTCGGGATTCAACATTCGAATCCAGTTCGATATTCAACATTCGCAGTCAGTTCGGGGTTCGACATTTGAACCCAATTCGGTATTCAACATTCAAAGTCAGTTCGGGGATCGACATCGAACCCAGTTCGGTATTCAACATTCGAAGCCAGTTCGGAGTTCAACATTCGGAACAATTCGGTATTCAATATTCAACGTCAGTTCGGGTTTCGACATTCGAACTCAGTTCGGTATTCAACATTCAGAGTCAGTTCGGGGTTCGACATCGAACCCAGTTCGGTATTCAACATTCGAAGCCAGTTCGGAGTTCAACATTCGGAACAATTCGGTATTCAATATTCAACGTCAGTTCGGGTTTCGACATTCGAACTCAGTTCGGTATTCAACATTCAAAGTCAGTTCGGGGCTCGACATTCGTTCGAACTGGGTTCGAATGTTAAATACTGAACTGGGTTCGAATGTCGAACCCCGAACTGGGTTCGAATGTTGAATACCAAACTTGTTTCGGTTCGAATGTTTAATACCGTACTGGGTTTGAATGTCGAACCCCGAACTGGGTTCGAATGTTGAATACCGAACTGGGTTTGAATATTGAATATCGAACTGGGTCTGAATGTCGAACCCAGAACCCCGAACCCCGAGCCAACTTCACACACATTATTTACCTGAATGTTACAGCATTTATAATTGTATTGTAAACATGTCTTTGTTATGTATTGTACATTGATGAGACTCTATTAAAGGTATTTAGATCTTTCTTTTAGAATTAATAACTGTGTTTAAACACAATTTCAAAATTGCTGTATTTTTTTCTTTTAAATGAAATTAAGCTATATAAATGTAAAACATAAAACATATAATAGATAAGTATACATACCCTGCTGCCTAGTCAAACACTTGGATTGATAACTTATGTCTAAGACATGCGAACAACAAAGATTGAATAGGGCAGGGATTTATGACACAACGTTGTTATCCATAATATCCTCCAAAATAATACACGTTAGTGCATGTGTGTTATCGATAAGATAAGGTGTAAATCCACCAGAGGATTTGGCCTCCGTGGAGTTGAATCAAATAGTAATACACACGTTTTAATTACTTGATATAGATCTATATTAACTTGAATTTATCCGAATGATATGTTGGGAATATTTCTAAGTCTCTGTTTGAGTTATTTAATTTATTTAATACATTTTCCTTGATGTAAAAATGCGGGCGCTTAAATCTTTATAAACCTGTATTAGGATTTTCAGGTAACTCTGCAGAAATATTGCGCGTGCTTTTATAATGACCGCCTGCCTAAAATGCTAGTTTTATTAGCACTTTCCCTATAAAATTGAGGAGTCGCGGGAACCAATGTATAGTAAGGTACGTGTTCAAGCCTTGACCGGTAACCGAGAGGTCCATGGTTCAATCGCCGGCTGTGTCGAGGCCGATTTTGGAACTTCAAAATTATCAAAACATTTCCTATACCGCAGCTTAGTGTACACTAAACATATCTTCACATTTCATATACATGTATCATATTTTCGGTATTCTGCAAGTAAATAATTCATTAACGTGTAACATGTTACACTACACCAAAAGTGATCAACATGACATGTAATTGAGACTACAAGGCTGTAGTTTACAACCTCCAAACAATCGTCGTTTGCCTATACTGAAATATAAGAAAATGTTATGACCGTTTATTACATTTCTATGGGTGAAAGATTGAGATTTCTCAGTGAAAGAATATTCATAATCGCTCAATATTAATAACCTCCGAATACAAAAATAACTTACTGCGACGTTGAGTTATGACGTCAATACGTGTTGGTGATGTCGACGTCATCCGCCGATAACGCTAAATAAAGCGAATAATTCTGATTAAAATCATACATAATCCGATTAAAAATGTAATAAATAGATTATTTAACTGTTGTGATCGATTATAGGGAAATACTTCACTCGATGGTAGGCGTGTGCTGTTTTTTCACTCACTCCCTTATGCTCGTTTATGAAAAGAACCACACGTCTACCATGATCCCTATAATCGATCCCAGCAGTTAAATAAACTAATTTGTTTCATCCAATCCTTTGAACGGATCACAGGAACGTTGCTGGTGCCATGTAGTTCATTTGTAGTTGTGTTCTTTCCACTGTGACAACCCTAATCTGAAGATTCGGTCTGTAGTTTTAACAACATATCTCGATAGGTTCCTACAAAACCACTTCGACGTGAAAACCACAGACCCTCTCTTATCGGGTTTAAAGGGACTGGAGACGATCTGGAAGTAAAACCACCATTGCGTTTCAGTTGCATATGCACTAAAGACTCGCTTTAATTATTTTTATTGAAATAGTTTCGTCGGGAAAACTCGACGACTCGGATAGCTGTTGGTGCAATAATTCATATGAAGCCTAAATGCTATAATAATTTCTTGTTTTGTGATCTAACTACACTTTTATTTTATTTAATAATAAGCACAACTGCTAATTATACGAAACCCGTATGAATTAATATTGATGATTTAATAACAAGATGTCATGTTTTCAGTCTAAACATTTTCATAAATAATAATTCAACCTTAATATGAAGCTTATTTTATGCATGTGCAGATTTCATATGAAATCAGGCACATTATAAATGTTTTCTTTTGTATTTGTATTAAAACCAATCTGTAGTTGTACTGGAACCAATTACTGCTATGATGTATATTTAAACTAGTTATGCTTGCTTCAAGATTACCGTGTGTCTCTTTCAAAACATGGTTTACAATCTGAGAAGTTATAAAAAATAATCTCAAATCATGTATCGGCCCCTGAAAGGTTATGCTGTATGCTCCCTTTTGTCCTTTCACCGCTTTATTATAGTCACGGATCGTATCGTTGTGGGATATTCCATAATCAAACGCCAACCATTATCTGCGTTATCATTTATTACCTATTAACACTTCATAACCATATTGTAAGTATAATTATTACAGATTAACAAACCGTTATGGATTAATTGCATTTCTTTTCTGATCTGTCGTGTACTTATTAGGTGTGAAGAATGTATATATGCTCCCATAATAAACATCATGTAATCTCGCTTTTCAGGTTTATTTCGATTTTTTTAAGTAGGGTATTATACATGTCTTGTATCATGGTTACTGAAATTCCTTTTGTAGTTTCACAGGCGTAAATCGTACAATTGTAAATAACACCCGTCGGAATAAATGGTGTGCTCTACAAAACAAACATACTAGTATGGTCTCATCTCGTTGGTTAATTTAAACACATCGATTTTTTGCAATATGCGAGTTATTGAGAATGAGTACCATTTTCTTCTTGTGTGCCCGTTTTACTCTGAACTAAGAACAAGATTTCTGCCTAGATATTTCTGCAGATGGCCAACACTTAATAAATTAGACTGTCTTATGTCAAAGCAATCTAAAAATAATTTGGAAAAATTAAGTAAATATTTATATTATGCCTTTAAAAAACGCATTCAAAGTAATTAATGTACATATGCATGTATCACGAAAGTGAGTGAACTTGATATATTTGAGTGTGAGTGATATATACATCTATGGCTAATGCTATTTAATGAACTTAAATTTATGACGATATGTTGTAATTGCAAATATATAAAAAGAAGTGTTGTTAATATAAAACATACATATTTACATTCCTCCAGGTAAAACGTATTATATATTGATGACGGATATAAGTCACCATGAAAGGGAGAGACCGACTTTTGTATTTTCAGATTTATATGTAGGCTATAAACTATTGTATTGTGGTTTAATGCTGAATAAAATTATGTTATGTTATGTTATGTTAATTTAAACACATCGATGGGCTACGCCCATCTTGTTGTTTAAATCAAAACAAATTTGATGAGACCATACTCTATATATTATTTAATTTGAAATTAACGTGTTTAACGTTTTCTTTACGCTTCACAAGTTGTAAATCATGTCCATGTTTGCATTGCCATGTTTATATATACCACTTGTTCATTAGTTACAATGTTTATAACCACCACTAAACTAAACTAAAACAAACTTTCTGTGATGGGATGATTGGATTCTGCTTGATATAACTGACGATTTCGAGGGATTTTTAGACTGATCGGACTTCTGTCTCACAAATGGCAGACAGGCAACGGACACGCCCAATTTAACTTGTATCACTACGCCAGCTCATTTGCATAATGACGTCATTAGTATAAAGTAGTCCATAAATCAAGGCCAAAGGTAGCGCCGTGGTGTAATGGTTAGCATTGCGGCTTAGTAACCCAGGGATCGCGCGTTCAATCCCAGCCAGGACCGAATTTGGGTTAATTATCGAAACATTTCAAAAGTATTTCCTACCTTACCAGTCCTTCGGATGAGACTTTAAACCTAGGTCTGCTCGCTAAAATGCTTAGTGCAATACAGCGAGGATAAATAAACGCTTATAGGTAAGGCCACCATATTGAATTTCAATATCGGCAATATTTCGAGCATTTCGGACACGATTTTGGAATGAAGGTACTAAGTACTTTTCAAAATGTTCCTCCTTTTTGGTTTAACTGTCCCTCTTTTAAAGAGAAATTGATAACCATAACCAGAATTCGCGGATCAACGGAAATGTTGCATTACGGTAAAATAAAGAAGACAAATCCAAATATTTTGGCATTTACCCATGTATTGTTTATTTCCTTGCTGGAATTCAATAAAAAATAATTATCTCACAGTGTATCAACTAGAAATCTAGTGGAAAATACACACGAAAACCAAAACCGAGGCGTTTGAAAAAAAATAAAACTTCCGTTCTAAGTAATTTAGAAAAAAACTATTTTTCAATGTTGTGTGCCCAGTTACTTCATCCCATTGGTGGAATGTTATGCAGAACAATTTAAAAAAGGATCTCAGCAAGAAACCGGGCTTAAAAATGAGTTTTTAATAAAAAACGAGGCCTTTGAAAATGTATTACATTCGTACCCAGGTCATTCGACCTTATTGTAGCGTTGATCATGTTGTCTCTAACAAGCTTTTACCGTGTTAAAGGTCGTTATGCTCTTAATAAAGCGAATGCTTTGTGTTTTACTGCTCTTCATCACTTATTAAATAAGTTGATGCGGTAATCAGAAGAAAATCACTTGTGGTGTGCGTGGTGGTTTGTAAATAAATTTAATTAATAAATGTTTGTGGATCTGTATTTATATTTGTGCTGCTGAAAAATCTCTGTGGTGTAAGGCAACATCCTTTACCTTCGGGAAGAGAGACCCAGGTTCAAATCCTGGTGGAGAAATCAGGCACACTTAATGAGCTGTACATATTTATAAACAAGCAAGAGTCGCAGATGATCTAGACTATTTATAAACTTTGTTTTATTTTTTAAATAAATTTTCCAGCCAACATACTGAAGAGGTAAGTACAATAAAAAAAAAATATTTGACGCTGTCAATTTTCATGATGGAAAAGGGGAAGCTGGTGTAGTGGTAATTATCGCTGGACTGCATGATACTTTCCCCAGTCAACCGAATGAACATTCGGTGTTTATCCCAGCCAATTATTAAGCCAAAATTGTCCCATTTGTTGCGGTTGGAAATGAAAATCGCAACGTCTCAATGATTTGTTTATCTTTGTTTATTAATAAATGTATTTATTTCTGCCTTTTTGTATATCTTGGATAGCAGGTGTTTCATTCTCAGCCAATCAAAAACGATACCAGTGTATCGGCAAAAATCAAACTTTGTTCAGGAGGACTGTTCAAGATGTTTGTCTTGAAAACAAGCAAGAGTCGCAGATGATCTAGACTATTTATAAACTTTGTTTTATTTTTTAAATAAATTTTCCAGCCAACGTACTGAAGAGGTAAGTACAATAAAAAAATAATATTTGACGCTGTCAATTTTCATGGTTTAAACATATTTTATTGCATTTTTTAACAAAGTATGCAAATTGGTGGGGCCACAAGTTCTTACAACATTAGTTACGGCCCTTCCCAATACAATTTAAATTACAAAGAGCAATTTTAATGTTATGGCTATAGTAAACATATTAAGTAACAATGAATACAGAAACTAAATGAATTAAAGTTTACAAATGTAGACGTAAACAGTTGTCACAATAGTTGGGTGAAAGAAAAGAAAAAGAAAAAAGAAAAGAAGGATGAGAAGACGACATAATATGTTTAATAAGAGTACATAGGGTCAGTCCGAACACACTGCTGAGTTGTTTTAATACACTAGTTAAAACGCCTGGTGTCTTTTATATATGTTTGCACAGCTAGAAAAACAATTTCATTTTCTTTATCACTAAAATCTGTATTGCCAATACACAATTTGTCAACGTTCAACGGATGGAAGAGTCTGGTTGATATAAACAGGTCACGCCTCTGTTCAGTAAATCGACAACATTTAAAAAGAAAATGTTCAGCATCTTCTTTGTCTTGTCCACAGTCGCATGTTGGTGATAATCGTAAATGGTTCAAATACAAATCACCATTAAGGTTGCTGCATAAGTTTCGAATGCGAGCATGAATTACAGAAAGTGATCGTAAGCCGCATAAATAAAACGACGGGACAGTGGGACGCTTAAACATTGTGTTGAGGAGACAACATTTAAATATCTTTAAAGATACTAATTCACGAACATGTGTAGGTAGATTATTCCAAATACTTAATGACGAAGGGATAAATGATTTGGAAAATAACTCAGTTCTCCGTATCGGTGTTACGTAGTCATCGGAGTTCCTCAAGTTGTAATTATTAATATCTCTAGCAAACGGAGGAAACAAGTTATTTACACTCTCAGGCAACATTTTATTTTTAGCTTTAAATACAGTTATAAGTTTCTGAAATGTTCGTCTGTCTGCTAGCGAAAGCCATCCAATTTCGACGATTAATTTGTTAATAGATACGGATCGAGTCAAACCGGTAACAATACGCGCAGCTTCATATTGCAGTTGTTCTAAAGAGTTCCTCTCACCGACAGTACAACCGTCCCACACTGTGGAAGCATATTCTAAAATTGGTCGCATATATGATATATATACTTGATTTATAGTTTTTCGACCTACTTTGTATTTTAAAATTCTCATTAGGCCTAAAACTTTGGATGCTGAGGTTAGAATGTTTTTAATATGTTCATGCCATTTACCATTATTACTTATAGTCAGGCCTAGATGTTTGTGATGTTCTACAAATGTAAGTTGTACGTCATTAAAAAATAAATTTGGTTGTCTGATGTTATTTGTTGACGCTATAAATAAAACTTTATTTGGGTTAAACTTTACTAACCATGTTTTAGCCCATTCAGACATAATTTGCAAGTCATGATTTAATATACCTTCCATATCTTCTGTGTTAGAAGTTGCGACTGAAAGCGAGCTATTATCGGCAAATAATCTAGTAATGCTTAACATATGTTCAGCGATATCGTTTATGTAAATTAAAAAGAACAAAGGTCCGAGTACTGAACCTTGCGGAACGCCAGCTGTTATTATTTTTAAATCTGATTTGGCATTTCCTATAAAGACTCTCTGTTTTCTATTGGAGAGGTAATCTGAAATCCATGATAAAAGTTTGCCATCGATACCATTTTGTTTCAATTTAAATAGTAATGCTTTCCGCCAAACGCGATCAAATGCCTTAGATATATCAGCAAAGACAATACACATTAATTGTTTTGCATCAAGTGTTTGACATATTTGATGGTAAATATCTAATAGTTGGTAAACTGTGGAATGACCCGGTCGGAAACCGAATTGGTTAGCAAAAAGCAAATTGTTAAAGACTAAGAAGTTAAAAACATGTTTAAAAATAATTCTGTCTAAAATCTTTGCAACGCAACTTAGTAACGAAATCGGTCTATAGTTACTTGGGGAATTAAAAACTCCCGCTTTAAATAATGGCATAACAATAGCACTTTTCCATAAGTCGGGATAAATGCTTTCATTAATGGAGCGATTAAAAAGTGTACAAAGTGGTTTTGAAATGGTATTAACTGTTTCTTTCAACATCCTATGACTTATTCCATCCTCTCCACTAGCCTTGTGCATCACTAAAATCTTAATTATATCTACAATTTCAGATTCCTGTATTACTATATCATCTATTCTCGAATTAGTTCTGTGAAAAAACTGTGGCAATCTCGCATCTGAGTCATCAACAGTCGATATTGAAGCAAAGTAATCATTTAAGCAGTCAGCTTTTTCTTTATCAGAAAATGAGTAAATCACTTCACCAGTATCTAATGTTGTAACAAGTGGTGGAATAACTTCAGAATTTTTGTTTAACTTTATAAAATTGACTCTATAAAATGTTTTAAGATTTTCCAGTATTTACGTTGATCTGTGACATTTGCATCGCATATTATATCTTCCAAATTGCTAAAGAAATGTTCCTTGGCATGCTTTTTTAAATTAATTACTTTGTTTCTTAATGATTTGTAAAGTGTCCAATACTCGGGTGTATTGGTACTAATAGCTTTTTGTTTTTGGCGGTCACGTTTTCGCGTGACACGTCTTAGTTCGGAATCGTACCATGGTTTATCATTAGGTCTAATCGTAACAAGTTTTGACGGAATACATAACTTAACTAAATCTATAAACGTGCTTGTAAAACGTTTGCACGCTACGTCAACAGAATCTTCGTTTAAAAAACCCCAGTCATGAGTTAACAAGAGCGCATTAAGTTTATCAAAATCAGCCCTTTTGTATAGCCAAACACGTCTCTTATACGAACATTTGGTATTATATGTTAATGGAATGACAACGTAAGTACCAAAATGGTCGCTTACATCGGAAGGAATTTTTTATTACACCAGAATCAATAAAATCGAATGAATTTTGTACAACAATAGGATCTAACAGGGTTGCTGACCGGTCAGTTACCCGTGTAGGTTCATTTATAATATTAATGAGGTTAGTAATAAGTATTATATCTTTGAGACAATGACTACTAGGGTTTAATTGATCTTCATTTATATCTCCAACCATAACAACAGCAATACACACATCCAGAGCTTTTTCGATGCATATATTTAGGTCTGTCCAGAAAGCACTGGGCGCAGTAGATTGTCTGTAAATAGTACATAGGATAAACGATTTGTCCCTATCATTTATTTCTATCCATACTGTATCTTGTAACGTATTTTCTAGTTCTAACATTCGACGTGAAAATATATTTTCAGAAACGTACACGAGTAGCCCGCTAGAATGTGCTGACTTATCATTTCTATATATGGTAAAAAACCCGTCAATATGTAACGAGTCGGTTAAAACGTTAGCAGACAAGTGCGTTTCCGTGAAACATAGTATGTCAAAATCAGAGAAATTGTCTTTAACGTATTCCATTTTGTTGCGAATACTTCTAATATGTATATGAAATATTGAAAGACTAGGCGTATCTGTAACTAGAAGTGGCCCTGGGTTTTTCTCAACATCATTCGACATAATAACGAGCATGGTCATTATAAACGCAAATTCTATATTAAGGATACTATCCATGGCAAAGGCAATACAATTTGCTTTAAAACTTGACAAATACGCAAATAATAGCATCATATATTGTAAAATAGAACGAAAAGGCTTACAGTAAAAAAACACTTTTTGTAGAGAACCATGTGTTTTATTGTAAAACGAGCAAATTGCTATTCGCCAGCTATTTAAATCATTACCCATTTGGTTTCAAAATTAATACTAACACAGTGCCGGCGAAAAACATTTGGAACTCTTCAAACATGCAGTGTGCCAAACCTGACCCCATAAAGACAATAGACAAGAGAAGAAGACATAATAAAACAGAGAGTAAGAACGTACAAATAAGGCGAATAGCGTAATGCATTCTTAGTGAAGAATTTTCGGATAATCAGTTGTTTCTTTAAGTACAAATCTATACCGTTATAAATTTTACCTTTATACTACTTCATTGAACAAGGTCAATGAGAAGGGATACAAATTATATTACGTAACTTTGAAACGAAATTCACGGGCTGTGACAGATTTAATACATTTGAGTAATTATATCCAAGTAAACTTCCAACAACAATGATCAATATATTATTGCTCGATACAATATATTCAATGGACGTTTATTTAAATAAAATACAAGTAAATCGTGAGCGAAACTCACGCGCATTGGCTTAACTTAGAGTAGAAATAAAGTACACAATTATGTGTAAAACGGTCTACAAATTCGAACAGCTCAAATCAACACGAACTTTAAAAAAAAGAGCATGTCGTAATATATTTACCAAAATAACCCACAACTGATTTATAATGTCGATACAAACACGTCTGCTCCATATCCGAGCTATCGATGAAAACAAGCGTTGCGGACCACTGGTTTGTCTGAATATGACAATGGAGACTACATGAGCGTCTGAGTATTAATGCATGAATGGTGTTTCACGGCACGTCGACACATAAATAGGTCATATTGTGCGCAAAATCTATGAAAAAAGAAGTATTAATTAAAAAGTAATGTGACATGAATAGTGAAAAACAGATACACGTGCAATCCCACATCACATGGCTGGGGAAAACCCAACGTATGCTACCACTATAACGTGTCTATAAATAGCGCAAATGAACACCACAATTGAAGAAGTAGCATGTACTGCAGCATTGTACCATACAAGACATAACATGAAACATGTGTTTATCAATTCGGCTTACCATACAAAACTCAAAATATTCATACCATTCATATCATAATCATCTTCTGTCAAACAAGAAGACAATGGTAAAACATTACAAGTGCTAGCTAAACATGCCATATGCATGCCTTAATACATCGGAGTTAAAATAATAATGCCATAATAATGCAAATGATTGCGGCTTACAATCAGTATCCTTATCATTTCATCATAGCTATTCGTTAGGCATATATAGTAAATGTACAATACTTCATAATGCTTAATGCAGGTGATTAAATTTGGTGTTTTTATCCATCATAGTGTTTTTTTATCATTTCATCATAGTCATCAGCTGACACATATATATAGTAATTTTAAAATACTGTCATAATGCAATGTTGTGAAAAAATGATTAAGTAAGTATATTCACATAATCATATACACACACATACATATACATGCATGCATATACATACACATGTACATACATATACATACACACATATATCTACATATACACACATATACACCAACATATCCGCATATACACATTTACACACAATAACGTATATATACAGTAACACACATATAGATAGAATAAGTTTTTATTTACCCTCGCCTTGTTGAAACTAGTCATTTTGGCGAGCTTTTTCAATAGATGATTACGGAAGCCGAAGAGTCCTGTTGAAGCATAACGTATCTCGTCCAAGTAGATTATTGTAGAACTGTAGAAGGCATCAGCAGAGCTGTAGAGGAGTAGAAATCCATCGCAGATAGCCTGTAGTAGATTAAGTTTTCCAAGAAGATTAGAGTTGAATTGAAGATTTCGACCAATGGGATGACCGCAAAGATGGCAAGTAGGTCAATCCCATTTCCGGCTCGAAAGAAGTTTGTAGCTCTCCGCCAATCAGAAGGCTCCACGCGTCTGTAGAGTATCCCATGTAGATCGATCCAGCTGTTCCTTTCTGTTGGTACTGGCTCCTCCGTTGTACTCACTGATATACATGATACTTATATCAGAGAGTATCTCGCAAGGTTAATCCAACATCAGTATCCATGGTGGGTTATAGTGAGTAGTATAGTCGTGTTCCATCGTAGATAGCCTCTTGTCATCATATGCGGGGACTCGCAGTGACCAGGGGCATCTCGCTGGTAAAACGTCAGTCTTCAGTAGAAGCTTTCAATCGTCCATCTTTATGGCCACGTTAAAAACAGGCTAAAAACATATGTACAGCATATATGAGGTAGTCTAAACCTCCACGTGGCTATCTACACTGTACCGCACAATGTACAGTGTAGGGCGGATGATTCCAGACAGCGGCACGCCATGCGGAGTCACTTTGTCCCAGACGGCCGCAAGACGTCCTGCCTGTTCGATGGTCTGAACTGGAATGTAACACACATATACACAACCATATACGTATATAAGTAGCAGTCCACGGAGTTCATATTTATTCAAATAATAAGTGTTTGTGTCAGTTACACACTTTCATCCAAGAAGAACAGGGCCTGGCCCATGGTGTGAAGGTAGACAGGAGTGTCGGTTTCTTGTTAATTGGCGAAGATCCTTCCATCACGAGTCCAAAACGCATGAATTTCTTTTTGGACTTTGACGTTTTACAATCCCATGGTTATACGCGGTAAGGTCATCAGAAACAAAGATTCTACTACCCTTCAGGTTTTTCCGGTACTTACATATCATGTTTTTGTATGATATTTGGAGAATTTAACGAGTATTTGTTTCTTATATTTTCCAATAGGGTGACATCGCTCAATATCAGACTCTGTTATCGGCTTATTTCCAGAATGATCTGATTGAAGGACACGTGTGTTAATAAATTCCACAATATGTGACGTAAGCTTTCCCTCGTCCGTAGCCGATGGTGGAATAGGCAGGTTGTTGATTCGTACAGAGTTTCTGCGTCCGTACTGCTGCAGGTCGTTGAGGTTAAGTTTAATGTCATACAACTTTTCTTGGAGATCTTTAATCTCGTTTTGAGCCTGTTTCAATGATTCAGACTTAGCATCAAGCATCTCAGTCTGCTGAATTATGACTACGTTCTCTGATGGTTTGTAACAGCTTTTCATTTGATTGGAGGAGAGGCTGAACAACTGATTCATTGAATGATGAAATGGCCAAGTCCATGGCTGATTTTATGAGAGGAGAAATCAGTCCAGACAGGATAGGGGAGACTTTAGCCAAACATACTTCATTTTGAAACGCTGTAGCTACCTTGTTTACGGAAGTCAACGAACTTTTCGACAGTGCACTAATGTCCGGCAGCGAATTTTGACGTTTTAATGTCGGACTTTCATCATCATCGCTCAAAGAGCCTCTCTCGTCAGACTTACGTTTTGCAGCATTCTTCTTTTTCATGATGGAAAAGGGGAAGCTGGTGTAGTGGTAATTATCGCTGGACTGCATGATATTTTTCCCAGTCAACCGAATGAACATTCGGTGTTTATCCCAGCCAATTATTAAGCCAACATTATTAAATGGTTAAAATTGGTGTTAGTTTAGTGTTTGCACTACTTTTTCATCCAATCAGACGGTGAGGAATTTTAAAAGAATGGCGAACTTATTCATGTAAATTTCTAACGATCACCAATTTTAACCATTTAATCATTAAGTAATCGCTTACTAAATGGCACGCGCTTGTTTGGACACAAGAAGGTGGATTTAGTAGAAGCGCAAACGTGTTAAGATGCGTGGTTTCGTAGAAGCGCGGGGGAAAAGTAGGGCAAACACTAAGTCAGTTAGAGGCTAAGAAGTGAACTTTTAACAATTAAGAAACACCGGTCAGTCGCTGCGTTCCTTCCCTTAGGGTTTCTTAATTGTTAAAAGTTCACTTCATAGCCTCTAGCTAATACGTAATCTAAAGCCATTCACGACATATAATTATATTAAGATGCTAATTAAATATTCTTCGTCCTTGAACGTAAACATTTCGAGACGTGACGTATTATAAATGAAATAGTCGGGGAAAACGTTTTGGGGAAATTGGCAGAATAAAAAAAAGAAAATGTATTTGTGTGTGTGTTTTTCCAGACAGGGAATGTTAACCCATGTCCCTGTTAAAAATCCAAATAACTATTCAGGAGCGTAGCACAGCCTGTTTTCAACATACTCCTAATATGCGCCCAAGTGGGGAAGGGTTTGTGAGTAGAACTGTGCCCCACTTCCATTTGTTTTTTTAATATTTGGACACAAATAGTGCTCGTACATGTACAAGCGATATTTGTCAGGAATAGAGACAATTTATACTCGCAAAAATGAGGTAAAATTCTACCGTATCCCACCCAAACATCGCTCCTCTCCTCTGATTTTTATTTGATTTTTTAAACTGATTATTTTAAATATCATTATTTTTCCAAGTTAGATCTACTCCCAGAAGTAAGCCCCTGCTAATAATGTTTGCAAAGTCCCTTGTTGTGGTTTGTGAGTAAGGGGATGGAGGCGGGGAGGGGGGTTCGGGATGTCCCACCCCCCGCCCGACAATATGTTCCCCCCACACACCCCCATACACCCGACAATATGTTCCTTGTGAAACATTTCACAATAGCTTTAAATCAAATCTCTGGAAAAGCAAATGTTGTTCAAGCATTATGTCATTCATACGTGTAAACAATAACAAAATAAATAAAAGAATATTGTATTCTGATTAAAACCAGATATCACTTTCATTACACAAATCTCCCGAAAACAAATATTTCCAAAGTCAATAGTGATTCTATATTAATTATGAAATAAATTTAATTATGAAATTGCTTTACATACATACGTTCGTGTGTCTGGCTCGTTCCAGTGCCAGTGTGTTCCTTTAAACAAGTACAGTACATTTACTTTTCTGGTGGATGCATGGACATAAATACACTGGATTCGAAACTGCCTATACGCCTCTTGCTAATTCTAGATTTGTCCGCCGAATGGTTAGTAAGCTGGTTCCCTGAGTACTCTACCGTATCCAACAGGGTACAAGTTGGTTCTACGGTATGCATGGTGGTATCAGTCATATGGCAACTTTTTAATATGTCATTTTTGAATCAAACTCTTCAATTACGACAATATGATGTTAGATTGGTCATTTATTTTTAGACACTCCCATTTATTTTAGACCATATTATGTTTAGCTTTCTTTGTGTTTAATACATATTTTCTTCTTTTTTGTTGCTAGATGTAATATGCCCTTTACTTTAAACAATGGTAATAGGTAAATGGCTGATTTCGCTTTAAGGTTTTACATTAGTTCATTTATTTTTATTAAAGTTATTCTGACCATCCGAATTTAGTTCGTCGATATAGTAATGAAGTTTCCCTCTTTGTTTATCTTTGTTTATTAATAAATGTATTTTTTTCTGCCTTTCTGTATATCTTGGATAGCAGGTGTTTTATTCTCAGCCAATCAAAAACGATACCAGTGTATCGGCAAAAATCAAACTTTGTTCAGGAGGACTGTTCAAGACGTTTGTCTTGAAAACCAGCAAGAGTCGCAGATGATCTAGACTATTTATTTAGAGACTTCCATCTCGATTGGACCGGAACCGGAAGTCTATTGTGGGTGATGGTAATGTAGATGCGATGAGGCGCACTAAATTCAAATTATATGAAATGAAAATAGTATCTTTGGTGGAAATGACATTTTTCTTATTGACAATGTATCTGGAACATTCAGTGATGTGTAGCTAAAGTTAAAAATCAAACAAATTGAATTAAAAGCCGATGTATGAACATTAAACGGGAATACGGTCGCAAATGTGAAAACTGTTACACATGTAATACAAGCTACTACACCACAAAGGTAAACACAATTCCGGCTATAAGTGAAAGGATCGGGCGACTATAAAGTGTTACTATGCTGATGAAACGTTTTAAAAAAAAATAATGAAAAATAAAAACTCTAAACGTGTAAACTGTTTCCTTCCCCTTTAACTCTTTGTGTGTTAAATGACAGCATCCTAGCCACGATTTTGACATCTAACAGACTCCCAAACAGAAAGTGGTGAAGGAGAAAAAACATTTTACGTATACGTATACTGTAAAATTGCAAACATTTGTCACCAGTTTGTTTTACATTTATTACCAGTTTGTTTTTACATAATTATACATGATCATTTATGTGTTTTGCTTATATTGCCTATTAATACTGCCTTTTTTGTTTAGAGATTATAGCCTGGCGGGGATATCTTTATTTACACTGTCCCGTAAATTGGGATGACACTAGGGTAAGAGTGAGGTTTGGTGCACCTTAGAACCTGGTTTAAGCCCCTCCCCCCCCCCCCCCCCACCCACCCCACCCACACACACACACACACCAGCGGCCTTTTTGCCACTGACCGTCTTATTTTGCCTTTTATTCATCTTTATTTATAGTTACTTTTCTGTTCGATATTTATATCTACTTTTGTAGTATTGAGGTTGTTAAAACGAACGACGTATTCAGATTGATGACATAGTGAAAAGTGGACCTACCACTGAATATTGCGTTTTTCTCAACGTCATCGTCGCCACCAAATTTTTTTGTGTGTGCCCATTTTCGCTACATATCGACATGAACATATTAACTATCAACAAGTTAGTGTCCGTAAATTGCCTGGTGGCACATGCACAACATAGAGAACGTTTCAGGGGAGAAATACACTATGACTTTGAACATAACCACACGGAACTGCATTGTTCCATATCAATGCAAATAAAAATAGCAACGACGTAATGAAAAATGCATACCGACCTTGTTACCTTTATGTTTTGGGTTGGAACTAGCTCAGAATTGGCGATGGCACATTTGTCCATATACTTCAAACGGAGATGAGTTCCACTGATTACCAGCCGTGTTGTATTATACAGGTTTACTATCATGTTACACAAGCTTAAATGTGGTAGGAAACCAAGCGTAAAACACCTTCCTTTGATTTCGGTACACACCCGCTTTTCTTTTATACAGCTTTAGTAGCTTTAAGCTCTAATACCTTTAGGCAGTACATCTTATTCAGCTCGTATTGTTTTGTTATATGTATTCTTTATTTCCAATTCAACATTGGATAATAGCGAGGATTGTGCGCATATAAAATCGATTCAAGCTAACCAGTAGGCCTTATTGCCTACTGACCGTTCCAAGTCGGTAACCCTGTCTTCCCCACCCTTTCTGTTGTTTTTTGTCTCTTTCATTGTAGTTTCTAGTCCTTGTTTGCAGTACAGTGCGGACCTACGATGCCATTGCGTTCGGACGCTGTGGTTTCTTTAGGACCCTATATATCATTTTGCACAGAAAGTATATGATTTATAATAAGGTGCTATATAACCGTTGAACACACGGTGATAGCTTCGTTTGAAAAGGATAAATCTAATAAGCAATCCCGAACAAGGTTTCGTCTGTAAAAGTAATATATTTAACAAACAGTATACTTCGTTTGATAGATATAGAGAATATCATGCTAGTGCCTGATCCTATCCAGTTTATCAGGTGAGGCTGAGAAAAAAAATGAAGTCCGAGGCTGTGCTTCATTTTTAGCTCTACTGGCCGAAGGCCAGCAGAGCTTATGGGATGGCGAGTTGTCCGTCGTCCGTCCGTCCGTCCTTCGTCCGTCGTTAACTTTTGTCTTGTTACCACAATAGGGCCTTCATTTTTCATCCGATCTTTACCAAACTTTAACAAGTTGTTAATATCAATTAAAGCTCGGACAAGTTTGAAAACCAGCCAGATCAAAATAATTTCACCGGAGTTATGGCCCTTGTTTTGCTTAAAAATGCCATATTACGCCTTGTGAACACTCTAGCACCTTCATTTATTATTTGATCTTAACCAAACTTGCACAGATTGTTAATATCAATGAAAGCTCAGAAAAGTTTAAAAACCAGTTAAATCTGATTAGTAACACCTGAGTTATGGCCCTTGTTTTTTTCTGAAAATTGCTATTTTCTGCCTTGTGAACGCTCTAGCACCTTTATTTATTATTTGAACTTTATCAAATTTGCAAAGATTGTTAATATCAATAAAAGCTCGGACAAGTTCGAAAACCAGCCAAATCAAATCAGTAACACCGGAGTTATGGCCTTGTTTTTTCTGAAAATTGCTATTTTCTGCCTTGTGAACGCTCTAGCACCTTCATTTATTATTTGATCATTACCAAACTGCACAGATTGTTAATTTCAATTATAGCTTGAACAAGTTTGAAAATCAGCTGAATTGGTTCAGTAACACCAGAGTTATGGCCCTTGTTTTTTCTGAAAAATGGCATTTTCTGCCTTTTGAACACTCTAGCACCTTCATTTATTATTTGATCTTTACCAAACTTGCACAGATTGTTAATATCAATGAAAGCTCGGACAAGTTCGAAAACCAGCCAGATCGGAATAATTTCACCGGAGTTATGGCCCTTGTTTTTTCTGAAAATTTCTATTTTCTGCCTTGTGAACGCTCTAGCACATTCATTTATTATTTGATCGTTACCAAACTTGCAAAGATTGTTAATACAAATTATAGCTTGAACAAGTTTGAAAATCAGCTGAATTGGGTCAGTAACACTAGAGTTATGGCCCTTTTTTTTCTGGAAAATGGCATTTTCTGCCTTGTGAACACTCTAGCACCTTCATTTATTATTTGATCGTTACCAAACTTGCACAGATTGTTAATACCAATTATAGCTTGAACAAGTTTGAAAATCAGCTGAATTGGGTCAGTAACACTAGAGTTATGGCCCTTGTTTTTTCTAAAAAATGCTATTTTCTGCCTTGTGAACACTCTAGGGCCTTCAGTATTAATCGAATCTTTACTTAACTTTGCCAGTGTCTTTATATCAATGAAAGCTCGAACAAGTTCAAAAACCGGCAAGATCGAAATAATTTCAACGGAGTTATGGCCCTTGTTTTGCTGAAAAATGCCATATTAAGCCTTGTGAACACTCTAGGATCTTCATTTACTATTTGATCTTTACCAAACTTGCACAGATTTTTAATATCAATGAATGCTCGGACATGTTTGAAAACCAGTCACAGAGGAGTTATGGCTCTTGATTTAGTTAAAAATGCTATATTTTGCCTCGTTAAGGTGTTGCCAAAGTCATATTGAAAGTGAAAATGTGTAAAGTAAACAAGTGCTATTCTCAGTTATTATGGGGTCTAATCTATTAAAATTTCACCTAAAGACTCATCATGATTGACACAATAAGTTGGCATTGAATTTTTGTGAAATAACCAGTTTTAAGTATGATGTGCAAAAAGTAAGTTTTTATCCTAAAAAATCATGTTCTCATTCAAACATGTACTTTAGACCTTAAAACTTTGTCAAAAGATAGTTCCTCTATGATATGAGGTAGAAGGTGTTTTAGAATTATTTTTTTTTACATGAGAAAGAAATTATAGGCAAAAAAGACTTTACTTCCTGGTTTATTGGCCTAAAATTCACAGAATATAGAGGTTTGTAGAGATTCAACTGCAGAGATTCTACAATGAATTGTTGCTTGTTGTTTTGCATAGTGGTAAACCGAATATTTATCTAGGTAGAAGGTGTTTTAGTTTTTTTAAACATGCCTTAGTTATGATTGAATTGTGATTTAAATCTTTGTTTACATGTTTACCTGATAGCTTCCGGTTATATACTTTTGACTGTGTCCAAAGATAGTGTATTGATTTTGGTTTTATAACATATTGATTGGATCCTTTAGACATATACTTCAAACTTGATAGAATAGACTTTGAAAAATATTATGCTTTTATTAGAAAATTTGGCTACTTTCACTTTCAACACAATTACAGGTAGGTATTACAGTACAGGTAAAACTAATCACTTTGACATCACCTTAATACGGTAGGGCCTTCATTTTTCATCTGATCGTTACCAAACTTTACCAGATTCTTTAGTTATGGCCCTTGATTTAGTTAAAAAGCTGTTTTTTGCTCGAAACTTTTAAGAAAACATAAATAGCAGTCACTCGCTTCATTGATATTATAAGAGCCATGTTAGCCAGTAGAGCGTCCATATGCCCTCTTGGGCCTCTTGTTTTCATTCCAAACCTGATAAACTGGATACGATCAGGTACTAACATGAAATTCTATTTATATTATATTGTTATAACTCTATGCATCGTAACACTGACCGCAACAGCTTGCAAACCAGTTTTCAACGCAACAGTTCTGTGAGGAATGTTTCGATTCACAAGAATCTAAACCCCTCCAGAAGCTTTATCATCTGTATCACAAATATAGTTATACAATGACTAGTTTTTAAAAGATATCTTATCACTAGTCTTCAAGAAATTTCTTGAAGACAAAATGCAACAGGGTTGTGTTTATTTAAAAGTAAGCTGATTTCATCATAATTAGGTGCTCGTGTGTGGTTTGACAAGACATATTAATATAATAGATACGTCAGCTAACCTTTTTGGTAGTACACTACCGGTTTCTGACCATTTTCTATTCTTACACTGAGTTGTTGCGGCCATAAACCATACACTGGAATGTTCATGGTATCATGTTAATTGATTTGGTTCGATCAAACCTTTCTCTAAACTAATTTCCTCACAAAGACATTTGTCGTTGCTCGGAATCCAAAAAAACTGACGATTTAGCACGACGCGCATTTTGCAAAATTTTCAACAGAGTCGACTGTACTTTCAATAACTTGTTTGAGTCTTAATATTTTTTAAAAGTAACGATTGTATAGCATAACTATTGTGATGCATCACCGAATGTACACCAAGACTTTTCGAAATAGTATTACGTCTTCTCTAAGAAAGAAAAAATACTCTCAATGTTTGTTTACTAAACCTCCGCCGCCATTATTTCCCGGTAACGAAACTTTCGTTCTCGCTTGAAACTGTAACGGACCAAAACACGTTCGCACACCTGCCTTTACACTACAGTTTACCGCATAACCTTATACAAGAAAAACTAATAGCTCTTATACATGTTTCTTTCGCCAGGGAATAAACTATATTTTAGCCAGTAAAAAAAACTAGGGCATGTTTTACCAACAAGTTTGTGATTCACTATCATTCTTTTAAGACAACATTTTTTTCAGGTTTGGACCCACCGTTTATAGACAAACCGAAAGCATTCCTATATGTACTAACTGTGCACCCCTTGTCGCAGGTTTGTTTTTATATTGCTACGAACGTGACTTTATGTTAAGCCTTTCTCCAGATACACAAGCTAATGTCATCGACGCTTTAATAACATCTCACGCTATACTAAATTTGGAGAATCCGTTCTTTTCTTCTATGGTTCCTAACATTTATCCTTCATAACTAAAACTCTAACGTTTCGGATTCTGTCCCTCCGTTTCTTGATTTTCATTTTTATTGAAAATGGAAGAGTAATAACTAAAATTTTGATAAGAGAGATGATTTTGATATTGTGAATTATTCACATTTAGATGGGGATATCCTCAATAATGTTTCTTATGGAGTGCATATTCTAAGTTAATTCGTTTTGTAAGAGCTTGTAACCGTGTTGAGGAATTCAACCTTTGTAACCTTAACATTACTGAAAACTACTCCAACAGCTTACCGTCACCATAAGTTGTATTATCGTAACACTGATCTGCTCGACAAATATAAATAGATGTAGCCGATGGTGAGACATCGCAGATCCTCACCTTTTTGAAGAGCAAGTCAGAGAAATCTCCTAGCTCCGTTTTCCGATTTTTGCATCAAAATTTCTCAAAAGTCTCATGCACATCCCTGGCAATATGCCAATCAACCCCAAAGTTTGTATCTGCCATACATCATGATAAACAATACCATAGCTCCCTGGCAATTTTGACTTTTTAGCGTATTTGATTTTTTGACCCCTGGGGCGGGCACCTTGGGGCGGAGTCAAAAATAATGTTGCTCTTGCACGTTGTCATGATGTGGGGAAGTCATACACTAAATTTGGTTGAATTCCGCTTAATGGTTTAGGAGGAGTTAAGCAACATTACACACGGACGTACGTACGGACGGACGGACAGGTATACATGATCCCCACTTTTCTTGAAAAAAGGCGGGGATAATAACAATATTAAAACATTACTGAGACAAGGTTTATCACAAACCGTCTTTTATGGAGTTGTGATTTACAAACTTAGGAATATTATCGGTCGTGACAATGTTCATAATTTATTTATTAAAATTATTAGAACATCTATAAACAGAGAGTTACGACCGAAGTATTCTGCGGCGCACTACATGCTAAGTTGTTCACCCTTCTACAGGTTGCAATTATGCTTACCTCATTGATTGTGCAACGACTGAACGGGAGTTGGACTCTATGACAACGTGTTCCTAAATCCTTTATGGCGGGAACCGTTTGATGTATGTCCTTCACTCCGTTTTGTCGTGCCCTAACGGTTTTCCCCTTGATGCTCTGACTTCGGACAATTCATCGAGTACGTATGAGATATGTTTCTTAGGTTTAACTTATTTTTATATACGTGAACATATATGTGTTTGTTTCTTATTACACCTATCTACGCTTTTTCAAATGTAAGGGGTTAACTCGGCGGGGATTATTTCTATTTACAACATGTACAATATCCTGTTGTTTAGGAATGATGACAGGATAAGAGTGAGGTTTGGTGCACCCTTGATTAAGCTCGCTGGTGGTCCTTTTTGCCACTGACCGTTCCAATACAATACCCTTGTTGTCAATAAATATTGAAAAGGGGATCTCTTGGAAGCGAAAAACACAAAAAAAGAGATACAATTGTTGGTATCCCTATACGAACTGTGCTCCACTTGTCGCAGATTTCATTTTTATATTGCTATGAACGAGATTTCATGTTGAGTCTTTCACCAGATTCCCAGGCAGATGTTATTGAAGCCTTTAATAACACCTCTCGGTATCTAGATGATACATTGACTATCCTTTCTTTTCTACTGTGTTTAACAATGTATACCCTAAGGAAATTCAACGTCCATTGTCATACTCTTTTTTAACAAAGCTAATATTTCTGATACTAAGCTTCTTTTCTCGAATTACATCTCTCCATTGAAAATGGTGAAATAATTAGCAAAATTTATGACAAGAGAGATGATTTTATTTTTGATATTGTTAATTATCCCCATTTAGATGGGGATGTTCACCGAGCAACTTCTTATTGGTTCTATGTGTCTCAATTTATTCCTTTTTCTATATCTTCTACTCGAGTTGAGGACTTTAATATTCGTAATCTTTACATTACTAAACAGCTACTCTATCAAGGCAAAATTTTGTTATCGCAACCCTGATCTTCTTTACAAATATAAAAGTAATTTAAGAACTCTTCTGCGACAAGGACTATCACAACCTGACTTCTATGGTGACGTGATTTACAAACATTATTAAGATCCTTGATGATGATCATTTTTAAACTGTCTTAAAATTATATAATATAAAAAAACAGAAGCCTAGAAAATCCCAAAATTAGTACTTAATGGCTTGGCAGAACCCAGAGCAACAAGAGAACAAACCGTTATTGGTACGACAAGACACTATTAAAGACAAGCATCAAACGCTACCGTCTATAAGGATTTAGGTTAACGTCATCATAGGGTCCACAATCTGTCCCGTCATCACACAGTCAAATAGTGGCGAACTGTAAATGGTTCAACCACTAAACATGCAGTGCATTGCGAAATGGTAGGGTCATAACCTCTTTTGATAAGCTTAGTATAATAAAGATTGTATGAAAGTGATTATGACCAAGTATCTTTGCTTATGATCACAATATCACTGTCATACTCAATGTCAAATAGTTCAATCAACACGGGATTCGTACTCAAGACCACTGAATTGACCATCCGTAAACATAAGTAGTAGGACATAGTGCCAACTGATAACCTACTTTTCATTTTAACTTTATGTTCGTTTCATAATCGACTTGGGTAATTTTTTAATATTATTTCAACAAAACACAAACAGTATACTAGTCTAATGTTGAAATTTGCCATCTTTATTTTCTGTAGCCCATTTTCGAAGGTGTTTGGTTTACGTATGTATGTAGGAACGCATTGAATAACACACACAAATGAGCAAAAGATAACGGCTGTAATGCTAATAGGATATCGATAAAAAGTATGCTGTTTATCAACTGACAGTAAAGCCCAGTGTTAAAGCATAGGATTGTCAATCCGAAAGTTGACGAATCTCGAATTTGCTATAATACTTTTCAGTGAATGGGTTTGTGTTTTTGATGTTGAGGCGCCGAGCAGGAGTAAACAAATTGAAAAACGTTCGATATAAAACAGCCCTATATAGGGGCTTTCAGCCGTGTTTCACTAGCTTGAATTTGATAGTAGATCAAGCGTTAAACCATTCCAAATTTGAATTAGGTACATGCCCACTAGCTTTATATACAGCTATAGTAGCTTTCATTAAAGGACGATGATTTGTTCAAAATGATCATCTAAGATGACTTGCTACTTCGATAGTATACTGGCTGTGTATCAGATATCGTCATGTAATAGTTGCCATCATAATCAATGGTATGTGATCCTACGTTTTATAGCACTAGCCACATTTCCAGTTCGACTTTTGTACTTATTTTTAGATCCTTTATAATTGTATTAGATAAAATACAAGATACGATTGACACTTGCAAATTTTTTTTTTTTTAATTTTTTTTATTTTTCTAAAGTATCCATTACATATACCAACAGAGTACATACATCTTATTTTTACATATTGATAACAGTTACATACATACTGCAAACAAGGTATAGTCATACTCATTTTATTCTATTTTATTAAAGGGACACATGGCGAACATGAGTTACATTCAAGTATTAACATAAGTATCTCGGCTATTAAACCTGCCATATTCTATCCAAATGTTCAAGTACACAACTAATGCATTATCATTAAAATTTAGTAATATGTAAAGTCAATTTACATGTACCTTGAATTATTTAAACATTTAACTTTAATGACTGAAAGTATGCAGGTCATATTGAAGACCAACAGGACGCTGTGAGTTTTAAACTAATTAAGATTGCCATGTGTCCCCTTAAATTTAACTCAGCATATGTATACAGTACAGTATCTTATTCTCATTATCTGTATACATGCATCCATAATATATTCCAAAGTACATGTATATACAACTTTACAGACTTGTACACACATAAATCATTATCTACACACTCACCGTATGTATTGTTTTGTATATCCTGTTCTCAAGTATATACAACTTTGCAGATATACAGACAATGTACATACATAAATCATTATCTACGCACTCACTGTATGTATTGTCTTGTATATCCTGTTCTCAAGTATATACAACTTTGCAGATATACAGACATATGTACACACATAAATCATTATCTACACACTCACTGTAGGTATTGTTTTGTATATCCTGTACTCAAGTATATACAACTTTGCAGATATACAGACATATGTACACACATAAATCATTATCTACACACTCACTATATGTATTGTTTTGTATATCCTGTTCTCAAGTATATACAACTTGGCAGATATACAGACATATGCACATACATAAATCATTATCTACACACTCACTGTATGTATTGTTTTGTATATCCTGTTCTCAAGTATATTCAACTTTGCAGATATACAGACATATGTACACACAAAAATCATTATCTACACACTCACTGTATGTATTGTTTTGTATATCCTGTTCTCAAGTATATACAACTTTGCAGATATACAGACATATGTACACACATAAATCATTATCTACACACTCACTGTATGTATTGTTTTGTATATCCTGTTCTCAAGTATATACAACTTTGCAGATATACAGACATGTACACACATAAATCATTATCTACACACTCACTGTATGTATTGTTTTGTATATCCTGCTATTGAGATAGTAAACTCTTCAGATTATGCATGGATTACTTTTCTTTCCAGTGGGGGAGGGGTGGGGGTAACAATTATACAAAACATTTTCTGGAGCATATATATAACGACAGGAAAAAATTACAAACTTAAAAAAAAGCTAAGAAGTAGACAGCAGTGTTTACTAGGATGATTGTTATGGTGTCCCTGAACTTTGACATAATAAAAAGTCTGTATCTATCTATTTTATTGTCCTATTTTACCAATGTTTATATATCGACTCCACATGGCTTCAAATTTTTGTACTTTTACATTTTTATATGCTATCCACTTTTCCACTTTGTATAAAGATATAATATGTTTTTTAAAGATATCTAGTAATGGGTTTTGCTTTTGCATCTTTTGCTGATATATAAAAAGTTTGGCTTGCATGATAATTTTGCTCAAAGTGATATCAAATTTATTATTTCCAAATAAGATATCTGTTTCTTCCCAAATTGTCAAAGTTATATTACATTTATTTCTAATGTATTCTGCAAGACCTGACCAAAACTGTTTTACAACCTCACAATTCCAAAACAAGTGATGTATGGTTTCAGGTAAAATATTGCAAAAGCTGCACATGCTATTATCTAGAATGTTCATTTTTGTTAGTAAATAGTTAGTTCCCAGAATTCTATGGTTGATTCGATGTTGTAACCAAAGTAATTTTGGATCTTTTGTTATTTTAAACGGTATTGCGTAAATTGTTTCGAAATTATATGAAGGTACTGTTAAAACTTCGTTCTTCCATTTTATTAATGACTTTGGGTAAATATGTTTTTTAATCAACATATCATAAATTAGTCTACAGCCTTTAGTATGTTTTTGGATTAGTGATAGTATAAGAGGGCGTAATGGGTTTGGACTATTATTGGGTAAATGTGTTATGTTCAATTTACCCAAGTAGTTTCTAATAGCAGTAATAAGACTTTCATATTCTAAGAAATTCGGCCTTATGTCATGTCGATTATTAAATTCTCTGTAAGAGTAAAGGTTTCCATTTGTGTTTAAAAGGTCATTGATTAATAAAATTCCTCCTTCGTACCATCTTCTATAAAAAACGCTTGAACCTCCGACCTTAATATCTGGATTATACCATAAATTAACAGCATGAAATTGCTGCCATGAAGTCGGTTTCACGTGTTCAGTAAATATTTTATAACAGGAAACTACTTCTTTCCAAAAGGGATTATGTATTCTATGTAATTTCTGTTTGATAAAATCACTACCAAAATTAACTACGTCTGTAAGAATGGGGCACATTTTTTTCGCCAACTGAGTATATTTATTATCTGTCTGGAAAATTCTGCGAATCCAAGTAGATTTTAAAGCTGACATAAATTGTTCAATATCAATCATTCTTAGCCCCCCAAACTTATGATCTTGTATTATAATGGTTCTTTTTATTTTATCTTTTGCATTATTCCAGAGAAAGTGATAAAACATATTTTGAAGAAGTTTGATTTTTTCAGGTGAAGGGTTGGGGATTCCGATTATCAAATGATTAAGTTTAGATAGAGCTAGGCTTTGTAGAATCACAATTTTTCCCAAAGGAGTAAGTATTCTTTTAGACCAACTTGCAAGTAATCTTTTAATTTCCTCTATTTTAAGGTCGTAATTTATTTTTATCATTGAATTCAGGTTTGTTGAGAATTTAACCCCTAGTACAATGAAATTGTCTTTTTCCCAACATAAATTGTATTCTGGACATAACTTTGTGTCGCTACCTTTTTTTGATCCAAACCAAATAAGTTTTGTTTTGTCAGTATTTATATTAAGGCCGGAGATTTGTGCATAAAATTTTAATGTCAACATTGTGTGTAGAAGTGAGTCTTTGGAGCCATCTAGAGTCAAACTGGTATCATCAGCATATTGTGATACTAAAAACTCAGTATTATCTACATGAATACCTTTAATTTTAGGATTGCTTCTTAACATTACAGATAATACTTCTGCACACAGAATGAACAGGTAGGGTGACAATGAATCTCCTTGACGACAACCTCTTTGTAGATAGAACCAGTCTGACATATGCCCATTAACAATAACACATGACTCTATATTGTGGTAAAACAGTTTTATCCAACTAATAATTGAAGGGCCAAAATTAAAAAATTGTAAAACTTTTGTCATGAAATTCCATGATACCGTATCAAAAGCAGTCGCAAAGTCAATCAAGAGCAGTAAGCCTGGAATATTGTATTTCTCAGCATAAAATAGTATGTCATACAGTAATCTTATATTTGTTCCCATAAATCTGCCTGGTAAAAAGCCAGTTTGATCTTCATGGATTATAGTACATAACACATTTTTTATTCTAAAAGCTATTGATGATGATGCTATTTTATAAGAAACATTTAGAAGAGAGATCGGTCTCCAGTTTTTCAAATATAATTTGTCTTTGTTGCCTTTCGGAATGCAAGTTATAACTCCTTGTTTTTGTGTTATTGAGAGTTCTCCATTTATATAAGCATAATTTATTGTCCTAACTAAAAAATAACCCATATTGTTCCAGAAAAACTTATAAAATTCAACCGTAAATCCAGAATTACCTGGGCTTGTGTTGTTGGACATTCTTTTCAATGAATTAAGCATTTCTGTATAGTTGAGAGAACCTTCTACAGACTGTTTTATATTTTCACTTAGTTTTGGTATATTAAAGTCTTTAAGTAAAACATTTAAATCTATATCTATTGTTTCTTTAGCTTCGTATAATGTTTTATAATGTGCTTTTGTTTCCGTCAAAATTTCTTCCTGAGTTTTCAAAGTAGCCCCTAATTTGGATATTAAACAATTCATATATTTTGAGACATAATTTCTATTTTCTAAATTGCAAAAATAACTCGAAATCTTTTCCCCTTCATCTATCCATTTTGCTTTAGATCTCACAAAAGCCCCTTCTAATTTTTTTTTTCGGAGTTCGAATATATCTTTTTTTTTCTGCTCAAGTAAAGTATAATTTATATCATTTTCTTTTTCAAGTTTATCTATTTCTTTTAAAACACATTCTTCCTTGTTTATTTCCAGTTTCTTTTTATATGCTGAGTAGGCAATCGTTTTTCCTCTAATCTCTAATAATAATGTCTCAAAAAATAATTGATCAGTTATGTTAAATTTTAAATTTTGTATCGGAATTTCACTTATATCCATATCAGTATCCTGTATATCAGATGCATACTGCCTTTTAACATTATCTATTATTATTTTTATTTCGTCTACATATCTTGTGTCTTTTAATAAAGAGTTGTTAAATTTCCAGTATGACTTGCCTTTCATAAATTTTCCAAATTCAAATCGTATATATATCATAGAATGGTCTGTACGGTAACCTGGGAGTATTTTTGCGTCATCTAAGTCAGTATATAAATTATCTGCAATTAGAAAAAAATCTAGTCTTGCTTTTTTTACTGGATTTCTACGAAACCATGTATATTGTCTTTTTTCTATATTTTGTTCTCTCCAGCAAATTATAACAAGTATTGCTTTTCATACGATATCCTCTTGTGAGGACTACATAAGAGCACAACAACTGCCGTTAGAATAATACAATAAATAATGTGTTTGTATAGAATAATCTGATGTATCACATAACTTGCGTTGTGTATGAAAGCAATGACATAATATGATATAAGAAGTGTAATAACTATAATGCAATAAAGGCCGAATCATCGCTCGATCTTTTTCGTTCAGCTCGGTGTGATCGAGGAAGTTTATGTTATTCATTCCGATCTTTGGAGATCGCTGAACCAGATATTTATATATAGATGTCGGCGGTACAATCTCAAATACTTTGTTCTCTTAATTAAATTTCGAATATTTGGTACCACTAATCCAGCCTTTAAATGCCCTGGGTATTGTTTAATCGCCATTAGGATATGTTGTCTGCCTTTTAATTTAAAAGTTTGACTTACTTGTGATACGCTAGCTTCATAACCTCTGCTTCCTACCTAAATGCCATAATGTTTATTTCGTCCATTGTTTTCTCAATTAGGGCAAAGCATTTTGTTATAAACTGGGACCATACGCCGCTGGCCATTGAATGGTATGAAAATACGACATTAAAAGTTCTGTGTTTCCCGTCATATACATAACATCTTCGGGATGGCTCAAATGTTCATACTATTGACATTTTAAATCTTGACTTCTGCTTAACCCGGGACTACAGGGCATGAACGGCAGCTAGCATTTTTTCACTACGTTCCTGAACAGTCTCAATCGAACCGAGACTGCAATATTGTATCGTGTTCGTCGATTTCCTCCTTTCATGTTCATATTCTTATTTTGTTTTTTTGTGTTCTTTTTATATATATTTTTTATTTTTTGTTGGTTTCATTGTGTGTTTTTGTTGTTGTTGTTGTTGTTGTTATTGTTTTGTTGTTGTTTTTTGGTAAGGATAAGTTAAACAACGTCATTATATGACAACAATATATATAGACAGCTGTATTTATGGACTATATGTACGGTATATTACCTTTTTGGATTTATGTTATGAATAGAATTTCAACTCGTATCATTTTAATATAGTATTACGCGTTGGATAAAATGTTTACGATGCTCAGTATCATCCAATTCGAGCATTCAGTATTAAACAGACCCTCATAGCAGATCTACTATCAATTACCGAATATTTTAAAATACGTTTAATTTATATAACACAATGAATTAGATATTAAACAAAATGATATATAGGGTCCTATAGAAACCACAGCGTCCGAACGCAGTGGCATCGTAGGTCCGCACTGTACTGCAAACAAGGACTAGAAACTACAATAAAAGAGACAAAAAACAACAGAAAGGGTGGTGAAGACAGGGTTACCGACTTGGAACGGTCAGTAGGCAATAAAGCCTACTGGTTAGCTTGAATCGATTTTATATGCGCATAATCCTCGCTATTATCCTGTCTTCAGCGCCCAAATAGACAAGACAGTGTAAACAAAACTACATGGAACCATGGACAAAAAACAACAGAAAGGGTGGTGAAGACAGGGTTACCGACTTGGAACGGTCAGTAGGCAATAAGGCCTACTGGTCAGCTTGAATCGATTTTACATGCGCACAATCCTCGCTATTATCCTGTCTTCAGCACCCAAATAGACAAGACAGTGTAAACAAAACTACATCCCATGAAAAGGAATTCTCTAACAATAAAGTCCATATCCAGAGAAACTAACTAAAGATACACATACAAAATAATAAACATCTCAGGATGTATCCAGAATCGTACTGAACAACCATAGTAGTTGCAGCTAAAGAGAAAATCAATCTAGGGTACGACCAGAAAACCCCAGGGACGAAAGCTCATGCACCCACCTCCCTTAGTTGGGGTTTCAGTAGGTACAATCACAGAGTCCCAAGAGGTAGTCCAGTCATCGCACAAGTGAAAAGTGAAGCGTAATGACTGACTGTAGAGGGGTCAATCACTAAACATGCAGTGCGCTGTAAAACCAAAGGGTTATATCCTTTTCTGACGAACTTCCTGATTAAATTTGTAAAGCGGTCAGGAAACCCGTCAGACCCCTTTAACTTACGAAGTTTATAGACCACATCTCCATAAAATGAGGGTTGTGATATGCCTAGTCGCAGAAGTGTTTTAAGGTTGGTGTTGTACTTTTCCAGCAGGCCCTCGTTGTGGCGGTAGAATTTAGAGAAAGATCTACGTAGTTTGTGATAACGAAAACCCTGCTGAAGAAGTTTACTTGTAATAACTTGATTTCGATCATTGAAGTCTATAACATCATTACACTCTCTAGCAAATCGAATGAACTGGGAGACATACACCCCATATGAGGTAGCACGAGGTACATCTCCATCCAGGTGTGGATAGTTAACGATGTTAAAATTGAAATCATCTCTCTTATCATAGATTTTAGTGTGAATACAATCATTTGAAATCGAGAGATGAAGATCGAGAAATGCTGCTACTGTATCCGAACTGTTGGCTTTATTCAACGTGAGCTCTGGTGAATAAATGTTAGTAACCATATGAGCAAAGAACGGATTATCAATATTGAGTATGTAATCAAGATACCGAGAAGTATTATTAAAGGCATCAATAATTTCACCCTGGCTAGCAGGTGACAAACTTAACATAAAATCTCTTCCATAGCAGTACAAAAACAAATCTGCAACAAGTGGCGCACAGTTAGTAGCCATAGGATTGCCAACAACCTGGCGGTAAATAGTTTTACCGTATCTTATAAAGATGTTATCCAGAAGAAAAGATAAGGCTCTACAAACATCAATACAAGTTCACATATTATACTTATCCATCGGGGCGTTAGTAAAGAAAGCCCTGACATTATTACAAGCTAGAAAAGTTGTACCTTCTCTAGCAAATGTCTTCTGAATAAGCTGAAGCAATTTTTCTTTGATAAGATTATGTGGTAGTGTAGTATATAGTGTAAAGAAGAAGGCTAAAAATATCGGACAGGGAAAGCAGCATTCAAGGACGACAGTCAACCAAAAAACACAAAAACAAACACGCAAACCGACAAACGAAAAGGCAAAAGTAATAAAAAATGCACACGACATCACAAACACAAAAGGGTTGACAATAGGGCTACCGCCTTGGAACGGTCAGTGGCAAAGTAGGCCACTGGAGGTTTAAACCGGTTCTAGGGTGCACCAAACCTCACACTTACCCTACTGTCATCCCATTAAAACAGGACAGTATAAATAAAGAAATCCCCGCCATGATCTAATCTCTAACCAACAAGGCAGCATCAATAGGCAATATAAGTAAAACACAAATATGCTCGTGTAAATATAATACAAAAAAACAATAGCCTAGAAAGCCACAATGAAGGTACTCAATGACTTGGCAGAAGCCAGAGTAGTAAGAGAATAAACCATTGAGGGCACGACAAGAAAGATCATAGACAAACATCAAGAACTTCTCCAGAGTTTTTGATAGACCAAAACAGATTGATTCCTGAGTTTTCGAAGGCCTTTCCGCAATATTTTACAATATGTTCTTTAATCGCGGAAAGTCAGGAAGTCAATAGTTTTGATATATTGGTCGTGGTACATGAACTAGAATTAGCGATAAAACGTGCTTTGTAAGGAATTTTGTGAAGTTTGGGTATCCAGTACATTGTAGGGAGCTTCGTCTGCTTTCTAATTACAGAAACCTTTATAGTCTCCATGAAGGTTACATGCTGGGAAACAATGTCCGTCTCCAGTAGAGGTGTAGTTAGATAAGCAGAAGTGCTCGTTAGCTCAGCATTCAAAGTATTGATATAATGTAGTCGTCAGACAATAATTATATTGTTGGAAGCTTTGTCTGCTGGAAATAGAGCAAATTTAGTATGTAAATTATGAATACCCTTCTTAAGGTGTCGTAAATTGTAAGTGGAAGGCCGTGAAGGCAGGGATGGATTTGATTCATAAAATAAAATACGTAATTCAACAATTTCTGAAATAGTTTTCATCCAAGCAGTAAGTGCATGTTTATCTGCTTTATCTCGCTTACACCACTTTGTACAGAAATCCATTAAAGAACCCGCAATTTCATTGCGACAGGCATTAAAATCAATATCAGATGGAAGGCGATACTTAGGCCCTTTAGCAATTAAATGCCGAATCCTCTTATCCTCAGTTACATCAAGATTTCCAGTAAGAATGTGACCGGTAGGTTCGTAACAAAATTTAGAATTTTGACAATCTCAATCAGTAGGAATAGATGTCTCGATCTCAAGATCAGAAACGATCCTATTATAATTGAAAATAAGATTTCTAGTAGATTTCTTATACTTGTAACATATAACATTAGTCTCAATATTCTTGAAATACTTTGGAATTTTGTCAGTCACCCGCATATCATTAAAAATACCGGCTAAATTAATGAAATCGATGCCTTTATCAACATAAGTTATAAGTCGAGCAGGAAATGTAAAATTCGATGACCACCGTCAACCAAAAACACGCGTCGAAACAAATAACTTTTGCAATGATCAATAATTATAGGTTATTAGATTTGTATTTGGATATATGCACGAGTTCTTTTGCGTATTATTATTGCGCGACTTTTTATTGCATACGCATTTTTAAATTAGAGAGAATATCACAGGTTGTAACATTTAACTTCCACCAACAATATTATTTTGAAACAAACATATTGTCATTACATAATGGGAATTTTTACAATGAAATCAACATTGTCTACACCACGTGACATACTTTCTTTGACATGAACAGAAAAGTGCACCAATCACGAACAAAAAAAGAGTATGAGTGTAGATCTTTGGAAACGGCCGAACACGACACATACGAAATATTGCAGTCTCAAAGCCACATACATGTATATTGGGCACGTTGATCCCAAAGGACCAGTAAAAATGACACTACTGATTCGTAGCACGGGGAGACCTTTTACCTGTTTACAACTTTTTTATTGTCAGCCATGTTATGTTTGAGATGTCATATCTTGCCTTTTATACATGTGTGTGTGTGTGTGTATTTCTAAGGATTATAGTCCCTCCACCTACGACAGGCGTCCTACCTGACGATTATAGGCACAATGTCTGGACTTGCCTTTTATACATCTTTGTAATTATTGTTTGTTTCTTTGCGGTTTTTTGGTTGACTGCGGTCCTTTAATGATAAATTTCCTGTTCGACGTTACATCTACATTTACAATAATTTCAGTTGGAACAACCTAGAGGCAACCAGACAGACAATACAATATGAGTCGATTACTGCACGAGCTCCATGGGACTACTGAAAGATAAACGATCTGAGGCACAGGTTGTTGACATTAAAGAAGTAGTTCATGAATAATTGACAATATTGCAACTAAAATTGGAGAGATTGGGCCAGCTTTTGAAATATCGTAGCAATACTAGACAGGACTAGACCGGATATAGCGTCCACGAAGTTATCGTGCAAAGCAAGAAAATTTCAAATTGACCGATTGTTAGCAGAAGGGACTATAGGGACTACCAATCATGAACCAGATGAGTTTGATTTTTCTGTTAAAGTTAAAACATGTATCAACGCTGGATACAATGGAGATAGAGCCAGTCATGACAGGAGACGGCGACTGTTGTTTTTTGGTCACATCAACACATACTGTATTATGCCCATGCAAACAGGTTATTCAGTATTTGTTAATGCAAACATTAAACTCAGAAATGCTCGTCTGAGTAAAATGTTTTCATTCTACCTAAATGACAGCTACATCGGTAACTTCCTACTCAATAAAGGTTGTAACGAAAAGATAATATTCAGCGTTTGAATCACATAGTCCCGTAGAGAAAATGTCTGGCAATATATCAGCATATTCTGCAAAAGACTTAATAGAAGACAGTGCATCTACGTTTGAATTGGTGTGGACGTCAAAAATCAAGGAATAGATCCCCATTAACGATTCTATTGATCTAGCTTCCGCTATAGAGGCTCAGAATTATATCGCCACAACGAAAACATGCTGCAAAAGTACAACACCAACCTAAAAACATTTCTGAGACTAGAAATATCACAACCGTTATTCAGTGGAGATGTGATCTATAAACTTCGGGAATTAAAGTGGTCTGACGGATTTCCTGAATACTCTTATTTACACTGTATTGTCAATTAGAGCGCTGAAGACGGGATAATAGCGAGGTCGTGTATAATTAAAATCGATTTAAGCCAACCAGTAGGCCTTATTTTCTACTGACAAATCCAAGTCGGTTACCCTGTCTTCATCACTCTTTACGTTGTGTATTGTCTTTTTCATTGTATCGTTAATTTGTTCTTTGTTTGTGGTACAGTGCGGATCTACGGTGCCATTGCGTTTGGGTGCTGCAATTTCTATAGGACATTTTTTCTCATTTATGTTTACGTTCACTAACACTGAAGTTAAGCTGGTAGAGAATCATAAAATGAGCTACAGATTATTAAAATACTCATAGTAAAAATAAACGTACCGCTTAAGCCGGTGCTAGCGGGCGTGGGTGGTATTGCGGCTTATGATACCTCTCATGAACAGACTCAATAAAACGGAGTCTACTACTTTTTTCTCTTGTTTGTGGTTGTTGATTCCAAGAAGTCTCCTTTTCAGTATGTATTGACATCCACACTAGCCTTTGTTTAGTGCTGTTTCAAGGGCTCAGCCAAAACTATTCTAACTACATATGAATAAAGAAGGAGATAGAATATTTTTCGCTGAGCCCTCGGTTTGTCGGCTGTAAATCGTCACCCAAACTAGAAACCGGTAGTGTTATTACTTATTGGTATTTGGGATCATCAAGTTCAATATGTGTGCCTTAAAAGAAGAATACCGCTTTAGCCGGTGCTATGGGGTGGGGGCGTGAACGGTTTTGCACCTTATATTACCTCTCATGAACAGGCTCAATAAAACCGAGTCTACTACTTTTTTCTCTTGTTCGTGTTTCTTGATTTCAGGTGATCTCCAAGACATTTGCGTTGAGACATGCTGCAGCGCATTAAATTACGATGATATACATATATGTATGTGTGATATCTCTACAATGAAAGACAACTTTGGGTTTCTGTATCTATATCCGAAATACGAAGACCGCAATGCAATACATAATAATGTCTTATGTATTTTCATGAACCCTAATTATACATCAGTAGAAAAGTACTTCGGAAAAGAATGTTGGTGGGTAAATAGTTGGTCTGAATATTATCGTCAAGGAATTGCAAGATATTCGTATGATAAAAAGCTCTCCAAATTATTGTTTTGAAAAATAAAATTCAATACATTTGTCAAACTTATAATGCATTTGAAAAAACGCAAATCGTTTTTACTAAAGAAATGAAATAGGGTAAATTTTCTATATTTATTATATTTTATAACGTTATATCAGAAAGGCTTGTCCGGATTATGTGTCGAAGTGGGTTAGGCAAAAGACGATGGCGTAACTTATTTTCAGCATCTGCATATTAAGTCAGTTCAACGAAAATGTGTTAAACTGTTATAACAAATGATTTACCATAATGACTTTTAATATCTTTATGATGCAGTGCGGACCTACAGTGCGTTGCGTTTGATTGCTGGGGTTTCTAAAGGACCATTTTTCTCATTTTTAAATTCGTTTAAAAATCCTTTACGTATTCGCGTTTAATACATTAACGGGAATGTACACAATCTGATATAATTTAAGTTTCAGTCCAAATGCGGAATATGCCGCCATCATGTGTTTTAGTTTCATATTCAATGTACGTATGTAATAATTTAGACTCAATGGTCCTTCGATTAAAGTATTGCTAATTAAAACGCTGATCTTTACAGCTTGGCTATTTTCCTGGTAACTCGCATTAATAATAATGCATATAGTACATTTCATATAGTACATTTTTGAATTATTTTTGTCCAAAAACTAATTTTCTCATATTTTAATTTGAAATAAAACATTGAAAAATATGAAAAGATACTGGTTTGTCCATCACAAATTTACAATAACAGCACAGAATGTGTATAAAAAATAGGACATATAAAGGTTTCAGTAGAATTAAAATATATTTGAAATAAATGAACAGTATCTGTAGAATTTAATTTTACGAAGAATTAGAAAAATGTCTCAAAATAAGTGTATCCACTGTATGCAAGTGTAGATATGTAATAAATAAATATGTTTAGGAAGATTATCGGTCGTGATAATTTTCATGTGTTATTAATTAAAATTATTAGAAAATTTATAAAGAGAGGTTACGATCGAACTATTCTGCGACGCACTACAATCTTAGTTGTGGACCTTTCTACAGTTTGCAACTATACTTTCCTCTTTGATTGTGCAACGACCGGACGGGCAGTGGACTCTATGACAACGTGTTTCTAAATCCTTTAAGGAGGGAACCGTTTGATGAATGTCCTTCACTCAGTTTTGTCGTGCCCTTAACGGTTTTCCCCTTGATGTTCTGACTTCGGACAAGTCATCGAGTACATGAGATTAGCTTCTTAGGTTTAGCTTATGTTTTTGATATATTATATACATGAACATTTCTGTGTTTCTTCTTATAACACCTATCTAAGCTTTCTCTTATGTAAGAGGTTAACTCGGCGGGGATTATTTTTATTTACACTGTCCTGTTGTATAGGGATGATGACAGGGTAAGAGTAAGGTTTGGTGCACCCTTAAACCGGTGGTCCCTTTTGCCACTGACCGTTCCAATGCGGTACCCCTGTTGCCAACCCTTATATGTTTGTGATGTGCTTTTTTACTTAATTTGTTGGTGATGTCCTTTTTGATTCACCTTTGCTTTTTAATACGTTGGAGTGACTGTGTTCTGTGAATGCTACTGTTCCTGTTGGACTTATAACCTTTTCTTTGGTATGTTATAAGCAACACTTGACAACAAGCGGATACTCTTAAGTTAGAAAAATGGCCAGTTTTTGACTTAACTTGTGCAATATATATTGAATTTATTCTGTTCAATAAACTGTTTAATTTACATAGTGATGCTACAAACATTTGTGTGGGCACGTTTCATAATTACCAAAGCATAACGTTTAACCGTTGCTCGTTTTGTAACTAAAATAATAATTCGAATATATACTCTCACTTCATATCCTCTGTACTTCCGTATTTCAATCTAAAACTTAACTGAAACGTTTTATTTGAGAATGTATTTTTAATTCGTCAAATCCGTACTTTGTATATAATAGTGAAATAATAACATGGCACACAGTATGCACATACTGAACAATAGCTTATATTGAAAGTACGTTTTCTAAGACATGTATCAACACAATTATTTACATTATTTACTCAAATGACAGTTAACTTCAACGCAATTACTCAGTTGTTTAAACATAAATGGACACAACTGGTAATGAACATCACGGATGGATGGACGGAGGGACGGAGGGACGTGAACGACCTCAGTATATCCGCCGACTAAATAAAACTACACATGAAATACTCAATTATAGTTTAGTTTATTTCTGGGGAATGTGTTGTTTTGGAGGCAAATCTATTATATTTAGAACGGTGTATAATTGTACAATATGTGAGTGCAAAACGTTATACACAGTATCCACGTTTTTTGTAATCAGAGCAGTACATCTAGCTGCGAAGTTTGGCTACGCTGTCTTGCCATTCCGACTACATTTCAACGTGAACGTTGTATATATCGATATAGTTGCCAGTCGTTCAGCCGGTCCATAGTGTCCACAGTGTACTCAATAGAATATCATTTCTGTGAATAATACACGTTCAGTTCGACTTTTTAATGTCCTTATTGACAATCCGCAGTCCATGATTACCTCTGTTTATACACACGCCTTATATATATATATATAATTAACTTAGTTTAATAATATTTTATTGCAGATATATTACAATACATCAATTCAACATCACACTATTCATAGAAACATATGCAAATGGATTGAACTACAAGTTATTACAACATTAGTTACAGTTCTCTCCATTTGCAGTTCTCTCCATATAATTAACTATACTTTGTAATTGGTCACTTTGATATTACAATGAATTGAAGAGTAAACAATTCCCTTATATTACATATTAACTATTAATTTAAAATTAGTATATAAACATGTGAAGTATATTTTTAAAGCAAATACTTTTCTTGACAAAATCTGACACAGAACATGCTACATTATTAACAAGTTGGGGTAATATGCTACTACATTGAGTTAACCCCCTTGGACTGTCATCATACTGATTGACGTTATTTTTAGTTTATGGATACGAATATGAAGTAATACCCATGTTTTATACTTATTTTCATAAACTGTTGGACATTTCAGACAATCACTGGTGTATTTTACGGCAGTATTATTGTAAGCACAATTTTCTTCTCTCATTGCTTTTGAAGTCACAAAATGTAATCTGATATGAATATAATAGAAACGTTGTAACAATTCGAACAGTGAATGTAGCTTTCACTGAACGAAGTAAACTATAAACTCGCATTAAAACAAACAACATTTGTTGTTGCAATAGACATCAAAAACGCATACGAGTTTCTAATATGGCTACCGCCTTGGAACGGTCAGTGAACGGTCAGTGACAAGAAGTAGGTAGTAGTTTAAACCAGGTTATATGGTGCCCAAACCTCACTCTTACCGTTTTGTCTTCACAATAAAAGGTAACCGTGTACATAAAGAAATCCACCTCCAGTTTATATTCTCTAACAAACAGTGCAGCATATTTTCTAAATATACGACTATTTTATATGTTGTTACATGGAGCTGTGCTCTAGCACCATTGGATGTGTTTACATACACTAAATGGTATCTCTGAATTAAAAACAAAAAGAAGAAAAAAACGTTTAACGGTATATCAGGTGATACACAATAGGTGGGAAGTGTTTTATTTATAATCAAACCTTTTTAATACACGCTGTAACGACAGATATGTTTGGCAACTTTAAAGTGTGTGAAAAGGATAGCTGTTTTATTTTGGGTTTTTATTTGCTCAGTTTTGTTTTGTATTTTGTTTTGTTTTTATCAATCACAACCATTGTTAGGTGCATGTTTTACAATTTTCTAAAACTTCCAGGTATCTTATATGCACCAATGTACTTAAAGATAGTTTAGTGTTGTGATGATATAAGACGGGAAGCTTGTACTTCTTCAAAAACTGCACAAAGACACCGACAACACTGGCAGACACAAACTAGCCACAAATCTCCTACTTCTCTTTTTTCCCTACTTAAACTGGAATCTGAAAATAATAACGTTAATATATTAAAGAAAATGGAGGCGATCTATTGAAATTATGCTAATCGTTTTATTTTAAACGCGAATACAACAATCATAATGTGTTTCAGCTGCATATTCAATGCGCATGTGCACTTAACTAGGCCACATGATCCTTCTGGTTTAACAATTGTTAGTTATTAAAATTGTTTGGACTGCAAAGTATTAATCATTAACATTATTTCATTTATACATTAAAGCTATACTAAAATAGATGTGTGCTCACAGTACAATTCTGTTGAAGTTGTGCAAAACTGTTTGCAAATATCAACATCATATTCATTTATATATAGAGAGAATAATAAATGGGTATATTCATATCACACCCTATATCAGGCCTGAGACGCCATATTAGCCCGAGAGCTTTCGCTCGCATAAGGGCTGATATGAGTCGATGGTCTCATATGGAGTGCGATATGAAAATACACATTTTTAATTCTATTTATCATATACTTCAGCTTTGTTGAAATGTCAGCTTCAGCTCACTCACTACGTTGTTTTCCAGGTAGAAAAACATAATTTTATTAATAGATCTAGTATATTCTGATGTGTTCATGTCTGTCGCGTAAGTGGTACACAATACATTTATTTGTTCCCGAAACGAAATAAATTCCATTAAATTTGAAATTGTATAATCAAACAGAATGGATCATCATAAGTGAATATTTCATCCAAGGATAATAATTCTATAATCAATACTCTTGCGCGAAAACAGGATGGCAGCAACACATGAAACGCAGAGACAAACCGTACGTGTGACACATAACAAATCGGTAATTTCCGTATCACTCCGGTAAAAGAATCGAAATGAACATTTGGTTATATATGTGACATGAGGGTTTTTTACCCTTTATTTCACCCGTGTGATAAACCGTTATGGCCAGGTAATAACATATCTGATTGATATGACTAGCTAGGTCTATGTCGTCTATTGTATATTCAAAAACAAAACATGTATAGGCAAGTAAGTAAAAATAGATATGTATGACATAACACCACTCATTCGCATAATCTTCGTGTTTTCCAGACCAAATGTGTAATACTGCTAATAACGCTAACCATATAAAATAAAGAACAATTGCTCTACTACATGTTACCTGGCCATACTACTATTACTACTACCACTACTACCACTACTACTACCACTACTACTACTACTACTACTACTACCAGTATTACCACTACTACTACTACTACTACTACTACCACTACTACCACTACTACTACTACTGCTACTACTATTACCACTACTACTACTATTACTACTACTACTAATAATAATAATTATACTACCACTACTACTACTACTACTTCTACTTCTACTACTACTACTACTACTACTACTACCACTATTACTACCACTACTACCACTACTACCACTATTACCACCACTACTACCACCACTACTACTACTATTGCTGTTGCTGCTGCTACTACTACTACTTCTAATACTGCTACTACTACTACCACTACCACTACTACTACTACCACTACTACCACTACTACCACTACCACTACTACCACTACCACTACTACTACTACTACTACTACTACTACTACTACTGCTACTACTACTACTACAACTTCTACCACTACTACTACTACTACTACCACTACTACTACTACTACTGCTACTACTACTACCACTACTACTACTACTACTACTACTACTACAACTATTGCTGCTGTTGCTGCTGCTACAGATGCTGCTGTTACTGCTGCTACTACTGCTACTTATAATACTGATACTACTACTACTACTACTACTACTACCTTTACTACTACTACTACTACTACTACTACTACTACTACTACTACTATTACTTTTACTACTGCTACTACTACTATTACTACTACTATTGCTGCTGCTGCTGCTGCTGCTACTGCTGCTGCTGCTACTGCCACTACTATATTTATTGATACCGTCATTTTACTACTATTACTACCGATGATATTGCTGTTGGTTCGAGTTATAAAACTGCAAGTATGTATTTCTAGAACGACTACTATAATTTATGTTAACATTCGTTCATCCCTCACCTGCCCTATCTGTATTACAATTTAAATGTTATTTTGAAAAATGTAATTTTCAACTTTTAGGGAATCTTACAAGGTCCAAAATCGTGTCCCTTGACAACGCGTGTTTACATTTAAAACCGTTATATAATAGTTTGTCAAAAGTCAAATTACGTACCAGAACTACCATTTTGACGGAGGAAGTATATGTTTTTTCCATCACAAAGCGCCCTTGATCGGGGACCAAGAGCAGCAGCATTTATCCATATATCTGTAACTTCATAGTGGTTATAAAATATCTTCGTCGAATTCATATATATCTAAAAAGGTAAACAAATAGTTATTATTCTCTGTTAACATTATAGAAATGTGCTGCTTCATTGCGACAAGCATGATTGTTAGACATTTATTTGTGTCATGCAGATCTGCATTTTATGCCGATAGAAAGGGTAACCTAATAAATGTTGCTTTATTCGGCCTTGAAAGCTAAAGCAAACTCAATGCGTAATTCCTCGGCATGTATTGATAGTAACGTTATCTGAGAACGCCATGCATATATTATGGTGACACCCACGTCAAGCATTATACGCTTAATGTTATGTGTAATAGATAAAAAGCATCAAATCATACAGCAAATGTAGATCATCTCCGTTTTTCCTTACTATCAAGTTTATTAAGTTCTACAAGAAAACGTAGGATATCGCGGCAGTGAATCGTCATTCTTTGTTTACTAAGCCTCGCATGATATAAATGATATTAAAAGGCACTGAAATAATATTATATATGTATCAAGAGTCGGGAAAGATTATCAAAATTCCGAATTACATTGTCAGTGTAAACAGTTCACTGAACGATAAACGTATCCAAATCTTAAAATAGTAACCATGTTGCGATGCACATGTGTATATTATTGTGTGAATGTTACATTTGTAGTCGTATTAATATTATACATATTACAAACATATACTTATCTGTACCTCTGTTTTCGTAAATTTGCTTCGAATTTGTTCAGGAGATTCTATTTCCGACATATTAAAGCTTGCAACGTAACAGTCATCACGGCCATGATCATTGGATTCCCATTTGTATGCAACAAATCCCTGAAATTGCAAAGAGCGTGTGAATAATTAATTTCTTTTGTGCATAATGAGAAAAATAGTCCTACAGAAGCCACACCAATCAAACGCAATGACACCATAGGTCCGCACTGCAGCATACACCGAAATATGAGCATATTTAACATGTCAATGCTACGGGCAATACGTAAAATAAAGAGTGGTGAAGACAGGGTTTGCGACTTGGAACGGTCAGTAGGCAATAATGCCTACATGTGACCGCTCTAATTCTACACAACCTCGCTATTATCCTGTCGTCAACGCCAAACCCGGTTTAGTGTGGTTTCTATAAGACCATTCTTTCTTATTTGTACACCTTCAATGCCAGTATTTGTCATTTACATTTGCCACTGATCGTTACAATGAGGTTATATGTCCGTGTTGTTTAGCGTATTATTTTCAAAAGTAATGTATTATGTGTTATATGTTTGCGTAAATAGCGTATTTTTAGTTGATTTCCTTTTATTATAAAACTTACTAAATGTACCGCTTATTATAAAGTTGTGTCTAAATGAAAGATGAATAGCGCTATAGCTCTTGGATATTCATTTAGAATAAAAGACAAAATAAACAGGAATACAGCGCTCATTGAAGCTAGTCTTGTTAAGAACAAGTAGATATAAAAGTCGAACAGGAAATGAAGCTTTTAATGACCACAGTCAACCAAAACCACGCATAGAATCAAACAACAACAATTTCAAAGATGACTAAAAGGCAAATCAGCTAATATGTTTGTTTAAAATTAATGTTTTAAAATTAGCAAAGCTGTCGTTTTTTATTAGACAAGAACGACATATATAAGATTTAAACATCAACATTGTAACATAAAGATCAGAAAGAGCTATAATTTGGTAGGAAGACGTTCGTGTTTCATGTGAGTTATTTTAGATAAGTTTGATATATTGATTAATGTGTTATTGAAATGCTATAACTGAATCGTGGTTGTTTCTCACGAGTAACATGCGAGTAACATGCGGAATAGAAGTAATATAAAAATAAATAAATACTGATAAACATGATAAAGGTGATCCTTTGGGAGCAACAAATACAATTAAGAGAATAAAGCAGCAGACTCGGTTTTATTGAGTCTGTTCATGAGAAGTAATGCAAAAAAGCAACACCTCTCACGCCCCCTAGCACCGGCTTAAGCGGTATTTTACTTCAAAACCACCTATATTGGGCTCGTTGGTCCTAAAGGACCAGTAAAAATAACACTACTGATTTGTAGTACGGGGAGACTTTTTACAGCCGCCACACTGCACTAAACGAACGCTAGTGTGAATGTTAATAAATAAATACTGATAAAGGTGATCCTTTGGGAGCAGCAAATACAATTAAGAGAATAAAGCAGCAGACTCGATTTTATTGAATCTGTTCATGAGAAGTAATGAAAAAAGCAACGATGTGTTTGCATTAGTGATTGGGATTTGAAATCTTAAACATATCAAAGAATCACCATGTCACTGAACGAGCTTTGTACTCGAACCTATAATAGCACATTTCAGTCTTACATCTGCGGAAAATAAGGAAAATGAACAAGAACATAACGTATGTTGTTATAACAATCGTTATAATTGGTATATTAGTACAAATTTGCTGACGCAGTCGGTATTCGGATAAAAGTCTGCAATTAATTTCATAGTTTTTTACCGTATTAAAGTCATAAATCACTCTGACACCCTCAATTTCAAACTCCTCTTCTGAATCTGTAACCGTTAATTTTTCTGACTGTGTTTTTCCTGTTTCCTGATGAATAGTCGCATGATATTCCTGTATAATAATAATAATAATAATTTCAATATAATACTAGTAATTTTGCATTTAGGTATAATTATGTGATATGTAATACACTACACCAAAATAACATTTAGAGGAAAACAATGTTATCTAATGCGATATAAATCACTCATGACATTTTACGTTTTAAATATTATGCATACACCCACTCACCGGTTGAATGATATTCTTCAGTTTGGTTATATCAATGGCAATGTTTGTGTGTGTATTCTCATTCCAAGACACCACTCAATTACATATTTAATATGCTGCATGTCATGAATTGCCGGTAAGTTGATCTTGATTCCATATCAATAATTAACATTAATATATGCTACTGTTAAATAAATCCATACATATAAGCGTACATTATGTTTCGAATAGATATCAAACTTACCTTTAAGTTTTCCTTGGCCATAAGCGCTCCTAGGTAAACAGCCGCTAGCACAATACTCGAACCTATTACTAGCAACAGCAAGGCAATAGCAGCACGAGCAATGAATCGCTTTGATGATTCTGTTTTGCTCCTCTGTAATTAAAACAAAAGTGTGTCAAGCAGGCCTACCACATAGTGACATAATACTGTAAATAGCTATTGATCATATACTATCTTGTTCGCAATTTTACAACAGTATTGCAGTTAATAAAACAAATAAATACATAAAAGGGAAGCACTGGCATTAACAGCTCAATATTGAAATGATATATGGAGGATCTTAAACGAGTTCCCATTTCATATAAGATTTATGAAACGAGTTATGAATTATTTTTAACGAGCCTTTTGGCGAGTTAAAATTAAAAATAATTCTTAACGAGTTTCATAAATCTAATACGGAATGGGAACAAGTTTAAGATCCTTTTTATTACATAACACTGCAATCAAATTAGTAAAATTTAATTCAGATGGACATAGAACCGCCACGACGTCAGACACTCTTTAGCGCCAAAAACGTCATAAAATATGTGACGTCGCATCCTCGCATCTCACACATAACGTTGCGTATAAAAGAGTTCGTGTTTTATCTCTTTACAAAATAGCAGTTTGCGCCAACTTTTTAACAAACGAACAACAATGTTTTGTATAACGTGCATTATTTGTATAAGCTGTCACAAATAATAAGTTTATGACTCAGATCTGGATGAATTTGTAATAATTAAAATAGTTTCAGTTAATAAACTTGCGTAGTGTTACAGGTTTAACTCAACCAATCAAAATCGTCCCAGATTTTATAACACGTGTGTCATACAATGGGTGTTCGACACTGCTAACAATGGACGTTATGTGATAAATACATATTAAAACGTTCAACTGAAAATCTGAGGACAAATTTAATAAATACTTTACATGTCTGTATATTTCTATAATATTACTTACTAAACAAAAAATGTAAAATAATAATGTAGCATTATCACATGATACATGATACATACAGTATAAAGCTTCATATGTGATTAAGTAGAGTAGTTCATCAAAAGTTTATATAGCAATCATATGTTATTTATGTTAAGATGTTCAGTCCAGGAAAGCCTTTTATTACAAAGGTAAAATGAAGCGACCGTTCCAATGCCATAGCCTTAGTGTCTACTCGTGTGCGTTTGTGATGTCACATGCCCTGCTTATTAAAATTTAAATTCTTGTTTGTTTTAATGCACGTTTTAGTTGACTGTGTTCTGTGAATTCTACATTTCCTGCTCCACTTGTATACCTACTTTTCGGATAAACAAAATTGAAAATAAAAATTATTATAGTTAAAACAATTTCGATACTATTTACCTTACACTTTGTTGCAAGAAAACTATTGAAATAATAATATAGTTATGTCAAAACATAAAACATAAACACTGAAGCAGCTTGTTTCACACGGATGAGCTTACATTCACCTAGGTAATTATAACTGGATTTTGTTTTTCTATGCATGATGAAACTACAGCATTTTTTTCCAAAAAAAATTATGCTTGTCAATGAGGTGTTCAGTAAATAAATTTCATATTGTAACCTCTTCACTATAGCACTTGACAAGGAGAGGAGAAATGGAGACTTTTAAACAAACAATCTAAATCACTTCTACGGTAAAAGTCCTATTTCCATAGCTACCTGGTCATCATGGTCATAGAAAAAACAAACTTGCTTATTTACTGCTAGCATGCTACCTGACCGATTAGTTCGGATGTATAAATTGAGGTCCGATTATAGTGTTGTCTTTGTATAGTATTGTTATATTGAATGTTGAGCTGAACGTGTTCTAAGGATATAGCTACTTTATTTTTATAAAGAAAAAACAATTGAACAATTTATTGTACTAAATGCAAATCGTTTTCATAATAAATACTGAAAAGAGTATCCCTTGGAAACAACAAACACAAAAAAAAGATAAAAGTAGCAAACTCGGTTTTACTGAGTCTGTTCATGAGAAACAATGTAATGTGCAACACCTCTCGAGCCTCCTAGCACCGGCTTAAGCAATGTTCTACTTTAAAGCCACAACGAATCGGCTGAAGGATCCCTAAGGACCAGTAATAACACTATTGTTTTGTAGTCGGGGCGACATTTAGGGCCACCACACAAAACTAAATAAACGCTAGCGTGAATATCAATAAATACTGAAAATTGGATCCCTTGGAAGCAACAAACACTTAAAAGAGATACAAGTAGAAGACTCGGTTTTATTGAGATTGTTTATTGAGTCTGTTGATAGTCTGTAAAGCGCTAATGACAAGAATAAAACCAAAAGACAATTATTACATACAACAGCGTTATTGGGTAAGCTTCATCAGCTGATACAAAATAACACCATTTTCTCAGGCAAGTATGTCTAACAGTGGTTTTCAGTTATCTATATAAATTCTCTCCCCAATCTCAATAGGCTTCAAATAGGTTGTTAAAAGAAGAAAAATGTCTCTAGTAATACATGTAGTAGTAGTGTAATCCTATTACCTGGTGCAATAGCTATTTAAGCATAACGTCATAATAAAATCTTAACGAAAACACATTAAATATAACCTGATGATGCATATAGTATTAAACTTTAAAATTAATACAATACATTACGTCATATATGGTAGGATAATATTAGTTATTGGGTTTGTTACTAACACCCTACGCAAATATTTGTGTAGGGTGTCGGTAACAAACCGAATAACTGATTTATCGCATCGATCACATTTTTAAGGCAAACACCGATATTTCACCCATTTTAATGGAGCGTATACGTCACTGAGACGTTCTCGCAATTTGACATCATGATGTTGACGTCACGAACCGGTACAGTTTAAAAACATTATTTATTTACTTTATATGTGTTACTAACGTCTTAAAGAACTATTTGCAAATTATTTAAACTTTGAATCGGAATTCACGACGTTGCGGGTTCGAATCCCACTGGGAGATAGTCTTGTAAGTGAGGAAGTGTCAAGTCTTACGGATGTCGGGATGCGTACAGTACTGGTTCTACCCAGGAAAAGTGGGTGGTCTGCCTCCACCACAAAAAAAATGACCGTGATATATAACCTTACATGTGTTGAACATGACGCAAAACAAACAAACAAACAAACCATATTGTTTTAGTGACCCTCTATGAAATATACTGACCCATTATAGAATAATAGAGGGTCACCATTGGACCGCTCTAATCCACTGAAATTCATAGGATTTTGTGCGTGGTGCAATAAACAGTAGCAGTATGTTCAAATAATGTGAATATACTTTTTAATAAGCAAGTATATAACTGAAAGGCATTGAATGTTCTTACCTGATCATCTCCTTGCAAAATTACAGCAACGTTGTCATTTTTCATATCCTCCTGCATCGTCGGCTTCATTATGGTGGTATACTGTTAACGCGTCTTAGACTTAATGCTATCAAGTTTAGACCTCGTTTAGGTATTCGTCGTAGGATGGTATACTTATATACATTTGGTGAAAGTTGTTTACGATACATCGTGAATAATGACTCATGACCAGGCATCCAATGATATTCAGACATGAATGATGATTCATGACCAGGCATCCAATGATATTCAGACATGAATAATGACTCATGACCAGGCATCCAATGATATTTAGACATGAATAATGACTCATAACTAGACATCCAATGACATTGAAGGAAAACATGTGTATACTACCATAACATATATTTACGGATGCATCTACCAAATCATAGTTCAATATCAATTAATTATGAATCTGTAATGAGTGTGGTACAGACATTTCGGCGACGACTCATCATGCTATCGAACTAAAGAGGCAGACGCACGTTATCGTCTACATATTCGAATCAATGTCAACCCTATTAAGTATGAATCACTGTAAACGAATATGTATATACAATAAAATTAAACAGCATGACTATACGAGTGCGTAAAACATTATAAAATAAAACGAATTTTAAGTTTAAAAATATGGTCATAAATTAATTTCCATGTGTGTTGTAAAGCAATCCAGACTTCCAGCTAGAGCCATTATGCGATTTCGTGACGAGATTAATAAACTAAACAGTAAAAGGCAGTGATATAATATTCTGTTTATCATGTAGATTATCCTCATTTTCAGTATAGTTTACTGGTTGTCTATATTTAACATAGTATTACACTTACCGCAGAAGTCCGCGGAAGTCCGCGGAAGCCCTTGAAAGTCAACATATTTTTGTTCAAGCCTTTTTATGACCTCAAACAACATTATGTACAATAAATGGCTAGCATTCCTGAAATGATTTGCTTTATTAGTCATTGTCAGGCATAAAAGTGCAAATCTGCACGATAACGTGTGTAATGCCCCAGTCACACCAACCACGAATGCCTGTACGAATCCACTACGCATGGATTCGTAGTGAATCCGTAGTGTATCCTTGGTTATTCGTGGTTATTCGAAGTAGTTCGTATGTATCCGTGGACCCACCCCTAGAGTTTTGAACATGTCCATGTCCAAAACTCTCGGGGTCAGGACCACGATTTTCCATCCGTAGAGCATCCTTAGTGGGTTCTCAGCGATTCGTAGTGATTCGTAGTGATTCGTAGAACATTTCTGGCATACCACGGCTTACTACGACCTACCACGACCTACTACGACCTACTACGAGGACACTAGGGTTTCAGTAAATAAGGTTATCTCACGGTTGGAGCATGGTTAAGTACGATCTGTACACAAACTTGCACGGCCTACTAAAATCTAGTACGGTTTCATCGCGAATAAGGCCGAATTGCTGCAATGCAGGCCTTTTTTTGCGCAATTGTGGACCCCGTGGGGAACCGTGACACGCTCGTGACACTCCATACTAGTCCGTACTAGTTCGTAGTAGTCCGTACTCGAACCGTAGTTGAACCGTATGTCAACCGCGTTGTTTCCTGTGCCAACCTTGCTGCTCCGTATGTCTAGGTCACACATTCACGGATTTGACGCCGGATTAGCTACGGATACGATCCGGCATCATTCGTGGCAATCTGTATTGGTCCGTAGCTTTCCGTATTGTAGCCGTAGTCATACGTAGTAGTACTTGTATATCCGTGACAAAATTTGACCACGGATCAAACAACCGTAGTACATCCTTACTAAATCGTATTAGAACGTACTGATCCGTTTTAGTCCGTATTAAAACCGTATTAATCCGTACTTATTCGTAGGCCCGAAGTCGTCAAGGATTTCTACGGTTAGTTACGGTGAAGTACGTACTAGTACGGTTACACCACGTATTGGCTAAGGATACAATACGGTTTGTTACGAATTTGTCACGGAACGGCACGATCTCATTACGTTGCATTACGGATAGGTAGGGATTAGCCAGGTTTCTCAAAGTCTTTTACGGTTTACTACGTTACATCACGACAAAATACGGAATATTACGGTCCACGACTGTTTATTACGAATTAATACAGTATATGTGTGTACTGTCAAGACTGGCACCAAACTGTCACCAAACTGACACCAGGCTTCTGTATAAATACTCCCTGCTTATAGGGCCCAACGTAGTCTGTGTCTTGCCGTAGAGGTATACATAACATTATCCAACATGAACAATCAACAACTGAAGCTTTCAATTAATTGGCTGGAACTGGATATTGATATGGCACAAAATGCCAGGGCAGTGGTCGAGCTACTTGAGGACAGACGTAGAGGTGACCGGAGGCAGAGGAGATGGTGGACTAGGGACTGGCTTCTCCGAAGACCCATCCATGGCCAGTATGAGGCCCTCATGGCTGAACTTTGTGCGGAAAATCCAGCTGCATATAAGAACTTTGTAAGAATAGACCCACATATGTTTCAAGAACTGCGACATGTCGTTGGTCCGAGGATTACGAAGAGCACCACCTGGTACAGACAGTCAATCGATCCTGGATTGGGGCTAGCAATCACCCTGAGATACTTGGCTACAGGGGACAGCTACCGCACATTGATGTATGGTTTCCGGGTTGCGCACAATACCATCTGTGGTATTGTTCGGGATGTATGCGAGGCCATAGTTTCAGCGTATGCTGAGGATGTTATCCAGACTCCTACTGAGCCTGAACAGTGGCAGGTTATAGCTGAACAGTTTACAGCGAAATGGCAGTTCCCCCATACGCTGGGTGCTCTAGATGGCGTAACATTTAGCCATACGGTGTCCTAAGAACGGAGGATCCCTATACTACAACTATAAAGGATATCACTCAGTGGTGCTGATGGCCCTTGTCGACGCCGATTACAAATTCCGATAGGTTAATATTGGTGCGCAAGGTGAATGTTCTGACGCTCAGATTTGGAACCAGAGTGACTTGAAAAAGGCCATTGAAAGGGGGTTAATCGGCATGCCAACAGCAACCCCCCTTCCCGGTGATGACAAACCAATGGGCTATTATATCATCGCAGACGACGCATTTGGTATGAAAACCTGGCTCATGAAGCCTTTTTCCAGACGGGGTCTTGCCAATGACGAGAGGATTTTCAACTACCGCTTATCGAGGGCCAGAAGAGTTGTAGAGAATGCCTTTGGTATTCTTGCAAATAGATTCAGATGTTTGCTCTCAGTCATGAACCAAAAGCCAGATACAGTGCACGTCATAGTTCTCGCCTGTTTTTGCCTTCACAACATCATGAGGGTCAGATATCCTGGTGATCAGAACCCTCTAATGGACCAAGAAGACGACGACCACCAAGTCATTCCCGGAGCCTGGAGAGATGGTGTCAACATGGACGCTGTGCAGATCCCCAGGGGCGGTAACTTGGACACCTTCGACGCAAAACAGCAGAGGTTATACCTAAAACATTACGTAAATTCTCCTGTCGGGTCTGTGTCATGGCAGAATAAAATGGTATAAAGGATCGACCTTTTTGTTGGATATAATTACCGATTATATTATTAAATATTACACTGTGGACTGTGTGTGTGCTTATTTCTATGTACGTATGCCGCATTGCAGAAGCAATTCCGGTCGAAAGATTGGTGGTGCCCGTCCGTCTGTTTGTCTTACCTTGGTATTGTCGATGTATAAGGTCAAGCTGCCAAAGTCAGGTCTAATATTGGAATAAAATATTTGAAAAAGATCAAAGCCTAACTCTTAAGCTCGAAGTGAAAAATGTGATTTTTAAAATTGAATGATTTTATACAAATGTTTTTTCACTTCAACTTAACTTAACAGTTAATCTTTTACATTTTTCAAATATTTTTCTTTCAAATTTTAGTTGAAAACGATTGAAGCTGAACTATAAAGATCGAAGTGAAAAAGAGTGAATTTAAAAATAAAGTACATGTAATTTTATATTTTCACTTCAACTTTACAGTTCAACTTAAATACTTTTCAAACATATTTCTTTTAATGTTTGTTGCTAGCTAAATACATAATTGGAATATTCACAATATAACACACACATTAGAATTTATAGCTATAATTAAGTACGAAACAAGTACTATAATGTCAATGATTTGCAAATGACCAAATTTTTTATGATCCACAACTAAATGCGAAAATATAAAATAAATGATTTAATAAAACAAAACAATCATCGATTCACTGCCATAAAGAAATGATAAATCACAAGCTTAATTAGAAATGATTAAAAGCTTTAAAAAATGTCAATTATTCACAAGAACCAAATTGTCCTTAATTAACAAAATCTAAATTCAAAATGTCAATGATTCATATGTACTAAAATGGCACTGATTCAAAAGAACCAAAATGTTTTTGATCAGCTAAAAATGCCAATGGTTAACTGTTAGAATTCAATAACTATTCATGAATATCACTATCACAAGATGCATCCATGGCGGGAATTCCAGAATAGTTCATTAGTTCCCGCAAAGAATCCGTTTGACCACCAGTACTTACGTCTGTACACGTAGCCTGGACAGTGCCGTACGTAGGGCCAGCAGTGTCCATGGCAGAAGAACTGGATGCGGTTGCGAGCGTTGCCGATGTTGCTGTCGCGGACAATGGTGCTCAATGCGACCTGCCCAGGGTAGCAGGTGGAGGCGGAAGCATGGCATGAGGAGGAGGCTGATATACCTGGTACTGCTGCTGCCATATTGGTAAATACCCCCCAGGACTTGAGGAGTAATTGAGAGTCTGGAGACGTCTCGCTGTGTCGTAATCCGCACGCTCCTGTTGAACTGGCTGTACAGTAGCTGACTGCACATGCTTTGAGCGGGCCTTGAAGGTGTTAACCAATTGTAGAGATTCCGCCTGGAACTCGGACCATAGAGAGTCGTCAATCTCTGGAATTGCAGCACCAAACCACTGTGCCCACTGACGTCGCTCTGCTACCCATGGGTCTGTTGGCACTGACATTTGATCAAACAGCTTCTCCTGCATTTGACTTGACTGTTGTATGCGTTCTTCCAAGCGCTGAAGGAAGGCAGTAGACTCTTCTCTGCTTGTTTTTCTTCTTCCTCTTGGCGGCAGCTGATGTGTCTGTATCCCCACTGGCAGTTGACAAAGCAGGTGATGTGGACGGAAGTTTGTCTTCTCCATTTTCTTCCTCCTCGTCACTTTCCTGGGAGTCATGTATCCGCTCTGGGTGTTTCTCACGAATTTTGGACATAAGCTGGAAGCAGAAGAAATACCGAATGGGAAATGGGATGACTTTTATTCCACAGATGTTTGTTTTGGAGTTTAATTTTAAATTTGCGACGGTATCGCACATTAATGTTAGTCATTTAATAATAAAATGTTGTAAGGCGCGCATGCCAATTTACCTTAAACTATACTATCACTACAGGTGATTACAAATACCCCAAAACGGCACATTGACTCAGCCAAACGGAATGTTCCATGGATATGCACATGTCCTGATGGCATAGAAGCTTCCTATAAAGTTTTATCGAATTCCACCAAGCGGTTCCGGAGAAGTCTTCCGGACAAAATATGGCTTGCGACCGACCAACGGACGGACCGACACAGTGACTCCTATATACCCCCCGCCCCCCCCCCCCCCCCCCCCCCCCACATCCCCCGTAAACTTTTGAGTATACTTATTTTCGATACAAAAAGTAGGGGAATTAGTTTTTTCATTAGTTAATTCATCCAAAACTCCCTCCCTTTAAAACCTAAATAAAATTTTCTAATTTCAAAAAACTTAACACCTGGACAAATAATAACGAATTAAAAAATATTAAAACTTACATCAGCTCCACCCCGATTAGTTATCCTGTAGATATGTCTTGATAGGAATGAAAATTTCTCCAAAACCCACTTGCCCTATCTGATAAACGTCCCCCTGATCCTGATGGCCGTTTGGTCAGCTTGCCATACTGGGTTCGAATACTGTCCATCCAACATTTGAACCTTGGGCCTGAATATATGAGAGAAAGAAAATGTTTTCGGTGATATTTAACAGCTAATAAATACATCAACGAACAGTTATAAGTTCTATCAGATTTGCATATTACAATTTCACTAAAGAGTAGACTCACCCCTTAGTTCAAAATTAAAACCATAAAATTGAAAAGAAAAAAAACAAAAAACAGCATTTATAAATTATTTGAAAACATTCAACCTAAGCACCCTAAAATGGGTATCCGAGTAGCGCAGTTCGCACGCTTAAATTGACGCAACACTATTGTGCAATCATAGTTCGATTCCCGGCGAAGTGATTCAATAGAATACGATTTTTGCCCACTTGGAAAACCGTGTATTACATACATGTATATATTATATTCTTCAAAAATATTAACCACATTTTACACCGCGACCTGTGCAATCGAATTGTATTAAATCAGTTTCGGTAAAGTTGAAAGTAAAACCCCTACCAACTGAATAAGAATAAAACTAAATATTATGGTTTACTCACCGTCGCAGACGCCAAGTTCTTCTGCCTTTTCCTTCCAAAGGGCGGTCTTTTTCTCTGTGAGTTTGTAGTCCGCATGACCCTTGTCGTAAAGGAATTCGCGTTCTTGAAACCATAGTACGACATCATCCTGCTGCTGTGAAGTTAAATGTAGGGATTGCTGACGCGGCTTATCTTTCTTTCCGGCTGCCTCTCGTTCAGAAGGGGGACGAGATGAACCCAAGTCCCTTTCAATACTAGAACTTGCTTCATCAGGTACATTTTGGTTTGTCTGGGCCCTGGCTTCAGTGGCTGGACGTTTGAGAGATGTTCTCTTCCTTGGTGGCATTTTGAATGTGAACTGAGTTACACGAGCGCGAGCGTTTTTTTATGTACGGATTGCTTATCGTGATAGGTCCGTGTCGCTCCGTGGCGGTTCGTACTATTCCGTATCAGACCGTTCTTATTCGTACTAACCCGTACTTATACCGTAGCAAACCGTTGTTCATCCGCAGTGCACACGCCCTGACACGTGTCGTTCCGTATTAAACCGTGTCATTTCCGTATTAAACCGTGTCGTACCGTAACAATCCGTATCACTCATGTCGCCAAATGGCCCCTTTCCTACATTATCCTTGGTAGATACGTCAAAACCCGTAGTAACACCGTTGTGCATCCGTATCGGATCCGTATCGGACTACGGAAATTGGCATTTCCGGGGTCATCCGTGAGATTTAATCCGTAGTGGAACCGGCGAGGTGATCCGTGAATGTGTGACCTAGACATTACTGTTACTCTCAACCGTACTCAAACCGTAATATATTCTCATTTTTTGAGAAATGCCCATCCGGGGGGGCATCCGTGGGGGGACAATCGTAGTGGGTTCGGGGAGACATTCGTGGTTGGTGTGACTGGGCCTTAACATTACATGTCGAACAGATCTCTCATTCATATAGGAACATGCTAGTCACGTATTACAGTTCTAACGTACTATCAAGTTAAATGACACTGTTTTCTAAACGTATGTCATTGATCCGATAGTGTGTGAAAGAGTCTGATCATACAAACATAATAGAAACGCTAATGCTTATTGCAACCATTATAAGCTACGAAAGATACGGTACAAACGAAACATTACAACGATACGGCACAATCGTCAAATTAAAAAGATACGGCACAATCCATCCTTTAATACGACACGGTATAATCGATACATTAAAACGATATAGTACAAATGAAATATTACATCGATACCGTAAAATCGATACATTGCAACGATATCGAATAAAACGAAACATTACAACGATAAGGTACAATCGTTAAATTTAAAAAAAAATACGGTACAATCGATCCTTTAATACGACACGGTACAATCGATACATTGCCACGATATGGAATAAAACGAAACACTACAACGATACGGTAAAATCGTTAAATTAAAAAGATATGGTACAATAGATCCTTTAATATGATACCGTAAAATCTATGCATTGCAACGATATCGAATAAAACGAAACATAACAACGATACTGTAAAATCGATACATTGCAACGATATTGAATTAAACGAAACATTACAACGATACGGTAAAATCGTTAAATTAAAAAGATATGGTACAATCGATCCTTTAATACGATAACGTAAAATCGATACATTGCAACGATATGAAATTAAACAAAACATAAAAAGGCTAATGTAAAATCGATACATTACAAGAATATGGTACAATCGGTGTAATACAATGTTACGGTACAATCGATACAAAACGACGATACGATAAAATCGATACATTACAAGAATATGGTACAATCAATGTAATACAATGTTACGGTACAATCGATACAATACAACGATACGATACAATCGATTCATAACCACGTGTAGCGTAATGACGTCTTTAATTATTAATTCGCGTTTTATACTTTAAAGAATAGCGATTCTTCCATTTTAATATCATTAGCTTAGCTCTGAAACAGTCAGTCACAATGACTCTCTGACTGACTCACCGACATATGTCTCTGATCCACTGATCTACTCTCCTCTGATCTACTCTGGTCTCTGTTACCTTCAAGCTAATATTTTTACAAAATGCGTGACATTTCTAAATTCTAGCCCACGAGAACACGTGGCTTTTGCTTGTACCAATTGTCAGTCATGTTACTTATTAAAGAGTAGTGTTTTAATTCCCCAAGCCAAATACACCAAATATTATGTATATTATATCCAACTTATTGCAACATTTTAATTTAATTTACTAATAATCAGTACGTTGCTGATGTCAGGCCTTCCAAAACCTTTTAACGCAAAATCTTGAGATTTTTAATATTTAACATTTAAAGCGTGCGAAGAACATTTTTAAATGAAAATTTGGAGTACGCGACTTGATTTTCGCACTACAGTTTTTAAAGCGCAAATTAAAATTATATATGCAATTAATACAAATTGATGCATTGTTTGATAGTTATAGAAAATAATAAATTAGCATAGTAATTCGATTAGAAAGACTAATTTCTACCATCATTTTTGTTTATGAAAGTGCACTTACTTTTCTAAACAGATGCGTTATTAATTCAAATACAACTTGAATTCTTCATAACTCTTATACTCTTCGTACACAGCAGCAGTTGTTATATTGTTACCATACACTAGGAGTTGCTAGTTCCTTACAATTGCGATTTCAGTTAGCTTGACCAATTAAAGAAGTCACAGATATATTGCTGTTATTGCACAAGTCATTATGTCACTGAAGGAACTAATTATTCCCTTAGTTGGTATATTCAGTCATATAATTCAGTCAATGCATTACACGGGTGACCCCCGTTGATTTGGCGCTTGTAAATACTCCTCTGACTGGGGAGCGTAACAGGACCAATTCGGGAAATAGCTGATAAACTGTGAAAATATAGTTGTTAAAACATGAACATTTTGTTTTGATGAAAAATCCGGAGATTTTACACTTAAATCCGGAGATCCGGAGAGTGACTTAAAAATCCGGAGAACCGGATTTTATACGGAGATTTGGCAGGCCTGTGATGTAAGTTTCACGTATGCATGGGAAAATGTGTCACATCTACATTATCGAAGTGTCAATGTCAGTCATTGTTCAGTAATAAAAGATTTATAATTAACCCCAAGCAAGGTAACTATGTTGCACACGATACGTCATAATCGATAGAAACTAGCTTCATTCCAGTTAACGAATAACAGGAGACCTATGTATGCATGTGTCATAGCACGTACAGTGTGGTTATTTTAAGAGTGAAACGTCGAATTATCTATATGATTATTTGAAACATAAATCAAATTAGTAATATACGTACAATACACTAACTTTTGACAAACCATTGTGTAACCGGGGTAAACAAATAACAAAATGAGAAAAAGGTCCAATAGCAATAACAGCAGCCACACACTATGGCACAAACAAAGAGTAAATTAAATAAGCAATAAAAAGGACAATACACAAACTCACATCCAGAGATATCAGCAACATATACACGTATGAACAAGAGGTGTTCAACTTATAACACATTCATTTTGTAAACAATTTAAATATCTTGACCTTCACTCCGAATATGTTCATCTAATGATTGCTTCGATATAAAAAAGATAAGGCATCAATATTAATGTGCTTCATAATTCTGCTGCTTCTGTATTTTTTGAAAAAGGGGAGAGAATGTGATTTGAAGCAAATACGTTCAATTTTAAAAATAATTGGCATATATTTTAAAAAGAAATTCATTTAAAGTGACTTTTCTATTCCATAACGCTAGTACTTTCACTACTTATTTAAGTAGGTCTTCAGGCGGTAGCCTTAAATTGTATGCTACCGCCTGAAGATCTGCTTAAATAAGTAGCGAAAGTACTAGCGGATTAGAATAGAAAAGTCACAAAGAATGTCGATTTTTTTTTATTTATATTTACCAGCACAAGGACTCCTGAACATTTATATTTATATATATAATATAGATATTTTTTCCCCATCTATTAATTTATTCCAACATTTTCGTATCCCCTCGGGGATCCAGTGCTTTTTGAAAGGTATTTTGTAGATGTATGTTTTTTCTCACCCTTATATATATATTATATATATATATATACGGTAAAGAATAGTATACATCTTACAAGATCCTTTCTGCAGCACTGGATAACGAAGGATTCCGGGAAGATAGGTATTTAATATAAACAAAATTAAAAGCACCTGAGGATGAATCCAGAATTGTACTAAGCAACCACAGGTGCCATAAATGAATCTAGGATACGATCAGAATAACATAGGGATGAAAGTTCATGCACCAACTTCCCATTTCAGGGTTTCCGAAGGTAAAACCTTAGAGGCTCACGAGGATGTACGGTCATTGTACAAGAGAAAAGTCATCGTACAAGAGAAAAGTGAAACGTAATGATTGACTGTAGAGGGATAAATCACCAAGAATGAAGTGCGTTGCAATACGAAAGTGTCGTATTCTTTTCTGACGAATTTCCTAATTAATTCTTTAAAATGGTCATGAAATCCGTCAGACCCATTTAATTTACGAGAATATAGATCACATCTCCAAAGGAATAAAGGTTGTGATATGCCTAGTCGTACAAATACTTTTAGGTTGTATTTGCACCTATACGGTAGCTTTTCCTTGCGGGGATATAACTTTGAGAAAGATCTATATAGTTTGTGATAGCGAAAACCTTGCTGAAGAATGTTAATAACTTGATTTTGATAAATGAAATCCATAACATCGTTACAAGCCCTAACAAAACATATGAGCTGGGAGATATGATGTTGCACGAGGTACGTCACCGTGGATAGTAAGCGATGTCAAATTTATCTCTCTTGTCATATATTTTAGTATAAATGAAATCATTTGAACTCGAGAGATGAAGATGGAGGAAGGCTGCTATGGCGTCCGAACTGTTGGCTTGATTCAACGTTAGCTCTGGTGGATAAATATTAGTGAGAAAATATCGGATATTAATTTTGAATATGTCATCCAAATACTGAGACGTATTATTAAACGCATCAATAATTTCTCTCTGGTTAGCAGGTAACAAACTCAATACAAAATCCGTTTTATAACAGTACAAAAATAAATCTGCGACAAGCGGTGCACAGTTGATACCAATAGGAATACCAACAACCTGGCGGTAAACATTCTTTTTTTGTATTTACTTTTCTAAAAGAAAGATAACGCTCTACAAGCATCAGCGCATGTTCACATTTATACTTATTATTAGGGGCTATTGTAAAGAAAGCCCTGAAATTATTGCAAGCAATAAAAAAAGTCCCTTCTCTAGCAAATGTATTCTGTATGAACTGATTTATCTTTGATCAGGTTATATGTTAGACTGGTGTGTAATAATCGTTGATGTTCACAGTAGATGCGTGGAAATGCTTACCCCGTAATTTATCAAGGACTTCTCCGGAGTTTCCCGACCGACCCGAAAAAAGGTATCTACCAAAAACATTTTTTTCCAATTTTTAGAACATGTCGATAATTATAATAGTAAATTCGCCTATTATTTTAGTACTTTTTTAAATTTGGGTTTAGTGAGCACATGGAGGTCGATATTTACCGTGTCTCCATGACAAAACAAATGACCGACCAAGCAGATTGATGCCTGAATTTCCAAAAATCTTTATGCACTATTTTATAGCATGTTTGTTCTTTTATCGCAAAAACGCAGTAGGTAAACAATTTTAATGCATTAAAAGTTGTACAGGAACTAGAATCTGCGATGCAACGTGTTTTTTTGTGGATTTTTGTGAATTTTTGAAATTCAATGCGTATTAGGGAGCTTATTGGGCTTATTAGTTACATAAACATTCATTAAAACTATAACTTTCTCGAACAGTTGGTTAGATCAGCATAAGTGCTCGCTAAATGTAGATATAAAGGTTGAACAGGAAATGCAGTATCCAAGGATCACAGTCAAGAAAGACACGACATCACAAACATAAAAGGTTTGGCAATCGGGCTACCGCCTTTGAACGGTCAGTGGGAAAAAGGCCGCTGGGTGTTTAAGTCAGGTCCTAGGATACAACAACATTCACTCTTACCCTATTGTCATCTCAATAATACGGGACAGTGTAAATCGGATAAACGTGCTGCATCCTTTGTACAGTAAACAGAATACCACAAATATTTGCCACTGAATAACAAGTAATCCTGCGATTTCAGTCATTAAAGGCAGATCAAAAGTATGCATACCCTTCCCACATTAATTATCTCTATATGACACCTAGTTATGCTATGAAATCGTTCAATACAGAAGATATGGCACACGTAAAGTATCGTTTTACTAATATAATGAAAACGTATTGAATGTCTTACTTAACCCTTATTAAATCTCAATTTTATATGTCTTACACATGTAGTACATTTGTTTTAATTCGTTTAAATTCCCTCGGTTACAGCTCACCGAACGCACTTTTAAACCTATCATACCCATATGGTTAACTATTTCTATCAAAATCGATAAAATCGATACTAAGTTGTAAAAAGGTATGTTTTGACGTCATCCAATCCATTACCTTCAATATTATCTTACTCATAATCATGTATTTTGTCTCTCGCTCCTTTGAACATTTAATTGCACATGTTCGTGAACTTAGGATAACAGTGGGTTTATTTTAAACACTCAGATTCTCATATAGTTGAAGATAATACATTACTCATCAACCTCAAGTTTAAGTGGTGATAACTTAAAAGGCATTGCAATTACAGTACATTATGTTTGTTTAAATATTAAGTTTTATTAAATACTTTACAGTGAAATAGTGGATTTTACGATTGAAATATATATTATATTGTTTATTATATTTTCATTGTTTATATTTCACACGTGAACCAGCGAAAATGACATAATGTTGATGTTATTGACGTCATTGTTTTGGCACATTATGTTTTTTTCTGCATACATTTCACGGTTATGAGTATTTATCACATAACATGTGGTGTGGGAGTGTAAATTCAATATTTTCGATATTCCACTAATGGTATAACATAACTCGAAGTGAGAAAACTCAAATATTTTCACTCGTTCTATCGCACTCGTGAAAATATAAGTTTCTCTCTCTCGATGAAAATAAATCCTATATTCACTCCAAACCAACAAATATCCTCTATATAATTCTGAAATGGCAATAATGGAACCATTGATAACACTCAGTTCTCCTTAAATTACAAGTTAATCTAACGTTTCAGTATGATTCACCCACCTCTTCTCAAGGTTATACACTCAGTAGTTGTTAAATTGTTAATTATTGTGTAACCTTGAAAAGGATTGTTAAATCTCACTGCCTCGTAGGATTAAACAGTTACAGTATAGATCGTATGGTGGAATACTTTTGTCAGCCAGTTAGCCACTTAGCTACATAATTAAGTCGACTTAATGAACTTCTGATGTCGACATCAGATGTGTTATGTCGCCATAACTTCTCAAGATGTTGACATAATCAATCGCTAAAAGCCACTTACTTGTATGATTATGTCGATATCAGTAAGTAGCTAACTTGCCTAGATAATCAAACTGGAGATGTAATGAAATATATTTAAGTTTAATAAATATTCATAAACGTTTAATCAATTTAAAAGTATGGACTCCGTTGGATATAAAAAGAAATAATATACCAATCAGAGTTGATAACTCTAATACAAAAGTTGTAAGAAACACTACTCATAGATGTATTGGTAGTGTAGTGGTTAAACACATTCCTTAGGTAAAAGAGGTGAGTGGTAAAGAAATAGTTTTTTTGATGAAGGGTGTATGCTTTACTACGTTTCTGTTTTGTGGGTTTAAACACTTCCTGTTGTGATGATAAGAGTAAAGTATGGGATGAAATTTAAATGTTAAGTTATTCCTCACGCCAGATACGTGTTTTAAAGTTACTAAACTAAGTTACAAATATATTTTAACATGACATCAACTAGAAGAAGCTGTTTGTTTTCCCAGGCAGTCTATTGATACGTCAAACAAACGATTTAACCTAAAAACTACCATCAAAACTACCATCATAAAAACATATACTCAGTTGCAAAAGAAAGTGGACACTGATTTTTGTTTAGATTTAATTGTATAAAGATTTTTAGAATTAAATTGACAAATTTCAAAATGAACATGCCATTTTTGGTATCATACCATTGCCAATTTCATGTTGTCATTTGTTTTTCAATAGGTCAAATTATTAAGGACTGTCGCTTTATAAAGAGGATAGGGTGTAAAGTAAACATTTAAAATTTTCCAGGTTCTGCTGCAACTGAGTGTATATATATAAACGGACACATAACGTTAATAGAGACCAATATGTGTGGCTTTAAAATAGATTAACTCTAAACTTACTAGTCATTTAGGGATATCAGTATCGTTAGTACGCATAAGTATTTTAGGGATATCAGTAGCGTTAGTACTTACAAGTCCTTTAGAGATATCAGTAGCGTTAGTAAATAGTAGTCCTTTAGGGATATCAGTAGCGTTAGTACTTACTAGTCAATTAGGGATATCAGTAGCGTTAGTACTTACTAGTCAATTAGGGATATCAGTAGCGTTATAACGTATTAGTCATTTAGGGATATCAGTAGCGTTAGTCCTAACTAGTCCTTTAGGGATATCAGTAGTGTTAATACGTATAAGTCCTTTAAGGATATCAGTATCATTAGTACTTACTAGTCCTTTAGGATATCAGTAGCTGTAATACTTACTAGTCATGTATGGATATCAGTAGCGTTAGTACTTACTAGTCCTTTAGGGATATCAGTATAATTATTCATTACTAGTCCTTTAAGGATATCAGTAGCTTCATAACTTACCACTCCTTTAGGGATATCAGTAACGTTAGTACTTACTAGTCATTTAGGGATATCAGTAGCGTTAGTGCCTATTAGTTCTTTAGAGATATCAGAGCGTTGTACGTATTAGTACTTTAGGGATATCAGTAGCGTTAGTACTTACTTGTCATTTATGGATATCAGTAGCGTTAGTACTTACTAGTCCTTTAGGGATATCAGTAGAGTTAGTACTTACTAGTCCTGTAGGGATATCAGTAGCATTAGTACCTACTAGTCATTTATGCATATCAGTAGCGTTAGTACTTACTAGTCCTTTAGGGATATCAATATCGTTAGTACTTACTAGTCATTTAGGGATATCAGTAGCGTTAGTACTTACTAGTCCTTCATGGCTATCAGTAGCGTTAGTACGTATTAATCCTTTAAATATATTAGTACCGTTAGTACTTACTAGTCCCATAGGGATATCAGTAGCGTTAGTACTTACTAGTCATTTATGGAAATCAGTAGCGTTAGTACTTACTAGTCCTTTAGGGATATCAATATCGTTAGTACTTACTAGTCCATTAGGGATATCAGTAGCGTTAGTACTTACTAGTCATTTATGAATATCATTAGAGTTAGTACTTACTAGTCCTTTAGGGATATCAGTAGCGTTAGTACTTACTAGTCATTTATGCATATCAGTAGCGTTAGTACTTACTAGTCCTTTAGGGATATCAATATCGTTAGTACTTACTAGTCATTTAGGGACATCAGTAGCGTTAGTACTTACTAGTCCTTCATGGCTATCAGTAGCGTTAGTTCGTATTAGTCCATTAGGGATATCAGTAGCGTTAGTACTTACTAGTCATTTATGGATATCAGTAGCGTTAGTACTTACTAGTCCTTTGGGGATATCAATATCGTTAGTACTTACTAGTCATTTAGTGATATCAGTAGCGTTAGTACTTACTAGTCCTTTAGGGATATAAATATCGTTAGTACTTACTAGTCATTTAGGGATATCAGTATCGTTAGTACTTACTAGTCATTCATGGCTACCAGCAGCGTTGGTACGTATTAGTCCTTTAGGGATATCAGTATCGTTAGTACTTACTAGTCCTTAGGGATAACAGTAGCGTTAGTACTTACTAGTCATTTAGGGATATCAGTAGCGTTATTACTTACTAGTCCATTAGTGATATCAGTAGCATTAAAACGTATAAGTCCTTTAGGGATATCAGTAGCGTTAGTACTTACTAGGCCACTAGGATATCAGTAGCGTTAGTAAATATTAGTCCTTTAGGGATATCAGTAGTGTTAATACGTATTAGTCCATTAAGGATATCAGTAGCGTTATTACTTACTAGTCCATTAGTGATATCAGTAGCATTAAAACGTATAAGTCCTTTAGGGATATCAGTAGCGTTAGTACTTACTAGGCCACTAGGATATCAGTATCGTTAGTACTTACTTGTCTTTGAGGGATATCAGTAGCGTTAGTACTTACTAGTCATTTAGGGATATCAGTAACGTTAGTACTTACTAGTCTTTGAGGGAGATCAGTAACGTTAGTACTTACTAGTCCTTTGGGGATATCAATATCGTTAGTACTTACTAGTCATTTAGTGATATCAGTATCGTTAGTACTTACTAGTCCTTAAGTGATATCAGTATCGTTATGTTTTACTAGTCATGTAGTGACATCAGTTACGTTATTACTTACTGGTCCTTTAGAAACATCGAGACCAGTCTAAATACATCAGATTCCGTTGATACCTTAAGACATTCCTGTTTTGAAATTATTTATCATCATTGGACCCAATACGGTTAGAACAGATGTTAATTTCAAAAGCACTTGAGCGATATGATGCTAGTTCTTCATACTCTTCCATATACAAATAGCAAGGAAAGCAGTAGTAGTTGTTACGCTTCCTAATATTTTTGGGGGAGCACATATTTTTTTTATCATGTCCGTCGGTATGTACATCTGTATATATGTATGTCCGTCTGTTTCGCTTTCTTGTCCTACGATTTTCATACGATTTGATTAGTATAATCAGTATTATGTCTAGATTCAAGTACTGACACGACGTTTCGGTTAAATGATTTTTGACGGGACTTTGAAGTTTGTTCATATAACGTTTGTCCTTCCAACTCCTTCCAACCAACTCCTTCTACGATATTCGTCCGATTTACATAAAACTTTATAGAGAAAAGAACAACATATTTGGCCTGTAACTATATTAAAGTATTTTTTACTAACATCAGTTTACACAATTACACTATGTGGACTTGCCAAGAAGTTTTAAAGCACTCATTTTCCTCTTAGATAATATTTTCGTCAGGTATGGAACTACCGTTTATAGACAAATTGTTGTTATCCCTATGCGTACGAACTGTGCGCCCTTTGTCGCAGATTTGTTTTGATATTGCTATGAAAGAGATTTCATGTTGAGTCTTTCATCCGATACTCAGTCAGGTGTAATTAAACCCCCAAATACAAGTGACAGAGAAGGGGCTGGTAGTGTTGCAAAGTAACGGGCAATTATCACAGTTTGTGGTCATTATTGACCATGCACTTGTCGGCTAAGTTGATACACCCAAGAAGTACTGTATTTATTTGCATAAAAACTGCACAAGACATAAATTAACTAATAGTTATATATTTAAAATCAACATAAAACTATATGTTAGCATATACCTATAAAGTATATGATGCTAATTTATGCAGCAAATAAATGTAAAAGAAAGTCAAGATTTTCCCTCAATAAAAGACAAAAAAAGTATAAAATAATTAAATCACTATGTTTACATTCAGGCAAAATGAGTTTTGAGATTCATAGTAATATATAGTATGATATTGCATTGAAGATCTCTAAACTATGTATCGTGTTAAGTGGTTGTGCTGAAGTCATTATAGAGAATGAAGTGTTGTTGTTTTTTGTGGGGTTTTTATATAAAAAACCATAGTTGTCCATATAGTTGACCTTTCATAGTATATTGTTTTAATTATTTTGAATACGTTTTCTGTCAATTCTTACATTAGGTTTTGTTTAATTCAATACCATTTAATATCTATACTATGCTGGTTTAAATTATCCATCCGTCTTAGACACTGATACAATGCTGTCATATATATTAGGAGGCTTTGACCTGTAAATCCAGGTCAGCAGGCTGCTACCGTCTGATGCTTTTCTTGATTTACATATCTCTGTAGAAAATGGAGATATAATAAGTAAAATCCATGACAAGAGAGATGATTCGCTGCCGGACCGGCAGCGACTCTTATATGGTTTTCATAATTGCACATGGTAATGTAGCAATGAACAGTTTCTTTGAGCTTTTCGCTTTGATAACAAATTCTTATAATTGCACATGGGAGCAGTGAACAGTTTATTTGTGTTGTGATGCACACGCTAATGCACACGCATCCCTTATATGTGAACAATTGTATTTCTGTGCTGATGTGTAATTCTAGCATGTCGTGCTACAAAGGTGAATATGTAATCAGTATGTAACGCATGTCAAGGATTTGACCAGAACAAAGCGATGTCGTCCACCTTGATTCAAAATGTTTGGTAGGAAGAACTGATGGTAACATTTGGGAAGAAAGCGTCTGGTAAGAAATAACGGTCGTGGCACGTTTACGTCTTCGTGACAATTTTTTTTATATATTGTTTTAGCACACGTGACTTGATCTGTTATTATGTTGTTTTTTTCCCAGTTCCTATCCATATATAATGCTATTTTCTCTCGGCAGCTATTTTACACTTTGCTTGTTTTAATTTTGATATTGTTAATTATCTCCCACTTAAATGGGTATGCTCAGGAGATACTTCTTATGGGGTCTATGCTTCTCATCTTATTCCTTTTCTAGAGCTTGTAGGACTAATATTCGTAATCTATATATAACTAAAAAGCTACTACATCAGGGCTACCGTTACCATAAATATCGAAAACCTTTGCAAACTTTTATTTCCGAAACCCTGATCTGCTTTTAAAATATAAACGTTATTTAAGGACTCTTCTGCGACAAGGACTATCACAACCTGACTTCTATGGTGATGTGATTTATAAACTTCGTAAGATTCTTGGTAATGATCACTTTCATACTATCTTTGTTAAACTTGTTAAAAAGTTTATCAATAGAGGTTATGAACCTCTCATTTTGCAACGTACTGCATGCTTGGTGGTGAAGGGACCCTTTTAAAGTTCGCCACTATGCTTTCCTCTTTAATTGTACGATGACCGGACAGGCTGTGGACCCTATGATGACGCCTACCTAAAGCCCAGTGGGACGGTGGCGTTTGATGTTAGTCTATGATCTTTCTTGTTGTGCCCTTAATGGTTTATTCTCTTGTTACGCTGGCTTCTGCCAAGTCAATGAGTACCTTCATTGTGGCTTTCTAGGCTATTTTTTTTTTGTTGCATTATATTTACACGAGCATATGTGTTTTACTTATATTGCCTATTGATGCTGCCTTGTTGGTTAGAGATTAGATCATGGCGGGGATATTTCTTTATTTACACTGTCCTGTGTAATGGGATGACAGTAGGGTAAGTTTGAGGTTTGGTGCATCATAGAACCTGTTTAATCCCCCAGTGGCCTCCTTTGCCACTGACCGTTCCAAGGCGGTAACCCTATTTTCAACCCTTTTGTGTTTCTGATGTTGTTTACTTTTATTATTACTTTTGCCTTCTTGTTTGTCTGTTTGCATGTTTGTTTCTGTGTTGTGTGGTTGACTGTCCTCATTAAAAGCTACTTTCCCTGTCCGATCTTTTTATATTTCTTCTTTATATTATTCACTTTCATACAATCCTTATTCAACTTGATAAATAGTGTATAAAAATAGGTTATGACCTTATCATTTTGCAACGTACAGCATGTTTAGTGGTACACCATGTTTAGTGATTGACCCATTTACAGTTCGCCTCTATGCTTTCCTCTTTGATTGTGCCATGATAGGACAGATTGTGGACCCTATGATGACGATTACCTAAATCGCAAAGGACGGTAGCGTCTGATGCTTGTCTTAAATATTGTCTTGTCGTACCCTTAATGGTTTGTTCTCTTGTTGCTCTGTCTTCTGCGAAGTCATTGAGTACTTGCTTCGTGGCTTTGTTTCTACTCTTCTTTTTTTTATATTCATATATACATGATCATTTATGTGTTATACTTTTACTGCCTATTGAAGCTGCCGTGTTTGTTAGAGAATATAAACTGGCGGGGATATTTTTATTTACACTGTCCCGTTTTGTTGTGATGACAGTAGGGGAAGTGAGTTTTGGTCAACCGATAACCATGTTTTAAACCCCAAGCGGCCTTTTTTCCATTGACCGTTCCAAGATGGCCCGATTGTCAACCGTTTTATGTATGCGATGTCATATCTTGGCTTTTATACATCTTTGTAGTTGTTGTTTGTTTCTGTGCTTGTTTGTGATTGACTTGTTGTCCTCGAATGTTACATTTCCTATTCGACTTGTATATCTACTTTCACAAACTTGCTGTCAAGTCCACATACTAGTGGGTTGTTTAGCAAGTCCACAAACCAGTAGGTTATTTAGCAAGTCCACATACCAGTGGGTTGTTTAGCAAGTCCACATACCAGTGGGTTGTTTAGCAAGTCCACATACTAGCGGGTTGTTTAGCAAGTCCACATACTAGTGGGTTGTTTAGCAAGTCCACAAACCAGTAGGTTATTTAGCAAGTCCACATACCAGTGGGTTGTTTAGCAAGTCCACATACCAGCGGGTTGTTTAGCAAGTCCACATACCAGTGGGTTGTTTAGCAAGTCCACATACCAGTGGGTTGATCAGCAAGTCCACATACCAGTGGGTTGTTTAGCAAGTCCACATACCAGTGGGTTGTTTAGCAAGTCCACATACCAGCGGGTTGTTTAGCAAGTCCACATACCAGTGGGTTGTTTAGCAAGTCCACATACCAGTGGGTTGATCAGCAAGTCCACATACCAGTGGGTTGTTTAGCAAGTCCACATACCAGTGGGTTGTTTAGCAAGTCCACATACTAGCGGGTTGTTTAGCAAGTCCACATACCATTGGGTTGTTTAGCAAGTCCACATACTAGCGGGTTGTTTAGCAAGTCCACATACTAGTGGGTTGTTTAGCAAGTCCACATACCAGTGGGTTGTTTAGTTGCCGTTAATAAAATGCTTTAATACTGTTACAGGCCAAGATTTTAGTTGTTGTTTTTCTTTCTTTTAAAACAGTCTTTTAAATAAGAACTGTTTAACGTGACGGCAGTAAGACAAGACGTTAATAGTTGGGAGATGTTTGAAGTGGTGCAGGAATTATAATTGGAATTAAAACGGGATTCATAGGGTTGTTTGTGTAATACGGGAATCCAATATATAGTTGAACGTTTATGCTGCTTTTTGTCTACAAAAGGTTTAAAATGTTTAGAAACGATATCCAATGTTATCCAATGTTATAAATATAAATATAATCCGCTTAGAACGACAGCTCTTATAGGTGATGTTCTTTTTAAACATTTCTAAACATAACTCTCTAGAGGTAATCTAGATGTATAATGATGTTTGATTAATATGGGAATCCAGTAAATAGTTGAAAGTTTATGTTGCATTTCGTCTACACTTGAAATGTAAAGATACAGAAATGTTTAAAATGTTTAAAATAAACATCTAATGTTAGAACAATTTTAAGTAGATATGTTTTTAAACAATTCTAAACATAACTCGCTAAATTTAATCATATTGGAAACATAAAAGGGCATGGTGTTGCAAGAAGCACAATTGTATGTGAGACTATTATTATAAAAGGTGTATTGCAAGGTATATAACTTTCAAAAATCGGTAAAATATTATTCAAACCATTAATTAAAATGTAACAACTTTTAAAACTTGGTTTGTACATATATATTTCAGAATGTTTACAACATACACGTGTTCATATAACATGCAGTTCATAGGACTTAAAGACAATCAATAAATAATGACAGAGTTCCTCTAAATGGTATTAACATATAATGACAGAGTTCCTCTAAATGGTATTAACAAATGGTGTGAATATTAGCTGTAAATTAAGATAATTGTGTACAAATATAAATAGAAAACAGTAGAATAAAACATTTAAGTATTTGACAGTTGAATTACATCTATGTTAAAATTCAACATGTATTTCCAGTTATCATTCATTTTATTTTGATACAATGTACATTAAATACTTATAAAACTACAAAATAACCGACTGACAAAGTTTCCATTGCAAAAAAAAAGAAAAGAATCATTTTCGATTTACTGTACAGTGTCGTCAATATATTTGTAGCATGGTCACAGACAATTCTCTTTGTTCAGACACAGGTGTTAATCGTTTAATTGAAAATAAGACCTGTCAGAATAACTGTGAGAATAACAGTGAGAATAACAGTTAGAATAACTGAAAAGAGCTGAAATGGAAATGGTAATGCTACAAAACAAATAGAGTATGGTTTCATCTCGTTGGTTAATTTAAACACCTCATCTCGATGTTTAAATGAACCAACTCAATGAAACCATACTCTATTTATTACTTATAATAGGATAATAAACGTCAAGACAGAACAAAACACTAGGCACTCAACAGCAATATACCCACAGAACATTTACTTTTAAAGAAACTAACTCTCCAAATAACGGGAAAATTACACTAAAAACGTTTATCAAACCTCTATCCAGATGTTCAGGTCATATAATAATATACATGTGCCGATTTAAAGTATAGGTGTATTGACGGGTTCTGAATGAATATTTGTAAAATGAATTATGAGTTTCTCCAGGCGTTCACGATTGAGTATGGCATTACGTTCATACTGACACAATGTCATCGCGTGTTCAACTCCGCCCCCTTCCTCGCTGGCTGAATGTAAACACGGGTGTGAAAATAAATCTCGATTTGAACCGGCGGAGATGTGCTTTAAGGTTTAGGCATATAAACCAGCCAGCATTACAGTAGAATTGCTCGAGAGATATACCTCGAATATGCTATTTTGAAAGTAGTAAATTCCATCACTGCTGGGGAAGCACGAAGTTATTTTCACAATCCACAGCATCTATATAATAGCGAAAAGGTGAATTGTACTCAGTGTTGTGTTATGATATCGATATTTGTCACGTGAGACTTGTGGGCGAGTGGGAGGTGTCAACTGGTTTCAATTCACCGAGTACCTCCATTTTATTGGATGGCGTCATCGGTTGTTTATATGTCTGACGCATCAAACATCCATTGACGCAATCGATGTAATTCCATGCTCAATCGGGAATGACTGTAACTCTTAATTCGACAGTCCAGTTTCGGGGTATGCCCTGGCTGGTTAAAGCCGTTTATATTATGACTTTAGAGTTTGGATTCTCAAAATATGTAATTTATATATATACCTCGTCGTCAGTAGATTGATTTAGAAACGGTGTACTGTCTGTTCTTAAATTTGACTGTTGTTGGCGGGATAGCTACTTTAGACTCAAGCTAAATATGAAACGCATTTGAAACAATTAATCAATAATGCACATGTGTTCTACTTCAGTTGGAAAAGATCAACATTAAGACTGTACTACATATCAAGTGTAATTACTTACTGATACTTTGGAATCATCAAGCCCAGTCTGTGTGGTTTTAAAGGGACACATGGCAATCTTGATTTTTTGAAAACTCGCGGCGTCTCGTCAGTTTTTCTAAATAACATGCATTAGTTCAATCATTAATAATAATTATAAGAATAGTATAAACAAATTGTTTTTGTATATTACTGACTTTTGATAATACTGCACTAATAATATATTTCAACATTTGGTAAAATAACACAGAAAATTGAAAACACAAACTTTTATTTAATGATATGCAAGCCGGTTTAAAGTCAAAGTGTTCCTTGATAAATAAGTAGAGACGCTAACATTGCTGCTTGTTAAAACATCAAGATTGCCGAGTGTCTCGTGTTGCAGATTGTATTACCTCTCATGTACAGTCTCAATGAAACCGATGTTTGCTTCCAAGGGATCCCCTTTTCAGTATTTGTTTTTATTTGAATACTGTAAAAAAACGTTGCATATCTTTCACCCAATATAACTATAATAACCACAGGACATGTTGCCTCATAGTATAATGCTCGTTTTGAAAAAAACACAATTTCAAATTACAAAAGTATCATACTTTCATTCTAATCATGTTTAATACTACATATATACATCACTTTCATGTATATAATACTAATGTACAGTGATCTCTGCATCCTAGGTTACCAGTAGGGTATGTCTTCAACTGGTCCAGTTTTACGTACACGCTTTAAAGTATAGATTAAGGCCATTATGTATATCAGAGTTGGTTTAATTAACTATAATATTTCTAATACAAATGAATACGCATATCTCAGAGAACATGATTTTGTTTTATAAAACACTTAATCAAAACAGTAAATGTGCAGTCAAGGACAGAATAACGTGATTTCTCAAGTTTGTTATTTCCTTAACTCATCAATGAGTTTCACATTGCACATGATACGTTAGGGGTATTTTCAAGAAACATTAAACATGTGAGTTTTCAGCCAATAAATATCTACTTTACTCTCCCGTTAGTGTTCGTTTGTTTCCAATGTATACGCTTTTCAGCATGTTTTGACATTCACACTAGTCTCGGCCAGCCAGACCGTATCGAATAAATCAGAAACGGGCCGAGTGACCGAGACTACATTCACTCTAGCGTTTGTTTCGTGCTTTGTGTCGATTTCAAAATGGCGCCCAGACTACAAATCAGTACTGTTATATCTTACTGAGCCTTCGACGTTTTCGACCCCCGTTTGCGTGGATAAAATAGGGGCGTGAGATGTGTTGTATTTTATATTACCTCTAGTGAACATGCTCAAAAAACTAATACCATTTAAGATGGGGATAATGGGCGTGAGGTGCGTTGTGCCACATATTACCTCTCACGAACAGACTGAAAAAGACAAGTATGTTACATTTTCTCTTTTTTGACTTTGTCATTTCTTCAAGCGATCCAGTTTTTAGTAATTATTAAATACTTTCATTTAAGTTAGCGTTTATCCTCTTGAAGTACTTTGTTGTCTAATGTAAATATTTGTTGTGGGAGGTGATGCGGGTGTGCGAGAGAGGATCAATAATAGCCATAGCCATCAAACAAATAAAAGTACACACCTTCTGTTTGTTTATTCATTTACATTTTAGATTTCGGCAGCACTAGATAATACGATTACCACAGACAACTTCACTATTCAAACAAAACATTACAATAGTCTACATGTCTGTTAATTTAGATTATGATATTACCGTATCTTACCTAGTAAAGTACGCAGTTTTTTACAACTTTTACGGTTTCCGAAATGGGCTGCGTATAATTCAAGGTAGCAAGTTTCCGAAATGGGCTGCGTATAATACAAGGAAGCAATAACTAAAAATATATTTTTTGTTGCATTCTAGCTGCAGAGAAAAACGGAGAGAAACACATCGACGACGAACAGACAGACACTTGTCAATGCGACAATACTTTCCTTTTCGTGATTTACTCTCTTTATACATGTAATGTATTTCGACATAACATTGAATAAAGTTGATTATAAAGCTTGTTTTTGAATATTGTATTTATACGAGAAACTTAGACGACAAATGTGTTTAAAATATAAAAATGGAAAACAAATATGTTGCAAGAATTTTTGTTGTTTTTCAATTAAAAAGCGTGGAGTGCGTGGTCCAGTGGAGTGTGTGGTCCAGTGGTAGAGCGCCGAACTCCAGATTGAGAGATCATGGGTTCGATCCTCCGTCGCGGCCACGTTATTTATCCTTGAGCAAGATAATTAATCCACATTGCTCAAGAAATGGTTCTACCCAGGAAGCCATCGAGAGTGATTGATCTAAGTTGCAAGAACTTGTTTCGCAATCGATGTAAAATAAATGTGTTTAAACAAAAAAAAATAAGCATATTCATATTCAACAAAAAATAAATAAACAATTCAATACCGGAAGAAAAGAATGTGATTATTCCGGCTCCGCGCGAGATTATTTCAACGTAGTCTCTCCGGCTCTGCAAAAGATTACTTAAAAGTTGGTGTTCTCTTCGGTTCTAACAAGAGATAACTTTCATGTTGGTGTTCCCTCCGACTCTGCGAGAGATCATTTAGACGTTGGTTTACCCTGCATCATAACGTGCTGAGAACTTTTTGCGAAATCTCTCTTTTATATATATATATGACGTTTACAGTCATCCTTATCGCATATTATTGCTTCTATTTATCGTACAGGAAAATCTAATGCTGTATCAAAGCTTGTAAGGGAATTGCTACGATGAGCAACGGTGGTCATCCTGCTCTGTGAGAGATCATTTAGACGTTGGTTTTCCCTGCATCTTAACATACTGACGAATTCTCTGCGAAATCGGGCACCACTCAGGAAATATAATATGAAGTCGATGGCAAAGTTAATGAAGTACATCATGTTGACAATTGCCCAGATAATCTCCTGTGTTTGAGTCATACCAGCATTCATGTCGACCCAATAAGCTCGGCCCAACATAAAAATCTGCGACGGTGTTATGCACACGAAAAATGTAACATTGACCAACATTAACGTCCTCGTGATATGCGTCGACTGACTGTTCAGTTGACTGATCTTGTTTATTCGACCCAGAATAGGGTGTTGGCGATTAGTCATACGTTTCCTCAAACGCGTACTAATTGCAATTTTACGAACGATCAGGAATCCTCCAAGAACGAGAATAACTTGTGGAATAACATAACATAATACAAACGAGATAGTTTGAAAGCTAGTGATATAAAATGTCTCATAGTGTTTATTCGAATACCATACGCACATTTTCCCATCGGCCGTTGCTGTTGTTTCTATATCAATCTCGGAAAGGTTATTTCCATTTGCAGTCATGTTGTTTGCCAATTTATTTATATCGATTGCTTTTTCTGATGTGATGTTCTGGTTTTCGAATTTAATCTCCGTTTCGTTGGTGCTTTCCTTATCGTTGTTGTTCAACGGTACCAATTCAAATCCGAAAAAGATGTGACTACAGATAAGAGCCGTCATTAGAAACAGGAAACATGTGAGGGCAAATGCTGATTTTGTCGTACAGATTGTCTTCACTTTGTGTGGACTGACAGTACTAATTATTCTTTCTATTGTCATGGCTGCTATTATCAGCGACGAGACCGTGCCTCCTACATAAGCGAAAAACCACTGCGTTTTACAGCTGAAGTCACTCAAGAGACGAATATCCACGTCAAACACATATATCAGCCACCATCTCGGCAGAGTGTTGAGCATAACAATTAAATCTGCAAATGCCATCCCTGTAAGGAACACATTTGTTGACGTTTTGCGGATGTGTTTACGGGACAACACCGCAATCGTCAAGATGTTGCCAAGAACACCGATAACAAATATGATCGGTGGAGATATTACCCATATCAATCTTGCTACCTCGGAGTTACCTTTCAAACTCTTATCCATTATTTTTCCCTCGGGTTATATATATATATATATATATTTGTTAAAATAAAGAAACCAGGCAATCGTATGTGAATGTTTCAATAGCAATATGCCGAAAATAATCCGAACAACCTGGAACTGTTCAAGTAATTATTTGTATCCCAATTTAAAATTATCTAAAATTCAACTTGTTTGTGGATTTCGGCACAACACTCCAGCCTCCTTGATATATGGTTGTAGAATTTAAGATGTAAATCATTGGTATAAGCGTACTTTAAACAGTCTCTTGTGATAAAAAAGGCCGTATTTAATATTTATCCAATTGTTAAATGTTTCAAAATAAATGTCTTGTCGAACATTAAATATTCTGTTTAGATAAGGTAATCCCAATAACACAGACTGTCTATGTCCATTTGAAGCATTACCTGATCATAAGGTTGTTTTGACGAAACAACGTTTAACATAATGTGTCTCTATTTATACGAATACAGAGCAGACAAATTGGAATAACATCATGTTACAAATTACTGCACGTTTTATCTTACACGGTAAACAATACATAAAATTATTGTTCCTGGTGGCTTCAATTAACACAGTGTATTCATTAGGGATCAACTAATAGTACAATTGTAGAAAACAAATAACGTTCAAGACAAGGAAAACAAGAGGGCCATATTGGTCCTGAATGGTCCAGAATCGATCACCTGAGTATCTTCGCAATGATGAAAAAAGTGTCCCATCGCAAATACTACTTGAAGTTTGTCCCTCTGTAAAACATGCAAAATCACTATATGCAAAACACAACAACACCTACAAACGAAATTTAAACCCATGACCCCATACTCACAATTAGATTTAAAATCAAAGTAATAAAAAACAAACGAGTTTAAACATATTCTCACAGTTTTAATTAAACAAATATATAAACTGATACAAAATAAACAAAAGAAAAACATATTTTTCTTCAACAGGAAACAATAAAAAAAATGAAGAATTAAAGAAAGTATCAAAAAAGTTTGTTTTGTCCCACGGCCCTAGGTTCTCAGTGTACAAGAACTAATTAAATATTACAGGGTCACCATTTGAACAAACTTGGTAGAAGACCATATGCTTATAGTAAATGACCGTTTTGTTTGTAGTGTCATGTCTTGTCTTTTATTAATCTTCGTAATTGCTGTTTGTTTCAATGCGTGCTTTTGGTTGACTTTGGTCCTTGGATGCCACAGTTCCTGGTCGACTTTTATATCTGCTTTTATTCGACAGTAAATTTGACCACACGTAAAACGCACCTAATTGCGATCATGGCCAAACGTTTGGTATACGTTCTATAATAAGATACGGAAGGTTGGGCTCATTCTTTCCCTATTGTCATCCCAATCAAACGGGACAGTGTACATAAGGAAATCCCCCAATGTCCTCCAACGAACTAGGCAGGATATAACATATATACTAGGGTAGTTGTCTAAATTTCCGTTAGTGTTACAGAGTGATAATTATGGTTAACTCTGTAAGTTGTTTGTAAAGTGGTTTGTACGAATTGCTTCCCTTTAACTGTATGTTATGCTTGAGTTGAATTTTACCTGGAAGTTTGGTCACATGACTTAATTGTGTTCAGCATATTTTGTGTGCCCAGTCAGTTCTCCTTTGTTCAAGGTCAGAAATGGTCAGACATGTTGGTTGTTTTAAAAGTTCAGTATTTTAAACTTAGTTGTTTTCTTGTTAATGTTCCTATGAGTTGATGTAACTTTAATGTTTACAGTTTGACTAGTTTTGTAAATCTAAGACAGTTTGTATTTACACGTTATTGTACTCAAGATGGCAGTATTATTTACTTGTTATTAACTTGCAAAGTTCACCTGTTGATTAACAACACAGTAGTGGATGGTGAAGACAGTGGTGTGAGAATGAGAGTTACACTTAATTCCATAAATTGGTAAATCAGTGTATAAAGCTGTGTTGTGTAAGGTGTTACACCAGTTTATATGTAATCATGTTTTATAAATATTAGCTACAATAGGCCACTAGACACATAAATACATTTATATTTATTCTTTATCAATGGAATGCATTGTTTGTTTTAAATACATGTAATTGATATCATGTGTGTATATGTAATGTTAACTAATGATTTCAAGATCACTTAGTATGCCTTATTATGCATTTCAGAGTGAGTCGTATCTACTATACATGTCCTACCATTTGCCTACGATGAGTAATACAGATATATATATATATATATAACTGAACTGTAAACTTAAGTTTATTTCCATCTCCAGTAGTATCCACATACACACAGTACCGTAGAGAACCCCGTAATATAACTCTCTCTGGGTAAAACCCATGGAGCAACATTAGTAAAATGCTTTAATATTGCAACAGTCTTGTCTTTTAAATAAGAACAATAAGCTTGTCTTTGAAAAGTTGGTGTTGTAAGTAATAGTAGTATTAGTAGTATTAGTAGTATTAGTGGTAGTGGGAGTGGGAGTGGGAGTAGGATATTGTGTGAAAAAATCACAATTTCTTTTAGATGAAACTTGACGCTCATCGCACATTTTATCAGATATATCTCCTGAGATTTTTATTTGACCAACGCATTTATCCTAGACTATATATAGGCTTTGGCGTAATACTATTTTTAAAGGTGACGATAGTAAGACAAGACGTTAGTAGATTGGAGATGTCTGAAATGGTGCAGACATTTGAATTCGAATCAAACGGCATTTATAAGGTTGTTTGTGTAATTTGGGAATCCAGTGCATAGTTTATGTTCCATTTCGTCAACACCAGAATTGTATAGATACATAAGTATTTATAAACAACAGATAGGACAATTTTAGATACAAATAATCCATCGAGAAAGATAGCATTTATATACTGAGGGGAAAATGTTTAGCAAGTTTTTTAGATGAAATAATACTGTATAGTACAAGATATAGTGACATTGTGGGACTTTACGGGTTTAACCCCTACGTTCATTTATTCGTTAAGTCATTAAGATGTTCGACTGTTAATGGTGTGTGTTTAATAAAAAGTGTGTCTATGGCCGTAGCTTTTTGATTTTACAACAAAAAATATATTATTTCCAGGGTGCAACAAAAAATTGCTAAGCTTTATTCCCTCAGTATAGTTGATGTTCTTTTTAAACATTTCTAAACATATCTCTCTAGATGTAATCATTTTGGAAAAATGAAAGGTCATGGTGTTGCAAGAAACACACCTTTATGAGATATTAGTATTATAAAAGGTTGAGACGGGTTAAAAAAGAAAAAGTTAATATCATAAAAATGATAAATATCAAAAAAACGAAGTGGACGGCTACTGATGAACGCAATTAACAACAAAGACACTTTATTTGTTAAATAGGAAAGTGTATATACTTTCGATCGGTATATAACTTTTAAAAATTGGTAAAATATTTTTCAAACTATTAATTAAAATGTAACAACTTTTAAAACTTGGTTTGTACATATATATTTCAGAATGTTTACAACATACACGTGTTCATATAACATGCAGTTCATAGGACTTTAAAGACAATCAACAAATAATGACAGAGTTCCTCTAAATGGTATTAACAAATGATGTGAATATTAGCGGTAAATTAAGATAGTTGTGTACAACATTTAAATAGAAAACAGTAGAATAAAACATTTAAGTATTTGACAGTTGAACTACATCTACGTTAAACTAAACATGTATTTCCAGTTCACATTCATTTTATTTTGATACAATGTACATTAAATACTTACAATAAATACTGATAAAGGTGATCCTTTGGGAGCAACACACACACTTAAGAGAATAAAGCAGCAGGCTCGGTTTTATTGAGTCTGTTCATGAGAATTAATGAAAGAAGCAGCACCTCTCACGCCCACTAGCACCGGCTTAAGCGATATTCTAATTCAAAGCCACCTATATTGGGCTCGCTGGTCCCAAAGGACCAGTAAAAATAACACTACTGATTCGTAGCACGGGGAGACTTTTTACAGCGCCACACTGCACTAAACGAACGCTAGTGTGAATGTTAATAAATATTATTACCTGATCTTCTATATAAATGCTATATCGTCATTTCTTGCTAATTCACTAAGGAAAAGTCTGTTCCCGGTGAAAACGAACTGTTACCGGGCTTTAGTTTCGACTGTTTCCCTCACGTGCTGGAATTCCGTTTGCGTGACGTCATGTTGCTTTTTTCACCATAGGTTCCCAGTATAAAACAAATTTTCATTTTCGCTGTTTCGTAGAGTAACATTAATCAGGTAATAAAACAATTATCACATGTGTGTTTGGGGAAACTCGGCCTCGGGAAACAGTTCACACTGCCATCCCCTCCACCTCGGGAAAACAGTTTTGACTGTTCCCCAAACACACATGTGATAACTGTATACTGATAAAGGTAATCCTTTGGGAGCAACAGACACAATTAAGAGAATAAAGCAGCAGACTCGGTTTTATTGAGTCTGTTCATGAGAAGTAATGAAAAAAGCAACACCACACAAAATAACCGACTGACATAGTTTATGTTGCATTTCGTCTACACGAGAACTGTATAGATGCAAAAATGTCTATAAAAAACATTTAATGTTAGGACAATTTTAGATACAAATAATCCACCGAGAAATATTAAACTTATACACTGAGTGAAACAAGTTTAGCAAGTTTTTTAGATGAAATAATACTGTATACAAGCTATACTGACATTGTGGGACTTTACGCTCTTAACCCCTTTATTCATTTATTCGTTACGTCATTAAGATGTTCGACTGTTATTGATGTGGGTATAATACAGTATTGTGTCTATGGCAGTAGTTTTTTGATTTTACAACCAAACATGTATTATTTCCAGGGTGCAAAAAAAATTGCTAAATATTATTCCCTCAGTATAGTTGATGTTCTTTTTAAACATTTCTAAACATATCTCTCTAGATGTAATCATTTTGGAAAAATGAAAGGCCATGGTGTTGCAAGAAACACCCCTTTATGAGATATTAGTATTATAAAAGGTTGAGACGGGTTAAAAAATAAATATTTAATATCATAAAATGATAAATATCAACATAAAACGATGGGGCGGCTACTAAAAAACGCGAATAACAACAAAGACACTTTATTTGTTAAATAGGAAATAGTATAAACTTTCGATAGGTATATAACTTTTAAAAAATGGTAAAATATTATTCAAACCATTAATTAAAATGTAACAACTTTTAAAACTTGGTTTGTACATATATATTTCAAAATGTTTACAATATACACGTGTTCATATAACATGCAGTTCATAGGACTTTAAAGACAATTAATAAATAATGACAGATTTCCTCTAAATGGTATTAACAAATGATGTGAATATCATTGGTAAATTAAGACTGTTGTGTACAACATTTAAATAGAAAACAGTAGAATAAAACATTTAAGTATTTGACAATTGAATTACATCTATGTTAAACTAAACATGTATTTCCAGTTCACATTCATTTTATTTTGATACAATGTACATTAAATACTTACAATAAATACTGATAAAGGTGATCCTTTGGGAGCAACACACACACTTAAGAGAATAAAGCAGCAGGCTCGGTTTTATTGAGTCTGTTCATGAGAATTAATGAAAGAAGCAGCACCTCTCACGCCCACTAGCACCGGCTTAAGCGATATTCTAATTCAAAGCCACCTATATTGTATTTCCAGTTCACATTCATTTTATTTTGATACAATGTACATTAAATACTTATTAAATTGCAAAATAATAAACTGGGAAAACAGAAGTTTACACTGCAAAAAAAATAAAATCATAATAATAATTTTGATTTATTGTACAGTGTCGTCAATATATTTATAATAAGATAATAAACGTCAAAACAGAAAAAAAATCACTATGTACACTACAACAATATACCCAAAGAACAGTTACTTTTGAAGAAACTGACACGCAAAATAACGGGGAAATTATACTAAAAGAACGTTTATCAAACCTCTATCCAGGTGTTCAGGTCATATAATAATATAATCAATCAAACCGAGACTGCAATATTTCGTATGTGTCGTGCTCGGCCGTTTCCAAAGGTCCATTATCATACTCTTTTTTGTTTATAAAACACTTAATCAAAACAGTAAATGTGCACTCAATGACAGAATAACGTGATTTCTCAAGTTTGTTATTTCCTTAACTCATAAATGTGTTTCATATTAAACTGGGTATTTTCAAGAAACATTAAACATGTGAGTATTCGGCCAATAAATGTATCTACCTTACTCTCCTGTTAGTGTTCGGTTTTTTCCATTGGATACGCTTTTCAGCATGCATTGACATTAACACTAGTCTCGGCCAGCTAGACCGTATCATGCATATGTCTTGCTTGAAGATATCGGTTTGGGCAGATTAGGCCAATTAAAGCGCCCACTAGCGATGAACAGAATTTATTCGCGCGTTTTTTCACGCGCATAAAGTCGAAATTTGCGTGACGTCATGTTGTAAATAAACGTACAACGTCAATTGTTGATGCATTAGTTAAACTTCTTAACGTCACTTGCTGCTTGCTTCTCATATGTTAAAAATAAGAAATTATTTTTAAATTAACTTAAAAATATGTTTTTTTGAAAGTCTCGTTGAATCTCTAAAAAATCTCACCAAACTCCCCCTAAACGTTAGGGCGATTTCAAACGTCCTATTGTCCCCCAGGCCCTGATTCTGGATCCGTGTAGCATAGCGTAACGAATCAATCAGAAGCGGGCCGAGTGACCGAGGCTACATTAACACTTGCGTTCGTTTCGTGCTTAGTGTCGATTTCAAAATGGCGCCCAGACTATAAATCATTAGTATGTTAGTTAGTAGTGTTATATCTCACTGACCCTTTGGTATTTTCGACCCCAGTTTGCGTGGCTAAAATATAGAATACCGCTTAAGCCAATGCTAGGGGCATGCTATATGTTGCATTGAGTATTACCTCCGATGAACAGGCTCAATAAAAACGAATACCATTTAAGATGGGGATTATAAGAATCCATCATACGTATCCATGTGAGATAGGGAAATCTCACCAGAGGGTCAGAATTGTAACCAGGGACGAGGCTCTGGCGAGTTCCTGGTTGCAATTCTGATCCCGATGGTGAGATTTACCTATCTCACATGTATAAACTCATTATGGATTATTTTTCTCCAAGTATGCGCTTAGTACAGGCATACTTCAATGACTGTATTAGATTATACGCTATAATAAGGCGACGTCACTAATGTGACGTCATGACGTTTCTTGTAATAGTCACATGTCACATGAGGAAAACACCTTTCTCACACTACCAGAAATGGGAGAAAATGGGCGTGAGATGTGTGGTACCACATAATTAATACGTCTCACGAACAGACTGAAAAAGACAAATATGTTACATTTTCCCTTTTTTGACTTTTGCATTGCTTAAAAGAGATCACCTTTTTAGTAATTATTGAATACTTTCGTTTAGGTTAGCGTTAATCCTCTTGAAGTACTTTGTTTTTTAATGTGCATATCTTTTGTGTGGGAGGTGATGCGGGTGTGTGAGGGAGGATCAAGAATAGCCATATTAAAATAGTCAAACAAATAAAAGTACACACCTTCTGTTTGTTTATTCATTTATATTTTACAGTTCGGCAGCACTAGATAATACGATTACCACAGACAACTTCACTATTAAAAAAAACCATTACAATAGTCTACATGTCTGTTTAATTAGATTATGATATTACGGTAGTTTAGCTTGTGTAGTACGTTTTTATCTCTTGTACGGTTTCCGAAATGGGGTGCCTATAATACAAGGAAGCAATAATAAAAAATGCATTTCATATACAAAAAACCGAATCAGAATAGATAAAAACAGCGAGAAAAACATCAACGACTAATCATCGGCGTAGCTACTATTAGGCCATATAGGCCCTGGCCTATACATACAACAATTTGAATAATGAAAGAAATGAAAACTCCAAATATGCTATAAAAACTGAAGCGAGAGGTGGTAGGAGGTTAACAAAGACAAAATGTCAACATTTGTTTCTTATTTTAGTTTACAGCGTAGGTAATTAAACTTTGTCAAATGTTAATTTTCAAATTTGTCAACGCAGAACGCACCATTGCATAGCTAAGTTAAAAACAAACCCGGGGAAACATGCCTCTAGTTTGTTGGGCCAATATACGCATTTCAGGTCAGCAACACCCCTGACAATTGTGAATGCCGATAATACTTTCTTTTTCGTGATTCAATTATAGACTTAACTCGGCTTATATAGAGGATCTTCCATGAGTGACTGTGTATTATTGATTATCTTACATGAGTGACTGTGTATTATTGATTTTAATAAATTCGTTGGATAAAAAGATAGGTTACTCAGCAAGATGTAAGATTTTGTTTATCATAACACAGTACATTGTGATAGTTTCATTTTAATATTGTCAATTTACCTTATTTGTAAGAGAAAGCATGACGTCGTTTTGTTGTTTACATGACGTCGTTACGTTACGCGGCTGTAAATGCGTTCGCCCTTCAAAAATGCCACACCTTCAACCAAATTTAATGTTACTAACATGTATTTTATGAAGCAGGATTTAAAATAATGATAAATAGTTAAAGGGACACACGGCAATCTTGATTTTTTTAAAAACTCACGGCGTCCCGTTAGTTTTTCTCGTAACTTGCATTCGTTCAATAATTAATATTAATTGTTAGAATAGTGCAAAGCAAATCGTTTTTGCATATTATTGACTTTTGATAATATTGCACCAATAAAATATTATAAAACTATGTAGAATAAGGAAGGAAATAGAATTCTCATGTTTTTATTTAATTATATGCAAGCAGTTTTAAAGTCAAAATGATACAGGATTAACAAATCGCTGTACTAATTATAATGCCTGATATAAAACGCAAGATTGCCATGTGTCCCTTTAAGGTGTCTGAACATATCGTATGATATACCTTGCAAACAATTGGGATTAAATGTTTTACTGTATACACAGTGATTCGGTCAACATCTGCTAGTGTATTACGAGAAATAAGCCATGGCTTTATTGCACTCCAAGAAGCCATGATATGTGATAAAAATGAATAAAGTTTACTATCAAGCTTGTTTTTGAATATGGTATTTATAAGACCTTAGACAAAACAAGTGTTTAAAATACAAATATTGTGTACTTGTTTTAAACATTGAAAACAAATATGTTGAAAGAATTGTTGTTTTTCAGTTAAAAAATATATTCGACAATAAAACAATCAACAATAAAATACCGAAATTAAAAAATGTGTTCCTTCCGGCTCCGCAAAAAAATATTTAAACCTTGATGTTCCCTCCCTCTCTACAAGAGATAACTTTCATGTTGGTGTTCATTGCGACACTGCGAGAGATAACTTACACGTTGGTGTTCCCTCCGGCTCTGCGAGAGATCATTTAAATGTTCGTGTTCACTACGGCTCTACAATAGATTACTTACACGTTGGAGTTCTCTCCTGCTCTGCTAAAGATTATTTAAACCTTATTGTTCCCTCCTTCTCTACAAGAGATAACTTTCATCTTTGTGTTCCCTCCGACTCTGCAAAAGATTATTTAAACGTTGATGTTCCTTCCGGCTCTACAATAGATAACTTTTATCTTCGTTTTTTTCTCCGACTCTGCGAGAAATTCTGTCACAAAATAATCTTGGGTAGAGCGTATTGATCGTACATAGCGCTTGTAAGCACTTGACGACATCTGTCAGTCACATAAGTTTATACACATTCAATAAGTTTATATGTGCGTTAATACATGTAAAATTATAGGTATTTTGCAATCTATCTTTCTCTCTAAAGGGAAAAATTGTTTTAGTGTCCTTTCGTGTAGATATGAAAATTACAACTGTTGCCAGGTGGGTCAAGGAATGAATATGGGAAATGATGGTTTGGGCGGAACGTTGGGTTATAAAGTGCATCATTTTCCAGTCGTGGCGGGGATGTTGAATTTTGCTTTGATTGGAACAGTCGTTTGGAAAATGGTGAAATTCACAGGCAATATGTGGTCAGTATATCTATTTTAAGAAATTGTATCGTACATTTGTATTCAATGGGCGTCGCCATTTTGTTTCGTGATGTTGCTACATCCGGTCAGCTTTTATATGTTTCTCAAACATTAGCTTGATACAACTAGCATATGATTCTGAAGTAAAGTTTATTAGATATAATTATTGTAGTCGGTCATTCATTGTAAATACAGTATTAAATTGATAACGTTGTATATTAAGTGCATTAGTTAACGATGAGATGATATACATGTATATATGCCGAGGCGTACAACTCATTAATTGTAATACAAGATTAAATTGATAACGTTGTATATTAGGTGCATTAGTTAACGGTGAGATGATAGACGTGTATATATGCCGATGCGTATACATGGCGTTGTAGAATACGTATACACTGCAACACATTATAATTAGAGAGTGGCTCATATATATTTACTAGATAATGATTTGTTTGTGTAATGATAATTGTATAAGATTGTTGTGATAATGAACCGACATCTAAAAGTACGTATTATTACAGCCTAGCCTTTTGGGTGTGTAGGCCCTCTAGGTGATTCATCGCATAGCGTAATGAGCGGGTGAGACGGTCACCGTACCTGGAGAACATGGTCAGGTTCTCATAGGAGCAACAACCCCCGGGACACGTGGTGGGCCCGTCATTAGACCTCAGTCGAGGAACTTCAGCACACAACCTCGGTTGTCATCAAATGCCTTCTATAAGGGTTGATGACGCGATAAATAACCTCCATATGTGTATTCGCTTGTTTTTCTTGATAATTGTATATATATTTAACATATTTTAAAAGTTGCATTAAACGTATGTCAATGCAGTCACCGGCATTGGTTCTTTCCTGTGTTAGTCCCAACCACTATGGTCATCTTGCGACATATTCGTTCGGCCTCTTTCAGTTTGTTACCAAATCCTACAACAATGATTTTCTGCCGTGTTGTGATCTGCTCTACACATGTTGTGCTGCCTTGATTGGCATGCTGTTGTGGTGTCCTGTCTCCGCCAGATCGCAGTCAAGTTGTGGTACTGACTGTCGATACTGCATAGTATTGCATGTTCTGCAGTCATGCTACACATTTCATTCAGCAAGTGTAATTCTTGGCGTACTCCCTCAAAACCTCGCAGCTTTTGGTCCTCTCTTACATGTATTAACTTCCTCGCACAAATGAAAGATTTTGCTCTGATAACCACAGGTTGTACAAATCAGTCTTTCCCTCCATGCAAATCCCCATGTTTCTTTTTATTGCAGGATGGTCGATGGTTTTGGTGTTGGGAGTATGCCTCATAAAATATGTCTTTAGTCTTCCAGAAGTGAAATGATCGGGAAGTATTCACTTCCGCTGTTGGGCCCAACGTATCAAGCTCTTCCTCATTTGGTCGCGGTCGTAAACTTGTTGAATTTGGTACGACTCTATCAATGTTTCCAAACACAATAATTACAGTGTCATTGGTGGAGAAAGCACTATCAAAAGTGTCCTTACTAATTCTGCTCACATTTTGTTTATTTTCGCTAAGTGAATTAACCCATTTCGTACTGTGCCTCTTGGCGCTCCGTTCCATGACACTTGCTGCTGTGTGTTGATCCATTCTGTATCTGAATTGGTAGATCTATGTAAAATCTGATGTACTCAGTTTCTTACAGAATCTGTTAGCACACTTTATTCAAGCTGAACAGTTTTTCATTTCATCACAAGTGATCACTTTTGATTGTCGCCATGGAGCCAAGTGTATTGGCATGTCATAAATTGAGAAATGTGTACGCCAAAACATGATCACCACAGGAAATGGCGGTATTTTATTTAGCGCACTTTTCACCATTTTTCAAATTATTCAACGTGCTGTTTTGGATATCTAAACCATGGATATATCTCACACATTGATAAGAATGTTATCTTTACACGGTAGTATATGTTTTGAATCATTCCAGTTCTCTTTCGGGTATCTGACATTAAGTTTGCTTTGTTTGATATCTAACTGATATCTAATTGATATCTAAAATGTATTGGATATCAATAATGTTCTATTATGTTAGTGATTAATGAAGAAAGTGACATGTGTTACATCTTACACATTTATAAATGACCTTTCATTGTAAAAAATGGACTTGATATCTGGATATCAAATATATGATATCTCAAATAAAATTTAGATATCTAAAATTTTAAAGGGATCAATGGTTTACTCCACATGTGGCATATAGCGCCTGTTATGGTTATATTAATTATTTAATTAAAGTTATTAGCATTCTTATTTCAGATAATTGTTTGAATATGAGCTTTTTAGTGAAATTAGTTGGGGTTTTTTCACTTCAATCTCGTTACCACGGATACAGATTTTTTTTCTTATTTAGGTTACACTTGTTGATCATTTATGGTACCAGTTCATAGAATAATATCGTTTTAATCATACTGTATTATAGCAGGTGACTAAATGTGATAGTGATGACAAATTTATGAAGATTCAAGCGAAAATGGCAGTTATTGCAAAAATACTATGTTGTGTATAATTTCTTTATGTACTTTTATTTTGCAGCGAGAACTTGTGTAACAACAGCGATACACTGACTCCACAAATTTCAATTATTTCACTTCTGCATTTGATGGAATCTTCCTGTTGGTCTTATTTTACAGGTATTGCATAGAGCTATTGTATGTATTGTTGTTAATGATATTGCTTAATTGATTTTGGCTCTTCAGGTCTCACACCTCTATTATCTCCCCTGAAAGCTCACGAACGTAGAGACAAAAGGAAAACAGTAAAATATTCTGATTTTTTCTCCATTTTAGGCAAATTATAATTTGACAAAGAGGTTTTACTTTACTCCAGCATACATCTGCAGTATAAAAGACTGATGATACAGAAAATCCCACGAAGTTTCATTCAAATTTCATAAGGATTTCACCGAAGCAATACATATTCAGCTAGATAGTGTATGAATTTGGTATTTTTCATAGGGGTCACATAAATATGAGCGAGGAAAAAATCCAACATGGCTAATGTTTGTGTTTTATTGTTTTATACTGCAGATCTTGGCTGCCCTGAAGAGATTAAACCAACACATGGTTTGCTGGTGAGCTTTGAAGCTCATGTGTTGGAAACGGCTGTACAGTAACCCTATGGGAAAATTAATTGTGGCGCGAACCCTAATCGTCTCACACCACAATTAATTTTCCATAGGGTCCCATTGTAATGTTTTTGTTCGTGGCATTGAGATAAAACAGATTTTGCAACATGTATTTATGCTTAAATTCTTCAATGATCCAATATCTGCAATTTAAAACACATTTAACAAATATTTACCAGATTGAACATTTTTTAATTTCATGTTTGCGTGACACCTATCAAAATTTAGACAAAAATACAACCCCGTGGTGATTAGACCCATGTGTAAAATGAGGCAGAATTAGCTAGAACTCTTATATCAGCATGCATTTTTCTATGATCTCTTCCTAAAATGCTGTAGATTTAGAACCTGGTAAAGATAAATCAATGTATCCTGTAAAATATAGAAAAGCGAACTTGTTTTTTTTATCTACCTCCTTCATCTGTAGGGCACGAGTCGTTATCGTTGTCGTCTGCGTCTGGTTAACATATATACTAACTGAAATAGCTTTCGTTAAGCTTCCTTGTAAGAGAATCAATTAGCCTGTGTTAAGGCACGCAATCATTGAATGACATTTCAGTATTCAATTGATGGCAACTGAAGGTAACTGAAGGCATACAATTGCATAAGAATAAAATAAACATATCTGTGTCCAAGGCTAATTTTAAATCAGATAGTAGACAGACTTTAATAATTCGTTCAATAGGCTTATGGTCCTGTACTCAAATTTGCCCCCAGGGTTCACATGTTTTACATAAACTTGCATAGAGAATAAAAGAATTAAAATTATTATCAGAAAAGAGTACAGAGCTCTCATATATTGCATGTAGCATAAACAAATGGTCCTTTACCAAGATTGCTCATATGGTGATCCTGGAGTAAAATCTGGAACCATCCTGACGGTCATAGATAAACGTTATGAAGGAAAGTCCTTTTTAATAATCTTCTTCTCTAAAACTACATGAGTAAGAGGTCTGATAGTTTGCATTTACCATAAGCTTATGTTCCTCTAGCACATTTGTTCAAATAGCGACTCTGAGGTCGAATTTGGCCCTATCCCAGGGGTCACATATGTTTATAGACTGCTCTGCTAACGTTGAATAGTAAAAACGGTGCACAACTATTTAGTTCCACAAATATGAGAGTGAATTTACCTCCTATTTCTATGTTTCCCATTTTAAAAACATGCCACATATTCCCACAGGTAAACATATAAATATTCTATTGGAATAGTAAAGTGTATGCCTCGAGAGAGGTAAACATATTTGGGATGTATGCTTCGACAGAGGTAAACGTATAAATATTCTATTGGGATGTATGCCTCGACAGAGGTAAACGTATAAATATTCTATTGGAATGTAAGCCTCGACAGAGGTAAACATATAAATATTATATTGGAATGTAAGCCTCGACAGAGGTAAACATATAAATATTCTATTGGAATGTATGCCTCGACAGAGGTAAACATATAAATATTATATTGGGATGTATGCCTCGACAGAGGTAAACATATAAATATTCTATTGGAATGTATGCCTCTACAGAGGTAAACATATAAATTTTCTATTGGGATGTATGCCTCGACAGAGGTAAACATATAGATATTCTACTGGGATGTATGCCTCGACAGAGGTAAACATATAAATATTCTATTGGGATGTATGCCTCGACAGAGGTAAACATATAAATATTCTATTGGGATGTAAGCCTCGACAGAGGTAAACATATAAATATTATATTGGGATGTATGCTTCGACAGAGGTAAACATATAAATATTATATTGGAATGTATGCCTCGACAGAGGTAAACATATAAATATTCTATTGGGATGTATGCCTCGACAGAGGTAAACATATAAATATTCTATTGGGATGTATGCCTCGACTGAGGTAAACATATAAATATTATATTGGGATGTATGCCTCGACAGAGGTAAACATATAAATATTCTATTGGGATGTATGCCTCGACAGAGGTAAACATATAAATATTCTATTGGGATGTATGCCTCGACAGAGGTAAACATATACATATTCTATTGGAATGTATGCCTCGACAGAGGTAAACATATACATATTCTATTGGGATGTATGCCTCGACAGAGGTAAACATATAAATATTCTATTGGAATGTAAGCCTCGACAGAGGTAAACATATAAATGTTCTATTGGAATGTAAGCCTCGACAGAGGTAAACATATAAATATTATATTGGAATGTATGCCTCGACAGAGGTAAACATATAAATATTCTATTGGAATGTAAGCCTCGACAGAGGTAAACATATAAATATTCTGTTGGAATGTAAGCCTCGACAAGCCTATTTACATGTATTCATCGTGTAATCAATGTCAGAAAGATGGTGTTTATCCGTTGTATGAAATCGAATCGACTTTTGACCCTTTTTTCGCTTCAGTTCCAGTTATGTAAGCTTTATACATACCAGCATCTGTGAAAACATGTACATTACACGCAAAAGAACGTGTAAATACACGTTTTGACTATGCAGAGTTTGTTATAGAGGCGTAGAATGCGTTTAGAAATCAACAACGTCACAGTGTAGCCATTTGTATGTGTTCGCGGGAGATGGTGTAGACACTGCGAATTGGAACCGATTTAGGCACAGAGTAGACATCATTTTTGGAAACAGAGTAGACGTGGTGGTTTGGTAGACGGTTTTATTTCACATTGTTTCAAATAGGTTCTATTGATTCCTTAAAACATATCATCTGTAAAATCACATAAATATTGAACTGTTCGATACATTTAGAGATGCCATTATTTTGATCAGTTGCAGCTCAAACTTTAAAACTTTATTGTTTAAAAGGTATCTCACTATTATTAGCATATTTAAAATTTGAAATAGTGTCTTTCAAATCAACTTGTTGTTTCCTTGTTGAAAGAAAACTACAATGTAAACCAATTCATGAAATTAAACGCCTAACGCTCCTTGCACAAAAGTAACCAAAGTGTTGCATACACACTTCAACAATAGCCCAAGTTGCATATTGCTGCATTAGTGTATTGCATACGTTAACGTTTATTTAATTGAAAAAGTATTTATGGTTACTCTTATTTTATTTAATTAAACATTAAATATATGCATTTGTGGAGGCATGTTGTGGTATAAATATCGTACATTTCATTGATTTAAACATATTTTATTGCCATATATGTACAAGTACAATGCAATCGGGTCGGGCCACAAGTGCTACCCACATTAGTTACGGCCCTTCCCTACAATGGGGTTTTAACAAATATAATGAATGGCAATTGCTATTAACACGTATCAATACACTGGATTAACTACAACACAATATGTAGTAGAACATGTTAAGATAATAAGAAAATAGAAATAAAAAATAAAGAAAAAGTAGAAGGGGAAGAAAGAATAATGCAACACATGTGACATTGCTCGGGTTGATTAGACAGAAAAAATGTAATGGCAAACCTAATTAAATCGATGACTATCTCTAATAAAGTTTTTAACAGAATTAAAAATCAAACCATTTTCTTGCGTTTTAAGATCTAACCTTCCAAACAATAATGTATTTGAGCTTAAAGGATGAAACGAACATGTTGACTCGAAGAGTTCGAGCCTCTCAACATTGAATTGCATACATTCAAAGAAGAAATGATTTGCATCTTCATTACCCTGACTGCAAATGCATTGAGGCGATTCACGTAAATGATTTTGAAAAAGATCGTTATTGAGATTACACGTGAATTTCTTATCCTAGCATGCATAACAGAAAAAAAACGTACACCAGAAAAGTAAAAACTAGGAACATTTGAATTAGTAAACATTATTCGCATAAGCTGACCTTTGAATATGTTTAATGAGCCTGAATTTCTAATATCTAAAGGTAAATCATTCCAGAGTTTCATAGCTGATGGAATAAATGAATTCATAAAAATAGAGGTTCTAAGTGAAGTCTGCGAGAAATTTTCTGCGTTCCTGAGGGGATATGGAGTCTCTTCCGCTACGGTTCTTGGCAGTTGATTTGCCAGTATTTAGGCACTGTTCCGTTTTTCATTTTATAAACAACAGAAAGTCTTTGGAACTTACGCCGTTCTGATAACGTTAGCCATCCTATTTCATTCATTAAATTAACAATAGATACCGAACGGGTAAGACCGGTCACAATACGCGCAGCTTCATATTGTATTTTTTCAAGTTGTTTTTTTCATATTCGTTGCAGCCATCCCAAACAATAGCAGCATATTCTAAGATTGGACGGACATACGATAAATAAATTTGATTTAATGCCTTACGACTTAGTGTAAATTTCAAAAGCCTCATAGTTCCAATGATTTTGGAAGCCGAAAGAGAGATATTTTCGATATGCATACGCCATTTGCCATCATGGCTCAAAGTAAGGCCTAAATGTTTATGGTGTTCAACAAACGACAACTGGGTGTTGTCTAAAATAAGATTAGGCGACGCTGTTCATTGTTTTTTGAAAAAAATAATGCTTCAGTTTTACTGGCGTTTAACTGAACTAGCCATGTTTTTTGCGCATATAAAATCGATTCAAGCTTACCAATAGGCCTTATTGCCTACTGACCGTTCCAAGTCGGTAACCCTGTCTTCACCACCCTGTCTGTTGTTTTTTGTCTCTTTCATTGTAGTTTCAAGTCATTGTTTGCAGTACAGTGCGGACCTATGATGCCATTGCGTTCGGACGCTGTGGTTTCTATAGGACCCTATATATCATTTTGACCAATTTAAAACAATGTTTAAATCATGGTTTAGAGTACCCTCCATCTCATCAATTCTTGAAGTGGATACTGAAAAAGAACTATCATCGGCAAACAAACGAGCTATGCTTAACATATTTTCGGATATATCATTAACATATATTAAAAACAAAAGGGGTCCGAGCACAGAGCCTTGAGGAACGCCCGCGGTTATGTTTTTGATTTCAGAATACGCGTTTCCGACAAATACTTGTTGCCTTCTATTATTAAGATAACTTTCAATCCAAGAAAGCAATTTACCATGAATTCCATTTTGCTTAAGTTTAAATAAAAGCGCTTTATGCCATACCCTATCAAAAACTCTACAGATATCTGCGAATACAATACACGTATATTGTTTGGCGTCAAAAGCTTGACAAATATTATGATATATATCGATAAGTTGATGAACTGTCGAATGGCCTGTGAGAAAACCAGATTGATTTTTGAAAAATAAGTTATTAATATGTAAATGGTTATAAATAAACGTATAAACGACCCGTTCAAAAACTTTCCCTGCACAACTTAGCAGCGAGATAGGTCTATAATTAGTCGGAATATATGTAAGACCTCTTTTGAAAAGTGGCATAACGTTTGCAAATTTCCAAATGTCCGGAAAATAAGATTCGTTCAACGATCTATTATATAAAATGCAAAGAGGTTTGCAAATCGTTACAGCTGTTTCTTTCAGTACTTTTTGACTTATTCCATCGTTTCCTGTTGCTTTGTTAACGTATAATACTTTTAAAATATCCATAATTTCTGATTCGGTAACAGAAATATTGTCTAAACAGGCATCTGTTTTTGTAACAAAAATTGGTAATACTGCGTTCGTTTCATCGATTGAGGCAATTGAAACAAAAAAAATCATTTAAACAGTTTGCTTTATCAACATCAGATACAGAATATATTATTTCTCCGTTCGATAATGTAGTTTTTAATGGGGGTATAGTTTCAAAATGTTTATTTGACTTAATAAGGTGTTTTAAAATTTTCCAATATTGACGAGGATTGTTTGAGCTGGTTTCGATTAATGTACTTTCTATATTATTGAAAAAACGTTCTTTAGCATATTTTTTTAAATTATTAACTTTATTTCTGAGACGTTTGTATGATATACAATCCGCTTTGACCGAGATTTAATTGCGATATGTTTTTTTCGGTCACGTTGTCTTGAAGTTCGACGAATCTCAGAATCATACCAAGGTTTATCATTCGGTCGTATAGTTACTTGTTTAGATGGTATGCATATTTTAATTAATTCCATAAACTTACTCGTAAAATCATTGCACGCAACTTCTAAATTATTATTATGAAGAAAGGACCAATCAGTATCTTCTATGAGTCTGTTTAATTTGATAAAATCACAATTTTTATAATTCCAAACTTGTTATGTGAATGATGATGTAATAACTTGATTAAAATTAAAACAACTATATGTACCGAAATGGTCAGTAACGTCAAGTGGTGTTATAATAATACCAAAGTCATGTGCTTTAACAGAATCTGACATAACTACTGGATCTATTAAAGTTGAAGAATTGTCAGTGACGCGGGTTGGTTCTGTAATTACGTTGGTGAGATTATTAATCAACATTATATCTCTCAGTTGGTGATTATTCAAGTTTAACTGGTCCTCATTTACATCTCCAACTATAATTATAATCTTTCCCAGCAAGCAAGGGTAAATGGGACCTACATGGGCTATATCCGGGCACGCCCATGTGGGATTACCCATATGGGTCCTATATGGGTCCCACATTCAGAAAGCAAGTGTAAATGGGACCCATATGGGCTATATCCGGGCACGCCCATGTGGGATTACTTATATGGGCCCTATATGGGTCCCATATGCTTTGCTATCTGCTTTGACCCACATGGGCTGCCCACATGGGACCCAGGTTAATCCCGGTTGCACTTTTGGTATGGGGCCCATGTGGGCAGCCCATATTAGGCCCGTATGGAAAACAACATTGGACCCATATGGGTCCCATATGCTTTGCTAGCTGGGTTGCTCTTTCTAACGATTGCTCAATACTTAAATTAAATCGGTTCCAGAAGTCTACGTTACTAGTTGGTTTACGATACACGGTGCATATAAGTATGGTTCCGTTACGATCTTTAATTTCAATCCATATAGATTCTGGTAAAATATGTTCGATTTCATGTACTCTGTTGGATATTATAGTTGACGAAACATACAATAAAATACCTCCAGAGTGAGCAGTGCTGTCTTTCCTATAAGTAGTAACAAAATGTTCAATAAGTAAGAAATCGTCAGCTATTTCATGTGTAAGATGTGTCTCGGTAAAACACAAGATATCAAAGTCAGTATAATTATCCTTAATAAATTCAAGTTTATTTCGAATGCTTCTAATATTAAAGGGAGTACGTCAGGCTTTTCATGGGGGTCTAGGTGTCCCGACTTAAAATCGACAAATATTAATATTTTCTATTTTACATGGCCAAAACATAATGAATGAGCCTAAAAAGTATCCCTTATTTGCAAAGAAATTCATTCTGCACAGTAATACATGCTATCATAGGTGACGCACCAGGGTTAATTTCAGCTTTTTACGTCCGATTCCGTCCTTGCTATATGGTGTTTTCAAAGTTTAGATATTAACAAAATGGTTCTAACATACTATTTTGATTGATATAAGTGTTTTATCATGAACTGGAACAATTTTATAATTTAAGATGTTTCTAGAAAAATCCTGATGTACCCCCTTTAAGATGAAATAAAGTTAAGCTAGTATCAGTTGACATTGATGGACCTGGATTTAGTTCTACATCTCCAGAAGTTATGATTGACGATAAAGCAACTAGTGCAAATTCTAAATTTAAAATACTTAATGTTAAATACTCCGTGACATTTTTTAACGTAATACGCAAACATTTAGCTAAACATGATAGTATATAAACAAAAAAGTTTAACGGTGTAGTTATAAATGTCATTTTCCCGGGAATGCCACTACAGATACAATGAAAGAGGCCAATAGCCACCCTCCAACATATTATATCGTTACCCATTGGGCAATAAAGACACTCTAAACATGTAACACATGTATATGGAGGGTGGCCAAGCTAGTACAACCATGACGCCTGAGTCAACAAACCGAGCAAGGAAATGTGCATCTACAAGAAAAGGGAAAATAATAGAGATAGAGAGTATCGTAAAAAAACAAACATGTAATACAAACAAGTTCATACTACTTAAGATCATACAGAAAATCAGATAAAAACTTAAGTTGGTGCATTCACTAAATACTTGATAATGTGACATTTAACAATATAAAGACTGACTTGTCATTATCGTCATCAAAACATATAAACATAGTCATCATCCATAATTACGAAACAATAAAAATCATCATAATCATTAATATTATCGTCACTTAATTGGCAATACCATTATCATCACATCAATCCAATCATCACCACATTAACATCATTATTATTTTCATCATCATAATCATCACTACATCAACACAATCATTTTCCCATCAAAATATTTCTCATCAAAATATTCATCATTACATTATCATCATTACATAATCTTCATCACATAAACACAATGATCAGTCTGTCAACATGATTATCATCACAATCAACAACATCATTTCGCTGACATCTATCAAATCATCAACATATTAATATCTCTTTCATTTTCGGAATATCACCGTAATCATCGATTTCATCAACATTAATAATAATAATAGTAATATGTTAGAAAGACAGTAAATACCACTATAAACTCATTAAACTGTTGGTAAAAATCTATAAGGTCGATGATGAAATCCTTTGAGAAATAAGCTATATATGTGTTGTACTCAAGAAAAAATATATAAAGGATTGATTAACTGTTGGTGTAATTTATCACAAACGGTACTTGCTGGATCCCACACAAACGGTACTTGCTGGATCCCACACAAACGGTACTTGCTGGATCCCACACAAACGGTACTTGCTGGATCCCACACAAACGGTACTTGCTGGATCCCACACAAACGGTACTTGCTGGATCCCACACAAATGGTACTTGCTGGATCCCACACAAACGGTACTTGCTGGATCCCAATTTATACGAGAATCAGTGGTAAGCTAGTAAGGGTATATATTCGTGGATCTACGGAACGACCGGCGGACGCTCTACCACCACGCCACCTTCGTCACTAATTGCAAACGTCGCAAAAGAGACCTAAGGTCACACATCGACGTTATCCAGTTGAAAGCCGTTATAAAACGGGCTTTGTATGGCATGTGACACTTGTTTTTATAGATAAGCGTTTTAATAATGTGCAGAATTTAGGATATTTCCGTAAAACATCTTTTTTTTTGCTAAACACACAATTGTTGATCAACCCTTGTATGAGTAGGTGTTCCAGAGCTTCAGAAGGTTGGATTGGTAGTGATTATATTACAAGGGTTATCGCTGCTATCATATATAATCTATTATAACTATGAGAGGTATCTCGTCGGACCACTTCTTCAATAAACAAGATCCTCCATTCCTTTGAACATTTAATTGCATTTCCTGAAACAACACACCATTTATAATACTAGTATCAGTTAATCTTGCTCAGTGAATGACGTGTGCAGACTTCCTTTTTTTTTAATTGCCTACCCATTAACCATTAGAAGCACGAGAAGCACGATGTATCTTGTTGCTATAGCACCTGGAACTGTAATTACGTACTTTTACGGTAAGCGGTTGGATGGTCTGTAGCAGATTATAAGAGTTTCAGGTGGCTGTGCCTACAACCGACTTATGTTTTACAGAATAACTTATTTTAGTATAAAAGCGAAAAGGGATTGCTTTTGATGGAGTTATAAACGATAATAACGTGTCTTTATCTTTATCGTTAAGTCGAGCAATTAATATAAGCTTAACTCAATCATAAAGAAGATAAAGAAAAAGATAAAATACCGTTGGTTCCCTCCTCTCCCTATAAGTTAATATTCGGCACGGAAACGACGAATGGCTCGGCAAAGCCTCGCCATTCTTCGTTTTCTAAACCTCGCCTAATAAACATGATAGTAAACGGCACTGACATAATATTCTCTCTATACATATATATACGCATTTTTCGCCCGCAATATGCAAAAAATTACCCAACAATAAGCTCTCGAGAATTGAGCCGTATCATAAATGCGGTCCGATACGCCAAATTTAGGTCATGTGTCCGGGCCGAAAATGCATATCCATATTGGCCCGGTCACCTGATCGATACGGGCCAATAACCCTCACCTGACCGTTACGATTATTGTCGATTATTTTTTGTTTTATCCCTTTTTTTTAAACCATAACTTTGACGTTAAACCCGTCAATGCCATGACGTAACCGAAGTGACGTCAACTAACTAACGTAACAACTGACGTCATTTAAATAAGCGTTAAAATGGAAGGCGGCGAGAGGACGTTAGCGTCAGTAGCTAACAGCTTATATTATATATTCTGTGATGAATTATAGAAATTTCCCAGTTTGAGAAAATCTATGACATATCCCTTCCTCTACTGTGCTATCTCGCCCAGTGCGCAAGATAGCAGAGTAGCCAAATGTTATGAACTAAACGATAGAGGTCACGATATTACGTCACGAATTGACGTCATAATATTACTCCGTGCTGTCTCCAAAGGAGTGACAGAAGAAGGAATATTTGTGTCAAAAGACGATTGGAAAGAAATTCATCACAGAATATATATTATATAGTTTAATTAACATTTTTGTCGTGATACGGAAAATAATTCACTCGTGAGAAATATTCTTGCGATATAGAAACTCGTGCGAAAACGCACTCGTTTCTATATCGCAGGAATCTTTCCCACTCGGGAATTATTTCCCGTATCACTTCAACAATGTTAATTAAACTCTATATTTGTACTTAGATGGACAAATTATTGAGGGAAGGCAGCATGAAGTAAATGAAACTGACATAGGATTTTTGTCAACAAAACGAGGAATGTAACTAGATCTACAGAAAACAGACTAATCTGGCTTTACATTTTTTCACGGAGTGATTTCGCTCGACCGGGGAGATCAGAGTAACTGATCAAAATTGGCTTTGAACAAGGAGTTGGACGGTTAAAATTGAAAGAATCAGTCCAGGCCATCAACAGCTGGTACTTATACGAGAAGAGGTACCTTTGTAAGGAGTTTCAGCATTCAAGGGACGTACTGACAGTCAAAAAAGCAAGAAATGGAAATAGGAATGGAATGGACGAATTGAAAAAGAAAAAGAGAGAGAATAAACTACAAACAATAAATTTAAATTGGTTTCAAATGCATTGTGAAATTGGTGTTTTGTTAAAAAAAAATAATATTCAAATGAATTTAAATTGATCACATGTTAGCCTATCCATTTTATTATTCCTTCATGTTTATTTGTCTAATTTATCTTATTGAATCTGACATATGTAACACGTACGATATAAAAAATAAAATAAAAACATACGACATGTAAAACATGTATACATCTATATCTCCAGACAACTTAGTAAATTCATATTTCATGGCCGTATGTATATATATAAAACGGTGCCGAAACGTCTAAGTGCCGAAATGATTCCTAAATGATTTGGTCAGAAAAGGATATAACCCCTTGGTTTTACAGCGCACTGCATGTTTAGTGATTGACCCCTCTGCAGTCAGTCATGACCCCTCTACAGTCAGTCATTACGCTTCACGTTTCACTTGTGCGATGACTGGACTACCTCTTGGGACTCTATGATTGTACCTACTGAAACCCCAACTAAGGAAGCTTTCTTCCCTCGGGTTTTCTGGTCGTACCCTAGATTGGTTTTCTCTTTAGCTGCAACTACTATGATTGTTCAGTACATTAGATAATCCTTTCTGGAAAGATGTCTTTGAAAGTTATAAATATTATCTACGTAACATTTCGCCAACCTTATGGTATCAGTTTCATGGTGTTCCTTTATGGTACAATGAAGATATAAAGGTCGGAGACTCAACAATTTTTTTCAACCACTGGTTCTCAAAAGGAGTTATTTCAATCAATGACCTGATTGATGATTACGGCAATTTATTCCTTTTCAGGTCTTTAAAGAAACTTATGGAATAAAATCCATTTTTTTAGAATATGAAGGTGTTATAGCATCAGTTAAAAGGTTACTACACTCGCACAAATTCCCACAGTCTATAAGCAAGGGTAAAACCCCTATAATCCCATTTTATCTGTCGACTATTTTAAAAGACATTAAAGGAAGCAGATCAATCTATGATGCAATGATAATAAAATATATAATCCCATCGGCGGTAACAAAATGGAACGAAGAACTTAATAATAGACACCTGAATTGGTACAAAATATTTGCTTTAACATTTAAAATAAATCAAGATGTAAGACACCAATGGTTTCAATACAGGATCAACCATAGGATTCTGGGTACCAATTATTTACTTAAAAAAAATGAACATTGCTGATTCAGATATGTGTAATTTTTGTAATAAAACGGTGGAAACAATTAAACATCTCTTTTATGACTGCGAAGTTTCAAAATTGTTTTGGTCAAACTTGTCTACTTTCATTAATAGCAAATGCACTGAGACTGTAACCAACTGGTCAGACTCCGATATTTTATTAAGGAATGACAAATTAGATATTATACTGAATAAGAATTTAGTATTAGGAAAAAATCATATATTCTTTCAAAAACAAAATAATTCTGCACCATCATGTACACATTTTATTTATTACTTAAAACAGTTTATAAAACTGATAAATACATTGCTTATAAAAACTCAAAAGATACATATTTTCATAAAATATGGGGCCGATATGAGAACATTTTTGCTGAACCATAATATTGTGAATCTAGACACTTGCTGCAATATATAGCATTTACCTTTTGCCCTTCCTTTTTCTACATAATCTTTTTTCCAATATGTTTTTCCATTATATACATTTTTTTTTTTCTTGAGTATAATTACCATGCCATTTTTTTCTACCAAAAACCTTCACTATGTTTCTTTTTCCAAAATATATTGAATGAATGTTTGTGTAATAAAGGGGTATGACAAATACTAAACTTTACAAAACAATTCATTCTTCTACTGCTTTTAATAATATATTTACTTTATTATGTTGTTTAAATGATAACTAGATACCTGTCATTACCCCTTAATAATCTACATCATGATGTGAGATATCTCTTATATAAGTAAAAACAAGAACACATATCATGTCAATATGCATTGAATCATACATCATAACTCATATACTTAGAGTAAAAACTTTCTATCCATTACTTGGTCATGGGTGTCATGGGTGGAGTACAATTTAATAATTTACAGAGCTTTATATAAGCTGAGTATGCGAAGCTAAAAGCTTATAATTTACAGAGTTTTAGATACTAAAGAGGAGATTCAGTCTTCCTGCAAACACCCTCAGTGTAAAAATATCATGCCACATACTCTTAACGTTTAGAAAAAAACATGAGACATGCTTTATTTTTTTAAAATTACAGGCTATAACTCTCTGTAACAAAAAAGACAAGGTAATACGAGTTACCGCCCTTAAAGCAGCTCTGTAAACTATGTTTTTAACATTAAGGGTGGCCACTGCTGAGGTTTAGGATTTTTGCACTTCCGGAAATTTACATTTGTTATATTTCAAAAATTATAATAAAACTGGAAAAAATAATTATACAGTAACAAACTAATGCCCAATAGGGATATTTTAGTGCAAAAAAATGAACATTTTTTAGATTTTTTTTTTTACCTCACATTTTGCGCCCAAAATTGACAATTTTTAACATAAGCCAAAATGGGGGGTAGGGGTACAAAAGATGGTATTTCTCAAAAACCGTTTAAGATATTCACTTAATTTAAACTTTATTACAAAGACATGTGTTAGGATATACAGAGACAGCAATAAAAAGTATTGTTCATATTATTTGTTACAGACCTATGCCGTTATATGTCAGAGCTCGTCAAAATATAAAAAAGCACATTTTTTCTCAGTTTTTATTGAATATCTTTCTTATATGCACACCGACCCCCAATTTTTATTTTTTCCTTTTAAAACTCAGGTCTTGTATATATTGTAGACAAAATATCTCAAAAAGTTTACTCTTCCTTTATCATGAAAAATTGATTGATCACAAATTTAAAAATGCAATTTATAGTAAACTGGGTGGGGTAATAATTTTTCAGATGGTGATAACAATACCACAACCCTTAATTTTTCGTCCTAAATTATGAACTATTACAATAAAAAAGACGGAAAATCGATACCTGTTCTGCAAACCACACTACACACATATAAGTTGCCATACACAATTTGCAGCTGATTCAGAATTTAAAACCACACTGTGAGAGTGTATTACTAAAGATTAATTTTGCGAAAAAGTTAAATCACCGACCCATCATTATTTTTCCAGAAACTAACTAGTAATATGTTAGTCTTCATAAAAAACAGGGAAATTAAAAATTCGTACTGTTCTGATATTCACCAGAGGGCACCCTTAATATGATTACAACGCTGTCGCAACCAACTAAAATTATTGAAAGAGAAATATATACCCATGACCTGATGAATTGGTAGAAAGAGAAAATTCCCCAGTTAATAACTTTCTTATGCAAATTTAACACTTTTGTTATTGTTCTGTATTGTTTATAAATAAATGCATACAATATTGTAAGGTGCATCGGTGGATGACCCTCCCCGACCCCCATGCACCAATGACGGGGAGAATAAATGGATCACCAAATTGGTGGTTGAAAATTTAAAAAAAAATGTATATCTTTAGTTGGTTTCTCTGGATGATGGGATGTTGTTTTGTTTACAATGTCTCGTCTATTTGGGCGCTGAAGACATGATAATAGCGAGGATTGTGCGCATATAAAATCGATTCAAGCTAACCAGTAGGCCTTATTGCCTACTGACCGTTCCAAGTCGGTAACCCTGTCTTCATCACCCTTTCTGCTGTTTTTTGTCTCTTTCATTGTAGTTTAAAGTCCTTGTTTGCAGTACAGTGCGGACCTACGATGCCATTGCGTTCGGACGCTGTGGTTTCTATAGGACCCTATATATCATTTTGGTGCCGAAACGTCTAGGTGCCGAAATAGTCTGGTGCCGAAGTGTTCTGAAATCTCTTCTTTGGACCATTTCAATGTTATTGATATTGTACTGGATATGTGGCTCAAACAGTTGAAGCGTATTCCCACACTAGGTATAAAACCACTAATTATTTTCCCCATAGACACCAATGTTAAAATGTCACATATTAATGATTTGATGCAACTTCAAGTATGGATAATGCAGCAGTGTAATGTTCATATAGAAAACTAATTTTCCACTTGAAAAATGACCAGAAAATGTGGGGTCACAACATATGTAAAAAAGTCCTTCTTGGTTTACTAAACAGGTCAAGGTTACGGTACAGCTGTTCTCCATAAAGTCGAAATTTCGAAAATGTTCATCAGTGATCCAGTTAAACCTATAATAGCGAGCACAGCTCGCGTCGCGAAGAGCGACGCGAGCGCAAGCGAGCTCCTATGGTATCATACAGGCGAAAAGTAAACATACCATCCATCCTTTTGAAAAGTCTTGGGTCATTTACGGCAGTTTATGGGCGACTTCAACCGTAAAGTAGCATATTTCGTTACGAAATTAACAAGATAAGCATTCGTAGAAATCATTAAGAATGGTAGTTTCCAAGCAGAATGAGGTGAAAACAACATTAAAAACCATCTCGAACCCATCCAAAAATGACAATGAAATTGCATTTTTACCTATGTCGCCAAAACGGCCATTAACCGGAAGCATTGCCCAAAGTGTTAACTTGCGCGTTGTTCATTGGCGAAAATTCGTCAACACGTTTCACAATTTAATTTAATAAAAGGAGATTTCGTGTCGCATAAATGTATATGTCTTGCTAAACGATTAGGATAAACAAATGATTTCGTTAAAAACTATCTTTCATTTGTTTATTTTCCCGTAAAACCATAAATGCAATCGGAATTCTTCGCAGATTTCCGTATTCGGTCGTCTACTATTGTAAGCCATTGACGGAAATCGACGAGTTTATTCTGTGTTCATTCGTGTCAAACCCGAACAATCTGGCAAATTCCGGAAATGTTACGGAAATTATAATACAATGACAAGACGTCATTGATTTACGTCATCATCGTATGTCGTCACATTATGACGTATGGTCTGTTAATACAATTAGTGAGCAAGGTGCTTATTACCGATCCATCTTCCTTTTGTTTCTTTTTCTTTCTTTCTTTCTTTCTTCCAATACTATTTACGTATTATACACATACTTATGATTATCACAGTTTCGTTTCTGTGGATGAGTTTACCTGCAGGCTTTTTTATGATATTCATAGAAGTTCAGCGAGATTTTTAACCTGAATAGGGTATGTCTCTCTCTGCACAGGAGACCAACGGCTTTACATCAGTAGGGAAGAATGACAGACATACTTTCACAGTAACTTTAACTATCTTACACGAATAGTTCTAGATCTAAGGGAATGCGTTATCAATTCTCGAGACGTGAACCTCCGGGAGTCGAACCCCAGACTTCTATATCCAGAGGCAAGTAAGCTAACCACTCTGTCATCGCATCTTTTTTTACCGCACAGTAACATTATGGTCCATTATGAAAAAATATAACGACTAGTATTTAGAACAACACCAGGTCTATAGTGACTAAACGATGGTTAGGCCCAAGATGTTACTCACAATGACAGGGGTAGGAACAGCCTCCTTCCCGAGATCCCAACAATTTGACTGGCGTGTTTAGGTAGGGGAAGTTCAAAATGTATTTTTACCCTATGTTGCATATTTTGGGGCGCTTCGACCTTTTATCCAAAAATGGTTTTAATGAGTTGGGCAAACTGAAATTAAGACATTCTGAAACTATTGAGGCTAACTGAAGTTATATTTGAGATTTCATATGTTTTTGCTGTCCCAGCAACACGGCAGATGTACACCCGAAAGAGGCTAATGCATGATGTAGACATATAGATAGGAATTTACATACAAAAAGCCTCATCTGAACTGATGGCTGTAAAATATTTATTTTTTAACCGAATTTCCAAACTTAGGTGTTTTTATTTACCACTAAAATTGCCTGTTCCAATTATATATAATGTATATACATTTTGTTAAAATTACTCACTTACATAGCTGCAAAACCTTTTAGCTTAAACAAACGCCCGAAATAATAGCAAATTTGTCGGGTTTAGACTCCACCATAAAGTACAGAATTTGTATTTTTTTATTTTTGGCTAGATTGCGTAGCAAATCCAGGCTTACAGTTTGGCGATTTCCATGTGTCTTTCCGTCTATCCGTCCGTCCGTCTACGAGTTTTGAAGTTTTCGTTAAAGTTTTTGTTTTTTCCTCATTTCTCAAAAATGAATTGTAGAAAAGCTTTGAAACTTGACACTTGTTCAACATCATTACAAATGTTATATGAAAATAACCCTAACTATGTCATGTATTTTACCTGGACTACCCCACTTCTCACAAAGATTTTTCACTTAAAATGTTAAATTCGCAATCCGGCTTTCGCGCCACTATTGGTGCTTCATCCTTTTTTTTTTGTGTTACTTTTAACAAAGTTTGAGGTTTCCACTGGACCCCATATAAATGAAACGTTCCTATGCCAGTGTACCTGTAACCGGTCATCCGGTTTGGTCTGATGCTACGGAGTAGTTCAAATTTGAAGGTGATGAAAACACGGTTTGGAAACTTTACCTGTCTTCTGCTTCAATCGATCTATGCTTTTCTCTGTCCTATCATTTCACTATTTTTGTTTTTCTACCACCGACAGAAACATTAGGGTCAAATAGGACACTCAGTTTCTTAAAATGTAGATGAAGAAACTAATAAGTATCTTGAGCACAGCTAGTGCTAAACGTCAAGAACAGTGAAACAAACCAACGTCTTCTCTACATAGCATTTGATGAATTTGGTGCATTTTCAGAATATATTGATGAAAAACGTCGGACCCGGTGTCCTCCACCCCCAGACATACTCAACTAAATATTGAACTAATATTCTGAAAATGGACCACCATTTATTAAATGTCAAGTAGGAAACAACAAATTCCTATGTTTTAAAATCATTGTACTTTTCTCAAACATACATCATCATAATGATTAGACAATATTCAAATAAAACAAATCTTAAATCATATATATACATTTTTCGTAATGACATAACGTTGAAACCGTAATTACATGTTGTTCGGCAAAAAGTATACGCGTGAATCACGGTTTATGTATATATAGCTTACATACACCGATGTAGTAGCAGCTTTTATGACTGTTGGTGATTCAGTCAATGTCGATCCAGACTGGATCATGACTAGATAGCCGTTCGAAGTTCGTTCCATGCCATATATGTCCTGTCTGGGAACGAATTGAAATTTGACCGAAGCATTGTGGTGTACTGGTTAGAGCGTCTGCTTTGCATTCGGGAGGTCGTGGGTTCGAGTCACCAGATACTTCAAAAATGGAACCCTTTGACTGACGAGCAAATAATGGGTAGTGCTACGACTGATTGACCAGTGTCAGAATAATGTGACTGGGGGTATCATGTCTACTACGGTGTGGTATTACAGTGTGGCAGCACTATAAAGAAACCATTGAGTTCGCTGCTTCAAGTAGACATATCATCACAACACACACAAACACGCAGATAAAAGTCCAGACTCAATTGTGCCTATAATCGTCAGGTACGACGCCTGTCGTAGGCGGACGGATTATAATCCTTAGAAACACACACACACACACACACGAATTGAAATTTGTGGTGGTGGGATGTCACGATTCAAAAGACACGTACATGTAGATTTGCACCAGACGTGAGAATCATGGCTCTTATGGTGGTAGGTACATACCACCATATGGTATAGGTACACGCCTTAAGAGCTACGATTCTCGCAGCTAGACTTGCACATACCGGTGCATACATACGCAGCGGCACAATCAAACATGAACTGTGCTCGCCCTATAGGTTTAACCTTTTTCATATTACGTTTCTTATACCTACAACCACAAAATTGAACAGAAATAGGCAGTCTTCCCCTACTTATAATGCCCATTTCCATAAAAAGGAGGGATTATTTTTATTATAGGAAGTTCCTATATTTTATTATAGGAACTACATTCATGTAATTGGTGGTGGTAAACCACTCGCCACAGACTATAGGTTACACGTATGTACATGTATGCATGGGAATGAATATGTTAAATACTCACTAACTAACTCTACTAAATTTCATTTTCGTAGTGCGTCAAACTTGAATTTCACGGTGGAGAACCTAGACGGCTACTAGTGGAAACAAATCAGTGCCCCGTGATACTAGCGGATTGTTTTACGGTTACTAGCGGAACATATTTACAGTTTTAAAATGGACCATGCACCACAAAACGGTAAAATTCATCAACAGCATGCGTAAGTGCACTATTACCTCTTGTGCACGGAACATTAGAATGCTTAATGAACAAACTGATGCATACCATTTTCTACAAAACGTTTATGGAGCTTTACACGAAGTAATCCAAACTACTCACTTACGCTACTGCCCGCACTATCAGTGATACGTTTTGAACGTTTTTGCAAATTTAAAGTGCAGTAATACTATTTTTCCTCTTGCTACTATAGAAAACAAGATTTCTGCTGCAGAATGGTATTAAATTCATTTAAAAACAGCACTGTAGGCAGTAATTAAATGGGATAAAATTGATTTTTGTCGGCTAAGGATGCTGACGGAAGTTGTTAAAAAGCGTTAAAATTTAGGCACCGGTTATTTTTTGAAAACAATGCACCGGTTACTATACGATTTTTTCCACATTTTAGCTTCAGGAAAAGAAAAACTAAACGTAATGGTTAAATTGGCCAAAGAAGCTGAAAAGTACGGCAGTCCCGGAAGTGTCCACACCATCATTTGAGGTATGCGATACTGTAAGGCCATCCAGTGTTATCGTAAAGAAAGCACCGATTAAGTTCAATCCACCTCTGAAGGGGCCAAGATGGAGGCTTTTCGATAACAGTGTAGAGGAGGACATTATTGAGGAAATATGCGATCTCCTTCCTTCTTTTTTGCACAAAGTAAAACAGGCTGGTCTACTGGGGGATTTTTGTAACTTCATCAGATTGGTCAGTTCAGATAAGTTGCCCCTCATAAACATAACACTCCTGCTCTTCTTGGATGTAGTGAGATGGTACTCACTTGACAACACATCAAACATGGTGTATTCTGAAGAGTGTTGGACATTTTGGAAAGTCTTGTATAAACTCTTTCACGGAAAGGCACTGCGGTTTATGTGTGGAATTAAATCCAGTGGTAACGTCGCTCAGAATAATAAAAAAACGTGGGGAATAGATCCTCAGAACACTTCAATAAATGTTGCTGTTCCATAAAAAAAAATGTGTTGCTGCGTATGACATTGTTGGACTTTACATTCCAAAAGAAATTTCACCAGGTGTAATTAATCAAGCTCTTGATATGAAACCAACAGATAAGACCTATGTCCTTAGCTTTGATGGAAAAAAAGTAGCGCCTGGATTGAATAAGGATAATGGCGACCAGGATCTCTTTGGTCACGAAGAGGATGAATCACTATCACATTTAAAGATTGGAACAGGAAATGAATTTGACCGAAGAGACAGCAAATCAATGGGAAAGTTTTTTAAACGAAGACAAGATGGAACGGCTAGGACATTTAATTAATTTGGTGTCATTACGAATCAAGGACTTACGAATATTTACCTGAAACAACAAATGGCTTTGAAAAAAATTCTAAAGGAGGGTGGAAATGATTAGAGAAATTCGAAATATGTTTACGCTGTCAGCAGTGTGCAAACGCAAATGTTTCAGATAAGAACGATAGAGGAACGTCTTCTTGATGTAAATTACGCATTGCTGTCAATATGTGCATCACTCAACATTGCAAATATTCGTTAAAATTTACGCACACAGACCAACGCATAAGCCCCCTACGTTTCATATAAATATATTTATATTATTTTAGTAATCGTACAAAATTGGGCAATCCCGTCATTCTTCGGAATCATTTCGAAGAAGTGATTGAGATGTTGCGCATGAAAACCAGGTCAAAGCGTACAAACTCGGTAATTTCCGCAGAGCACCGGAAATTGTGAGACAGTTCCGATTGAAACCAGGTCCAACCAGTTGGTTCATCTCCGTTTTATCTCTATATATATATTAGTTCGTTATTTTAATATACAATTATAAACCATTGCAAGCTCGGATTCATATTGGAGGCATATTATAATTCGGGGTATATTATAATCGTACTGTCCGTGCGTGCGTGCGTCCGAAATCGTGTCTCAGCCATTACTCGGAAAGTATTGAAGGGATACGTCAAACTTCAGGAGTGTCGCGCGCAAGAATTAGGTTCCCACTCAAGGTCATACTTGGAGGTCAAAGGTAAAAAAACTTTTTATTTTCGTGTCCCAGCCATTACCCGGAAACCTGGTCAAAGGTCAAGTGCACATTTGGAGTTCAACGTCTATTGTTTGTATTCAAATTTGTTTAAAAAGTATATTTTATACAGAAAAATACCCTTTCAACTCTTATCAAATGCACATTGTTTGAAATCACACGTATACAGACTTATTTAGGCAAGACATTCTTTTGAAAATACATAAAATACAATAAATACTCAGGACCAGGTTAACAACAGGAGATAGCGCTGGTAATACTAGACGGGATGTAATTTATAAGTTAATGCTATCTCCCATTGTAATTTTTTAAAATGCGTATAGTAACCGGTGCCTGTTTTTACAGTGTTTTTTACAGTAACCGTAGCCCAAATATTCCTATAAAACACAACATTTTTGGTATACAATTTACACCTATTGCTTATCAAATATATTCCAATATTAATTAACTATTTGTATACAAATATGTGCTGAAACGCGTTACTTATTAGATATAAGTAAAGGAAAACTGCAATAATCTGTCAAATGTCCATGCACTTTCGGATACTATTTCAGTTATATCATAATAAAAGCTTCTGTTTGGGAACAAACTTATAATTATCTAATTAGTTAAATATATCTAGCGTTCCGTAGAAGCAAGTGTTTTTCGAAAAAATGAATAGTTATTTAAAAAATACTACTTTATGACGAACTACTTACAATTCTTCCCAGTTATTTATCCGCTAGTAACCGTAAAACAATCGGCTAGTATCACGGGACGCTGTTTTATTTCTGCTAGTAACCGTCTAGGTTCTCCACCGTGAATTTTGTCTCCAAGATGGCAGACGACGCGGACGACGCTATTTTGAAACTTCCGGTCGCATTTTTGACCAGCTTCCTGTCTCACGTTGAAGTCACGCAGACGTGATTAACAGTTGAAAGCCGAAAGTAACTTACCGGCGTTCCATTGTTAACAGAAATAATTAATTTTGAAGAATGCTTACATTTTTATGAAGTAGAGTTTTCTACATGTTTTTCAGTATTTCTAGGACTCTGAAGCGCTTCAATTTTTGAAGCGTGTGTGATCGGTGTAGATCGTACGGTTCGCACGTCGTAATCGGTATAGGTCGTAAGTTTCACACGTCGTAATGGAAGTTTCCACAGCGCGTTAGCGTTCTCTACGACGTGCGACTATTACATGTCAATGGCCTTATTCTCCGCTATTTTTACGTAAATACGAATAAAGTGACCTTGCTGTATAATGTTTTCGTTTAATAAACAAACAAATTAACGCAGCTCTGTTGCATATTTCTTGTTAGCGTTTCTAAAATTCACATTCGCAAAACCTCGAGAAAAAACAAATTTGTACTTATAATAAAGGGAGACTAATCTCTTGACTAGTTAAAAAGGACAGGTTCAAAACACGGCGAGATTTCCGGGTTCTCCATCGAATTTTAAATGGGTTCCAAGTAGGTTAGGTTTACTGCAATAAAATACATTTTTGAGGCGGAATGAGTCAAATTTCGACCCCTTATAACAAAATATGATACCAGTAATTGTGATTAAGAAGAGTTTATTTTAGTTAGAAGAGTTTATTTAAGTATATGATAGAACAAAATATGTGTTTCCAGTAAAGAGATCCTACATAAAATAAGGAAAAGGCTAGACAAATATACATATGTTTAAGTAGTATAGATACTGGGGGTACCAGTGTCACAAAATGTCACGGGTAGAGCGTACTGGTCGTATATAGCTCTTGTATCGGTTACACCCAAAATCTATTGTTCGAGGTGAAACAATTTCACAATATTCATGATCTATTCATGTAACACGTAAAAGCGTGCACATTTTAAGTGGCCGCCAGAGAGGCCGTGTCATAAGTTTAGTTTTGTGCTAATGCATGTAAACGGATAGGTATATTTTCCTTAAACGGCAAAATTGTATAAGGGGCCTCTCGTGTTGATTCAATACTGTAGATTTAGCCACGTTTGTCACGGACTGAACGGGGGAAACAATGATTTGGGCGTAATGTTTGCTATAAATGCCATTGTCTTCTAGCTATCGCCGGGATCATCGATAGTACTTGTTGGAACAGAGATTGGACGGCAAATTTCACAGGCAACATGTGGTTAGTAGTTTTATTAAACTTTTATCGTATATTTGTATTCAGTGGGCGGCGCCATCTTGTTTGGCGGTTACGACATCCGGTTAGCATTGATGTTTCTCAAACATAACTTTAGACTAGCATATGATTTGAAGTGACTTTATTAGATGTAATTATGGTAATTGATCATTAATTGTAAAACAATATTAATTTGATAACAGTGGATAATAGGTGCATTAATTAACGTTGGCGTATAATTCAGTGATTGTAATACACGATTGTTAACATTAGTTAACAATGAGATGAGTGACAAGAATAAATGCGTGCATGCATAACTCAGTGAGTGTAATATATGAGTAATTTGATCATGTTTATATTACATGTATTAAGGGCATTGATTAACAGCGACGTACATAGCGTATACATGGCGTTGTAGAATATGTATACATTGGTACTAATCATTAGTACAGCTTACATATATTGATTGAATAATGATTTGTTTGGGTAATGATAATTATGCAAGATTGTTATGTTTGTCAACCGACATCTAAAACGTATGTATAATTACAGCCTAAGCCATCCAGGGTTGGAACTAAGCCATCCAGGGATGGAAATAAGCCATCCAGGATCTAAGCCATCCAGGATATAAGCCATCCAGGGTTGGAGTAAGCCATCTAGGTTTGGATATCCAGGAGTGGAGCTAAGCTTCCACGACTAACGTTACAAGCGGTGGAGACGGTCCCCGTACCTGCGCAGCCAGGTTTTACTAACGACAACCCCCGGGACACAAGGTGGGCCCGTTACCAGTCCTCACTGGAGGAATATCATTCACAATCTCAGTGGAGATTAACTGTCATTGCATCGCGTCATCAACCCTTACAGAAGGCATTTGATGACAATCATCCATTGAATTCGCGCATCATCATCTTCATGAGCTCTCGCGCATCACAGTTATCGCGCTAGATCAACATTGTTATAGCTTTAACAACACTTCAGTGTCTTAGACATTCAGTATTTATAACAATACTAAGAACGTCTTAAACGTTCAGGAGAACATTCTTTTCATAGTTCATTTGTGTATTCGCTTGTTTTTTTAGATAATTGTATATATATTAAACATATTTTAAAAGTTGCATTAAACTTATGTAAATGCATTCACCGTCATTGATTCTTTCCTGAGTTAGCCCAACCACTAAGGTCATCCTGTGACAACTGGTGTCAGAAGTGGGATTTTGGGCGACTACGGAGGGAAAGAATCAATAAGTGATCTTTATTATGATATACTAAATCTCTACTTATTATTTTAGAATTGTGTACCACCCTCTGATCCATCAAGGCGACTGTCGACGATCACGGCCACAGCTTGGAGGACAAGTCAAGACACGACAAGGGTAGGGTGAGTCCAAACTGTTGTTTTGTCCGTTCTTTCCTTGGCGCGAGGTCGCAGTGGTCTACACGATTGGGTCTGAGGCACTTTTGCTAAATAATTTGGGTGTTTGTTTTACCTCCCTCGATATACATATAGTATCCAATTAGGTTGGCGAACAAGACGTTCTACTCATGTTGTGACACTCGAGTATACTTATATTGATGGGAGAAGTAAATATACATGTACATGTTATACACATTTCGATGATTGTTTAACGTTTATGTCCAATATCAAATCAAGATATTTTATGTAGTGTATATGTTTTGTGGAAGCTAGATACTACCTACACATAACCGTTAGTAGTTAGCGCTAGTACAAATGTGTATGTAACTTGTCCTATGATGATGCCCAGGTATTTACTGAGGACACAGTGACTTACCATTAGTAGTTAGTTGAGTAGAATTATTAGTGACGTGTGTATTGTAATTATTGTAGTGTGTAGTCCACAATGTCTATAACCATGACGTCCATAAAGGATCTTACGGAAATGGGTAAGGAGTTAGGGTATGCTGGAGAGGAGCTTAGAACCTTTGTTAAAGACGAACAGGCTAGGGAAAGGGAATTTAGACTTAAGGAAAGAGAATTAGCAAAGCAGGAAAGAGATGAAGAAAGTAGACTAGTTAAAGATAAGCTAGAATTAGAAAGTAGATTAGCTACAGAGAAGCTAGAATTCGAAAGTAGATTAGCTAAAGAGAAGCTAGATGGTGATAAAGAGAGGTTAGAATTAGAAGGTAGGTTAGCTAAAGAGAAGCGAGATGAAGAAAGTAGACTAGCCACAGAGAAGCTACAATTAGAAAGTAGAATAGTAAGGGAGAAGCAAGAGTTAGAACATGAGAGGTTCGAAACAGATGGTAGACTAGCTAAGGCTAATATGATGATGGAGAGGGAGCAAAAAGAGTTTGATCATAAGTTAGCTTTAGAGTTGGAAGCAGCTAAGACACATAGTAAGGACAGTGGAACTGTAGGGAAAGATAGTTATTCTGGGAAGTTAAAAGGTTCGAAGTTACCATACTTTGATGCTGACAAAGATAACATGGACAGTTACTTGTTACGGTTCGAACGTTATGCTGAGTTACAGGAATGGACCAAAGATAAGTGGGCAGTTCATTTAAGTGCGTTATTGAGAGGCAAGGCCTTAGATGTATTTTCTAGATTACCTAGTTTAGATGCTCTTGACTATGACAAGTTAAAGGATGCTCTTTTAAAGAGATTTGAGTTAACTGAAGAAGGTTTTAGAAAGCGGTTTAGAGCTTGCTTGCCTGAGAAAGGCGAGTCATTTATTCAGTTCATTAGTAGATCTAGAAATTACTTAGATAGGTGGTTAGAGTTAGGGAAGGTAGCGCAGACTTATCAGGGCCTTATAGATTTCTTGTTGCGTGACCAGCTATTCAATGTTTGTAGTAGAGATCTGTTCTTATTTCTTAAAGAAAGAAAACTTACTAGTGTAGGAGAAATGGCAACACAAGCAGATCAGTTTGCCGAGGCTAGAGGTGGATCTCATAATGTAGTGTCGAAAGACAGAACGTTTAGAGATAGGCAAGGGGACGATCATAAACAGAAAGGCCAGAGTGGAAACTATAGAGGTGGAGGTAGTTCGATGGGTTCTAGAGGAGGTAGCAATAGTGGTAACATAGGTAGACCTTTTATTCGTTGTCGTCACTGTAATGGAAATCATGCTTCACATGAGTGTAGGAAAGCGGTGAAAGTGTCCGCTGTCGTAGACAATTTTAGTGACAATAGTAGAGGGGACAACCATGTAGGTAGTCCGAACCAAGGTTTTAACAACCCATGGAATTTCGGTAGAGGTAGAGGTGGTCAAAACCGAGGTAGAGGTAGAGGCAGAGGTAGTAATAGTCCGGTTATTAAAACCGAGAGTAGTAGCTGTTGTGTAAAAGCGGATGGTGTAATGACGAAGATCGGAACATGTCTCTTTCCGTATGCAAATCTTCCAACGGCAGATGGTAGAGTGAATGGCACGGACGTAATTGTAATGAGGGATACAGGTTGTACAGGTGTGGTAGTTAGGCGTAGTTTAGTTACGGATGACCAGTTGGTAGGTAAACAGTCACCGTGTATGTTGTTAAATAAGTCGGTAGAGCACGTGCCAATAGCGAGAATAGATGTAGATACACCTTTCTTTAAAGGGACTACAGAGGCACTATGTATGGATGACCCGATGTATGATTTAACGATAGGGAACATAGATGGTTCAGCACTTCCGGTAATGTCCGATTTTAGAAGTAGCATAAGTAATGCCGTAGAGACTAGAGCGCAGGTTCAGAAGCAAGCTCAGGCTTATAGAAAATTAAAGGTTCCTGCAGCCGTAGGTGACATATCTAAAGCGGAGTTTATAGAAGCACAAACTCAAGACGAGTCATTAGGTCCTTGTAAGGTGAAGGCCAAGGATGGTGTAGTGAAGAAGTGTAAAGGGTCCGGTAGTTGTAAGTTTGTACATAAGAATAGGTTATTGTACAGAGAATTTGAAGATAGTGGTAGTAGACAGTTTCACCAATTAGTGGTACCTACCCAGTATAGAACGACAGTGCTTAAGGTAGCTCATGAGTCGATTATGGGAGGTCATTTAGGCGTAAAGAAAACGTCAGATAGAGTATTGGCAGAATTTTATTGGCCAGGCGTTAGTGGAGATGTAACTAGGTATTGTAGGTCCTGCGATGTATGCCAAAGGACAGTACCAAAAGGTCGAGTGACCAAAGTACATTTAGGTCAGATGCCACTGATAGATACACCATTTAAGCGGGTAGCCGTAGACATAGTTGGACCAATTTTTCCAGTGTCGGATAGGAAAAATAGGTACATTTTGACCATGGTAGACTATGCAACTAGGTATCCGGAGGCAGTAGCATTGCCCTCAATTGAAACTGAGAGAGTAGCTGAGGCATTAGTTGATATGTTCAGTAGGCTAGGTGTACCAGAGGAAATGCTGACTGATTGTGGGTCACAGTTTACGTCAGAACTTATGGCTGAAGTAAGCAGGTTATTGTCTTTGCGTCAAATCATGACAACACCATATCACCCTATGTGTAACGGGTTAGTCGAACGATTTAACGGGACGTTAAAGCAAATGTTACGGCGTATGTGTACCGAGAGACCCAAAGATTGGGACAAGTATCTCAATGCTTTATTGTTTGCATTTAGAGAGGTTCCACAAGAGAGTTTAGGATTTTCACCGTTTGAGTTATTGTACGGTAGGTCAGTTAGAGGTCCCATGAGGATTCTTAGAGAGATGTGGGCAGGTGAAGTAGATAGTGATGAGGTTAAGACTACATATCAGTATGTTTTAGATCTGAAGGAGAAACTAGAGGAGACTTGTAAGATAGCTCAAAGTCAGTTAGTTAAGGCAAGTACCAAGTACAAACGGTACTATGACCAGAAAGCTAGAGCTAGGAAGTTTAAGATAGATGACCAGGTGTTACTGTTACTCCCGACCGACAATAACAAGTTGTTATTACAATGGAAAGGTCCGTTTTACGTTAGAGGGATAGTGAACACTATGGATTACCGTATCGAGATAAACGGAAAGTTAAAGACCTTTCATGCGAATATGCTAAAAGAGTATATCAGTAGAACCGATAATGGGCAACAAGGGGTGTTAACCGTAGTTAATGTTGCAGTTATTGAGGATAGTGAGGAAGACAGTAGTGAGGACACTAGTCCCATGTATTTTCCCACTAGTGTAGGTAGGGAGAGAGCAGCCGATGTAGACATATCGGGCATGCTTAGTGTAGAGCAGAAACGAGAGATGGGTAGTTTACTCTCGGAGTTCAGTGATGTCTTGTCCGAAAACCCGGGGCAGACAGATGGAGTGCAACATGATATTGTACTCACATCAGGGGAACCAATAAGAATTAAGGGGTATCCCATTCCATTTCACTCCCGATCAATTGTTGATGAGGAGGTGAAAGATATGTTGAAATTGGGTGTCATCGAACCTTCAAACGCCCCATTTTCATCCCCAGTCGTACTTATTAAGAAGAAAGATGGGTCAATTCGATTCTGCATCGATTTTAGGCAGCTCAATAAACGTACCATCTTTGATGCAGAGCCAATGCCTAATATTGAGGAGGTATTCTCTAAACTTGCGGGATATTCGTATTTCTCCAAGTTAGACCTCAGTAAAGGTTATTGGCAAGTCCCACTTTCAGACCGAGCTAAAGAGATGACCTCCTTCGAAACTTCGCAAGGACTTTTTAAGTTCAAGGTCATGCCCTTTGGTCTCGTAAACGCCCCAGCAACATTCTGTAGGTTAATGAGGAAAGTCCTGAAGGATTTGTCCAACACAGACAGTTTTGTAGATGACATCCTGGTGTTTACAACAACATTTGAAGACCATATTAAGGCTCTACGTAATCTGTTGGAACGGCTACGCCGGTTTAAACTGACTGCAAAACCTAGCAAGTGTCACATAGGTTACGCAGATATAGAGTGTCTGGGTCATGTTGTCGGGAGGGACCAGAAATTGAAACCCAACCCCGACAAGGTTAAGGCAATTCAGGAAGCACCAAGACCCGAGACAAAGAAACAAGTTAGGTCATTTTTAGGGTTGGCGGGTTTTTACAGGAAGTTTATTCCAAACTTTTCGGCTATAGCTGCACCTTTGTCAGACTTGACAAAGAAAGGTCAACCCAATAGGATAACTTGGGGGGAAAGCCAGGAGCGAGCTTTCGTCTCTTTAAAGGGGAGTCTGGTCAAAACCCCAATACTAAAATTACCTGAACTTGACCAGGAGTTTATCCTCAGAACGGATGCCTCCGATATCGGGGTGGGTGCAGTCCTACTGCAAGAGCAAGATGGGTGTAGTCTCCCCGTGGCTTACGCAAGTCGGAAACTATTACCCCGGGAATGTAACTACTCTGTTATCGAAAGGGAGTGTCTTGCAGTAGTGTGGGGTGTCAGTAAATTCCACCGATATGTTTTTGGTAAGGAATTTGTCTTGGAGACTGACCACCAACCGTTAGCTTATATGAATAAAGCTAAGGTAGCTAACAGTAGGTTAATGAGGTGGGCACTGACTCTGCAGCCTTACCGGATGAAAATTAAAGCAATCCGTGGAAAGGACAATATTGGGGCAGACTATTTAAGTCGCCGCACATAATGACCGGTTTAATACAATGGTGTATTGCAGTGTATTGTACAATAGTAGTATATGTTACGACAGGGTAGTGTACAATTGTAGAATAGTGTTGAAATTGTAATTACATATTATATTAGGTTATAACTGCAGTGGTAATAGTTAACATACTCAAGCGATTGAGCGATCAGCTTGTACGTTTTGTCGCTCGTTTGCTCAGAAGAATTAATAGTTTCTTAACGTGTAAATATTAATTATCATTTTGTTGAATTTTAAAAGTGTAGCACTTTCTTTAAGTGGGGAGATGTTGTCACAAAATGTCACGGGTAGAGCGTACTGGTCGTATATAGCTCTTGTATCGGTTACACCCAAAATCTATTGTTCGAGGTGAAACAATTTCACAATATTCATGATCTATTCATGTAACACGTAAAAGCGTGCACATTTTAAGTGGCCGCCAGAGAGGCCGTGTCATAAGTTTAGTTTTGTGCTAATGCATGTAAACGGATAGGTATATTTTCCTTAAACGGCAAAATTGTATAAGGGGCCTCTCGTGTTGATTCAATACTGTAGATTTAGCCACGTTTGTCACGGACTGAACGGGGGAAACAATGATTTGGGCGTAATGTTTGCTATAAATGCCATTGTCTTCTAGCTATCGCCGGGATCATCGATAGTACTTGTTGGAACAGAGATTGGACGGCAAATTTCACAGGCAACATGTGGTTAGTAGTTTTATTAAACTTTTATCGTATATTTGTATTCAGTGGGCGGCGCCATCTTGTTTGGCGGTTACGACATCCGGTTAGCATTGATGTTTCTCAAACATAACTTTAGACTAGCATATGATTTGAAGTGACTTTATTAGATGTAATTATGGTAATTGATCATTAATTGTAAAACAATATTAATTTGATAACAGTGGATAATAGGTGCATTAATTAACGTTGGCGTATAATTCAGTGATTGTAATACACGATTGTTAACATTAGTTAACAATGAGATGAGTGACAAGAATAAATGCGTGCATGCATAACTCAGTGAGTGTAATATATGAGTAATTTGATCATGTTTATATTACATGTATTAAGGGCATTGATTAACAGCGACGTACATAGCGTATACATGGCGTTGTAGAATATGTATACATTGGTACTAATCATTAGTACAGCTTACATATATTGATTGAATAATGATTTGTTTGGGTAATGATAATTATGCAAGATTGTTATGTTTGTCAACCGACATCTAAAACGTATGTATAATTACAGCCTAAGCCATCCAGGGTTGGAACTAAGCCATCCAGGGATGGAAATAAGCCATCCAGGATCTAAGCCATCCAGGATATAAGCCATCCAGGATATAAGCCATCCAGGGTTGGAGTAAGCCATCTAGGTTTGGATATCCAGGAGTGGAGCTAAGCTTCCACGACTAACGTTACAAGCGGTGGAGACGGTCCCCGTACCTGCGCAGCCAGGTTTTACTAACGACAACCCCCGGGACACAAGGTGGGCCCGTTACCAGTCCTCACTGGAGGAATATCATTCACAATCTCAGTGGAGATTAACTGTCATTGCATCGCGTCATCAACCCTTACAGAAGGCATTTGATGACAATCATCCATTGAATTCGCGCATCATCATCTTCATGAGCTCTCGCGCATCACAGTTATCGCGCTAGATCAACATTGTTATAGCTTTAACAACACTTCAGTGTCTTAGACATTCAGTATTTATAACAATACTAAGAACGTCTTAAACGTTCAGGAGAACATTCTTTTCATAGTTCATTTGTGTATTCGCTTGTTTTTTTAGATAATTGTATATATATTAAACATATTTTAAAAGTTGCATTAAACTTATGTAAATGCATTCACCGTCATTGATTCTTTCCTGAGTTAGCCCAACCACTAAGGTCATCCTGTGACAACCAGGCCACTTTCTCCTCCCAGGGAATGAGAAAAACTAGTGAATATGCTAGGGGGGCTCAAGCATAACTCTCATTTATATCACCAAGATCTAAATGTAAGTCACGCCTAAGTCAACCCCAACATATTCATTAGTTTTCTCAAGCACCCCGCTCAGGAAAACTCGCCTGATACCCCCAGTATCTATACTACTAATCAATCCAGTTTGTCATTTTAGGAGAGCGTAATTATATTGTTTGTCTTCTTTCGGCGAATCTACTTCAAGCGAAGTTTTTCAATAACATTTGCAACTCGTTAAGCAAAGTCAGACGGAACCGGGCAGTAGTCTTCATCATCGCTCTGCATATCATTTTTTACCATGGAGTATTTTATTTTCCTACACTTTGCTATTTTGTATTTCAGTTCAAGAAGCTCTTCTCTGTTTCCGACCAGCTCACGTTCATAATTATCCATTTCAACCAGCAATCGCCTTTTTTTGGTGTCCATAAAATCATCACGGACTACTTCATATTATACTTGGAGTTGCTTACCTCTCATCAATTTTCTTCTATATTTATCTTTCAAATGGTTAAGTTTTCTGCAAGCCTTTTCTAATCTTTCTTGTTCCATTATATAATAGTATATATAATTATTTTTAAACCCTTGAATGCTACTCAACTATTACAATTAACTGCATGCTAACGTATCTTGTCCGTTATCTAATATGTACCGTTTATCATCATAAGCTGATAAACTTTTTTTATTTATTGCATAGCTGCTTATGTTATGCTTTTGTGATCTAATAACTTTCATCTCATGATGAGCTTCTGTTGCTGTAAACAAAATCTTTTTGTAATCATCATGTGCTATCTGTTTTTTAACAACACACTTTTTAACACCCTTACATTTCTTTGCGCTAACCTCATTATCTAGCACATACGAATATAGTTTACTTCGCAACCCAACAAATTCAACAATGGGTATTCCGCAAGTTTCATCTTTCATCTTGCCAATAACTTTTTTATTATCATTAAAATGAAACTGACTTTTCGGATCATAATCACAATTATCAAACAGTTCTTTATCCTTGTAAAAGTCTGCATACACATCTTTTGTTTTTATTTCATAACACAAGGAATCGGTATCAGTAAATAATAACTTTGCTTTTCTATCATATTTGTTTTTGATATAGTTGTAATGGAAATCATACATCAAATATTTTGACAAGTCTAAAATACACATACCAACATAAATAGGGCGATTTAAAACTAATCGTTCTTTTATTCTGTTTATGGCAAATAAATTTTCATTAAACATCTTACAAGAAATAAATGAAAGTCTTGCTGCATATTTTAAAAGAACCTTCTCGTCGTGAGTCAATTTAACATTAATTCTTTTTCTCAAATTTTCCATAGTTTTGCCAAAAACTGAATTGTTCATCAGTTTGAAGAAATCCTTTTCAAAAGCATTTTTACCGGCTGTTCTCTTAGCAGTATTAAAGTCTATGCATGTTTTTAACCACTCCGATTCGTCAAACTGTAGTATTCGGTATATTTCCACTCATCTTTTATATTTAAACTTTCTGGGGCGAGAGGATAATCATTATGCGAGTCATGAAGTTTTTCGGGATACGTAATATCGCACTCAACAATGTAATTTGATATTCCTTTTTCAAACTTATCAACCCACTTGAAGTTGCCAGTAGGTAACGGTTGGCACATAGCCCACCCATACAAGTTATTAGCATCGATATATATTATGTACTTGCTTTCTTTTTTCTTGTCATAGTCTTTCATATATTTGTTATTAGCTTTTGAATATCTATTTGCAATGTAACTCGTACCGCCTCTTAATCCTTTTTCTACAAACAAATATTGATCAATGTCAGTTATTAAATCAAGTTGGATACCAGTCATCTTAAGACATGCATCCCAGGCTAAACCAGGACTACTAAAGTAATGGCAAGGATCTAATTTGTAATACTCGATACACATTTTTCTAAAGTTTTCAAAAACATATGTCAGCAACAGCACATCAGTCTTAAGATACAGATCATGATATTCTCCCATATTTTTAATCTTAAATGTTTTCCATATTGTTTTAGCATGATCATAATCTGCATCTGAAATGTGTTCATCATTTAATTGGGAATAAAAGCTATCTTTGCCGGGTAACTTAGTATCCTTGAAGCGTTCAAAACTGTTCATATAATCATAAGGATAAACGCCTTTTCTCTTAGCAAGTCTAACTTTGATTGGTTAGAAAGAGGAATTAAACTATTAGAACAAATTTTTGACTATAGATAAAAAGAGTTTTATACATTTCAGGAAATAAGCGAATTATATCAAATACCAAACAAAGACTTTTTAAAATACTCCTCGATAATAGCAAGTATACCTAAAGAATGGAAAGAAAAGATAAAACATGAAGATATTAATGCAGAAAGAAATAAAAGTTTCCTAAATAAATTTCTTAATACTAAACAATCAAATAAATTCTTATACAATGTCCAGATACAAAAAGATACAGAAATTGACATGGAAATAAAACCACAAAAAAAATGGGAAAACATGTGTACAGATATAGAATGGAAAGACGTCTATATCACACCAATAAAATCGACAATAAATATAAAATTAAGGAACTTTCAATATAAATATTTAATGAGAATAATACCCACAAATAAATCGCTATTCAGATACAAAATCGTTCACTCAAGTCTATGCGAATGGTGCAATATGAACATAGAAAGCTTAAATCATCTTTTCTGGGAATGTATGCATATTCAACAATTTTGGAATGAGCTGCACATATTGTTAAATACGTTAAACGTAAACATCGATTTCAATCTAAGAACCGTCTGTTTCGGAATTCAAAGACAAGAAAATGCTATAGATATGAAGAATTTCATTATTTTAAGTGCGAAATATTTTATATTCATTAACAAATGTTTAAAATCCTTGCCCGAATCAAACAAATTCAAGAAATATTTATTAAGACAAATAGAAATAGAAAAGCAAATAGCGATGAACCACGACAAATTAGACAGCCATGATATTAAATGGCGAAACTTCCAATAATAAACTGGTATTAATTAAAGTACGATATAATACAATACCAAAAACAACAAAAGGGAAAGCAAAGCAACTTTCTTTTCTGTCCGAATTCTCTTCTCTTCTTTTTAGTCTCCATATTCTTCTTTCAAACCTTACATAATTCTATTACCAACTGCATACTAAAATATACTCTTCTATACTTTCAATAACTCGGAGGTAACTCTCTTTTTAATAACCTTCGTCTGTAAACAAGAAAATTATTTCATCATAAATATAAACTGTTGTTTAAATAGTATTTATTATATACCATATGTGCATGTATAATGTATCAAATGGATGATGAAATGAAACATTGTATAACAAAAAAAAAATATAATATATTGAATTTGAAGATTTATTACAGGTGTTATAAGAAATTTATCACATTGACATTTGATATTGTAAATAACTATGGTGTACGAAGTTAAAGGCACTGCGCTTAATTCCTTTTAAAGGCACTGTTTTCTAGACGAATATGTGCATATATTATATTAGTCTAAAGCAGGGTCCCAATGATCAGTACATGAAAAATGCTTATTAATAAATGCAGATAATTCTCAAGTTTTTGCGTCTATGTGATCAAGATCGATTCAGGACGTTTCGGCACCAAACCATTTTGACACCTAGACGTTTCGGCATCAAACCATTTCGGGTTCTATTTATTTTTTACCTTAGACGTTTCGGTACCCATTTATAATTGAGTATTATAATGAAGTAAAGAAATTAAATATTATCTATAAGATCACTTGTAATTCATTTAAAATGCAAAGTTGATTGCATTAACGGCAACTCCGAAGCGGTTTTGAGCCTGAATACAACTAAAACATAAACATAAATAGGGCCCATATGATAATCACTTGTCAAATTTAAGTAAATATGACTTTTATATTATATTGTAGCATGGTCATTGAAATTCCCTTTGTAATAGCTCAGGTGAAAATCGTTTAATTGAAAATACTTGAACATGTTCCCTTTAACATACATAATAATGTATACCTAGACCAAATAAAAACTTATCTGTAAAAAAAAAAAAAAAAATCTAACTTTTTACCGCTATATTCTTGAGATATGTATTGAAACGACGGAACGTTTTTTACTAGATTATCTAATGATTGGGACATAAACTGAAAACTATCAATAAACACTAAACTTTTTCCTAACATGAAAGCCATATACTTCTCCATGTTATTTGGTATTACATTTATGTTTTGTTTAAACTTTCCGATGTGTTGCATTATGAAGTGAGAATCATATCCTCTCAAGTTATGAAACACAACAGGTATTTTTCTAGTCAACCTGAAATTAATATTACATATGTCATGAGCGCTTCCCCTATACTTCCCAGTTATGTGGCAATGGTCCCTGACTTTTCTAATGGAGTTTTTGTATGCCACTGTATAACCCGCGTCGCCTTTTTTGAGAGTTTTTGCAAAACAATTACCACAAATATGACATGATTTAGATTTTTTGAATCTAGCTTCTTCTTCCTGTGACATTACTAGATCTTTTTTAAAGTTTGTATTCATAGTTTTTTTGCACCACTTTTCTTCTTCTATCATTTTTTCCAAAAACTTGTAAACAGCATTTGGACCTCTATACGTTACAACTGGTTTTGAATATTGATCATCATAACAACAAACAACCTTATACCCATAACTGCAATCAGTATGCTTTTGATATGCTTCTGTATGTGATTTTTTAGGATTGTTTGATGCTGAAGAAAAACTTTCGGTTACTGCTTCAAAATCAGCATATATAACAAACGGAACCATTAGCTGCCTGTCATAGTTTTTAAACTTAACTTTTTCATCTTCGTTTGGCATTTTTATTGCTTATTTTCCATTAAGTGAGAGACAAACAGGTTTATGTTTTTCCAGAACTCTTTCTAATGTAAAGCATTGTAGGCATGTTTTACAAAACCTTTTTTTTTTCATTGTGCGCTGTTTGATTATACATCAAACGGTTAAAGTTTTTTATCCATACGTAATGATTTTTTTCTTCTTCGGTGATCAAAAGCATGTCACAGACGCTCCTTGGAGCGTCTCTGGACGGCGGGCTGGCCCGCCGGTCACATGTTTTTTCTGCTTTATTTTTTGATATGTACAAAGGGTTTACTTGATTATCTTCATATCCAAATATGTTAAAACAAATGTTGTTTTGTTTTTCTATTTTTGGGATTTGTTTGATAGTAACAGGAAATGTTATTCCCTTGTAATCAAGATCAATATGCTTTTTGTACTTTGTTATTCTTTGTGGTTTATTATTGACAGGGAATTTATAAGCCAAATGGCACCATCTAAAGCACTCATTATCTTTTTCATTTTTTATATTTATTAATCTTTTTTTAGAATTAGCAAGTTGTTTTGGTAAATACAAATAATTCGATTTATATAGTGTGCGTCTAGTGTCTCAATTACCCAACCACTTCCTTCAGAAAGCCAATTGCCAATTCTATTTATAATTTCTTCCTGTGCTTTGTCTAATGCTTCTGATATTTGATTTTTGTTTAATATTATTACAGCCTTTGAGGCAAAGTAAGCTGTCTTGTACATAATATGAAAACCTCCTTTATGTTCTTTATCCATTGGTACTTTTTTTTTAAAAGTAAGTTTTACATCAATGCTTAATTTAAATCCGCCTGTTCTTTTTAGTTCTGCTTTGAGAAACTTTACAGCAGGATAGTGTACTTTTTGTAGTTGAACAATCGGATCATTACTACTATAAATATCTACTTTAAAAACCTTGCTATACTGTTTTGGGGATGTTTCAATTTCTCGGATACTCATTATATAATATTACAGGAGATTATTTTTTTAAGCCTAATTAAATAGCATTTATTTTTTATTGAGAAATGCTTTCATCAGTAACCTCATCATTATTAGTTTTATCATCTGTATCTTTATCAGCATCCTCACTCAAAAGAACATCTATCTCTCCGTCCAAAAGAACGTCTAAGTATCTCCGAAAGCATTTTTCTTCAAGAACTCTATTATCTATCATCTGACTTATTTTTACATGATATTTGCAGTATCTGTCAAAATCAACAGTTTCAAGATCACCTCCAGCTGCCAATGATTTTATTTTTATCCTGTATTTGCAATAGTTTATAAACTCGTCTTTATCAAAAACTTCTGCATCAATCATTTCTTTTAAACTTTCGACAAACGTTTCAAAGTCTTCATAACATCCGATATCAGTATTAATCACATGAGGTTTTTCTAGATTGCTGATTAGATTATCTCTGAACAACTCAACATTTTCAGATACTACTTTTAATTGTGTTTCATTAAAAATCTTAATTTCTTTTTCTGCTAGATCTGTGAGAAGCTTTACAGCATCATTGCACTCAATCTCAGTTTTTATTGCCCAATCTTTTTTAAAAGCTGCAATATCATCTGACAATCGATGCATGTGAACTGTCTCAAACTCTTTGATAAGTTCATTTGTCTTGGTTAAAAGAGCCTGCTCGTAAGCAGCCACTTTCTCATAAACCTTCTGTTCCTCTTCAAAATGTTTTCTTTCTTCTTCTGCATAACTGTAAATACTCATATACTATAGATTACATTATTTTTATTTATCCGTACCTCACCAGCTAGCCGGCGAGCTAGGATGCTTTGCCAGCTGGCCGGCAAATCATCCGTACATAATAATTTTAATTCCTTTGTCTAACAAAATGATGTAGTATGCAATAAAAGAATCTTTGTATAAAGTTGGATGGTAACTGGTTGCCTCTGAAATTTGTTTTTTGCACAAAGAACGTAGTTTGTTTATATCTCTTTTTTCTATTTTCCATGATAGTTTTAGTTGTTTTACCATTGTTATGATTCTTTCTGTCAAATCTTGAAAGTTTGAAAAAATTAAAAGCTCTGCATCTAATTTACTCGCATCTTTAACATCAACCCTTTGAGCATATATCATTTGATCTTCCTTAAAGTTTTTGATTTCAATTTCTACTTGTTCCATTTATATAATTACATAAGATAATATTTTTTTAAGCCTTTATTTAAATATATAATTCTATAGTATAATATAATGAATTGCAAATATTGTGAAAGAGTTTTAGATATTATTGATCCTCCTGGGGTGTGCATAGATTGTATCTTATTTTACATGACTAATAAAAAGAAGCTTTGCAAGTATTGTACCAGGACCAAACTGTGTTACAAGTGTACTTACGCATGTATAAATTGTAATGATACTTGTGAAGTTTTCGATAACGAACGCATTTGTCTTAAGTGTGGCACTCACAATGGTTACAATCTTATCACAGGTTACAACTACAGCCAAAAGAAAAATATTTACCACAGAAAGTATTATTTAGATAAATACTTGGTAACATATGATTTGTCTTCTACAAATAGACAAAGATTTGAAGATTTGTTTTACAAAATTGTAAAGATTTTGGATAAGCTAGAAGGTCGGAAAAGATCAATCAAATTTGAATACATTTTTCAGAAAATATTTAAAATATTAAAAATAGAAAAAAAAAACTGATTTAAACAAAATCAACCAGAGAAAAGTATGATAGGATATGGAAACAAGTCAGAAAAGAATTACGACTGAATGCCATGACCGTTTAACTTGAACAGATGCTCCTACGGAGCATCTCTACTAGCTTAATGCCCATTAAGCTTGAATCTTTTCATATACATTTCCAGAGGTTCTGTAAAGTTATCATTCTTATGAATCTCTAATATTTTATTGAAGGTAATCCTAATTACCTCTTCATCATTTTCTAGTCCTGTTGTTGTTTGGACATATGATAAAAGTTGCTTAAAACTCCTATGATGTGTTTTTAACAAAGTCTTTTTGTCTGCTATTCTCGTTTTACTCGCTAAGACAGCAACTACTGGAGGAACTGCACCAACTGCGGCTACAAAAACAGGAATTGCTGGAACCAATGCCAATACAGCAGTACAACCAATTACCCCACTGGCAATCTGTAATGTTGTCTTTATAATACCGCACAATTTATAACTGCGTCTGTATGCAGCTACAAGTCGCGTCAAGTGATCAATTAATTCTTCTTTGGTTTTCATGTATAATTACAGTTAGACAATAATTTAATTGAGATATTTAGAAAATAGTTGTTCGTGTTCTTTGGGTGATATTTTACCTATTTTTAATAATTCGTCGATTATGCTAATACCTTTATTTATTATCTGTGGACTATTATTTCCTGACTCGATACTTCCACATACCAACTCCAGATCATTAAGCAAATCATCAGGACTATTGTAATATTCAACATCAGCACAACCTCCTAAAATCTTTTTGAACTTTGAAGAACCCTTGTAAATTGGTATATCAGATAATTCTGTTAGTTTCTTAAAAGCATCCTGAGACAGCCTTGAATAAGTTTTTCCATTGTTGTAACGCTTTGTTATCAAGTCTATGAAATCATCGTCTACTTTCATATCTAACACAACTGCTTCTCCTTGTTTGGCAATAAGTTTGTGATGACCAATAAGCTTAGGTAAATCAATTTGCAACATTCCATAGCGACCATCGTTGTCGACTTTGTAGGAATTTCTTTTTTGTTGTAATCCTTTGCCTGAAAAGACTTCACTATGCACAAGCATTGCATCAATTCTTTCTCTATAATATTTTAAGGCTTCTGACTCGTTTTCTATGTTTTTCCGGATTCGTTTATATTCTTCTTTCACGGTTGCATCATTCTTTCTTTTTTTAATTTCTTTAGTAAGAGCAGTCATATCGAGACCATTTTGTCGGATAATCCCACTAACATCCCCGAGTATGATTCCGAGTTTTGAGCCATCTCTAACTGCGGTTGACGGCAAAGGTAAGTTATATTTATTTATCACATCTTTATCGATTCCAGCATCTAGATTACCAGTAGTTGCTTTTTCATCAAATAACTGGGATAATCCCTGATACATTTGTTTTTCTTGTACTTCCTCGCCTATTGCTGCTGGAAGAGCGGCTAATTGCTGACTTATTTTCGGAAGAGAATCTAACGGCTCTGTTAGCTTTTCTGACTGACTTTTTATTTCGCTGGTCACAGGTTCAAATATTTCTTTGTACAAATCACGACTAGCTCCTTTTTCTAGTCTTTTTTGAGTAACTTTATTTTCGTATTCTTTTACAAGCTCACTCGCTTTTTGCTTTTTATCTGCTAATTCTTTCCATTTTAACAAAGACATGTATAACATAGGTTAGATTAAAATAAGATAAATAAAGATAAGTTAAGATAAGTTTAAGATCGGTTTAATCTTCACGCCTTAGCTGCCTCATCTTTTTGTATTTTAATCCATTCGTCCGGGGTTATGTCTTTTATTATTCTTGCAAGATTGGATATTCGCCTCGGAGTTTTTGTTTTCTTCTTAGCCGCAGGTTTAACTGCTTTTTTAACTGCAGGTTTAACTGCTTTCTTAACTGTAGGTTTTAACTGCGGGTTTAGCTGCTTTTAATTTTTTTCTGATGAGCCTAATATGTGCATGTGCTTTATCAGACTCATTTTGTATTTTAACCAACTTTTTCTCCAGACGTGTTATCTCACTAGGAGATTTAGATTTGCTTAACATGTTATTTATATGCTTTCTTTCTGCCTCTAATACTATCAAATAAATAGTATTTGGTCGTTTTTCTGTTTTCGACAGACTTCCTGGATTTTTCGTTGTTGGTCTCCAGACAGCAGGATCTGCATCTTTTTGTTTTGTAGGTCCTGGGATATTCATCTTAACCTTTTGTAATCCATAATATCTGACTTGATTAGCTTTAAAACATTCTGCTTCTGTTCCAAGTTGTTTACCACGAGGGATTTGTTTTATTCCACAATACACTTTAGACATATAATAATACTTAGATAATATTAATATTATCTGACTATTATTATAATGAAAATTCCAAAGTATGACATGAAGACAGAAAACGGTAATTTTAAACAGATATGGAACTTCATGCCAGACTGTTGTTTTAGAATGTTAATTTGTGGTAATTCAGGATCTGGCAAGACAAACACATTAGTTCACATGTTGCTAAAACCTTTAGTTTACTATGATAAGATTTACTTGTTTGCTAAAAACTTGGAGCAGTCGAAGTATCAGGTCTTGTCGCAAAAACTTGAAAAGATAGCTAAAAAGAATAAAATCCCAGTCGAAGACATACTAGAATGTTCAAATGATGAAGTTATTCCGGTGGATACCTTAGATTCAGATAATCAGAAGATAGCTATTTTTGATGATTATGTTTGTGAACGTAATCAAAACGATATTATTAATTATTTCATCCAGGGAAGACACAAAAATTGTTGTGTAATTTATTTATCTCAATCTTATTAGAAAACTCCCAAAGACATTCGTTTGAACTGTTCTCATTACATCTTCTTTGCAACTCCGGTTAATCGTGAGCTTGGTATGCTTTCCAAAGAACAAGATGTCAGCAAAGATCAGTACAGAAAAGCGACTGACAAACAGTACGACTTTCTGTATCTGGACAAGCCTAGGAAGTTAGCGAAGCGTAACTTCACTGGTAAAATGTAATCTAATCATATTATATATAATGGGACTTTTTAATGATCTTGGCGAGGAAGTTACTACTAGCAGTGTCAATATTACAAATTTTGGTATTGTGCTGTCTGAGTATGTAAAACAAAAACATCTGGTTAATTATCTTAACAAAGGTAGAAACCAGGAAAATGTTTTGAGAAGTGAGCTTTATATGGATAATAATAAAATTACCAATGTTGGTAATCCGACAAAAGCAGATGATGCAGCAACAAAGCAATTTACTCAAAGAAGAGTTGCAAAAATCATACGTGATTATAATATTGATAATATTCCAGACATGATAACAAATTTAACAACAGGTGTTGATGATAAACTTAGTCAAATACAAACAAAGTTACAAGCAAACCGCGAGAAAATGCTTGAAATTCAAAACGGATTAAAAGATGAAATAAAACTTCTGGGTGATGCTTTGAAAGAGCTAGAAAAGAAAAAAGATGTATTGGAAGAGAGTGAAAACTACAAGAAATTAAGCGAACAAATTAGAGCTGGTGTTCAAAATATTAATGCACGGATTGGGGAAATCAATACACAAATGGTTGACAACAATGAACTAGAAACTGCTATTGCCGATGCTTCAAAACAAATGAGAACTGCTTTTACTACTGAAATAACTCAAATTAAAATATTAAATCAACAGATAAACACCAACGTTGCTGATATCAACAAAGAATTTGAAAACATCAAAAAGAAAATGGTTGACGGTAAGTCGCTGGAGACAGCTCTGAACAAACTGGTTGGCACTGATAAACTTGAGACTGCACTAAGCAAGCTCGTTGACACTGATAAACTTGAGACTGCTATTGATAACGCTTCAAAGCAATTGAAAGCTGCCCAGGATGAAAGAAGCAAAGTTTTTGATGGTGAAATCGCTTCATTGAAACAATTTAATCAAAAGTTTGACAGCCGGCATACAGCAATTCTTGGTATAATTGATGAGCTAAAAGTAAAAGTAGACAATGCAAGCTGGATTCTATTGTTTAAAGCAACAATAGATGGAATAAGCATTATGAAAGATAGTGCTGGTTATGCATCATACCCGACACAAAAACCACTCCAAAAAAAACACTCATCGGCTCTTTCTCGAACCGTTTACATTTGCAACAAATCCATTTATAGGCACTGATCCATATTTTACTTTTGGTACTACTAACAGGGCCACCATTAGAAAATCTGGGCGGTATAAATTTGAAATAGACTTTACTTATACAGAAGGGAACGTAGACAATTTTTATTTAGGTGTTGTTGGTGGCCAGGAGAAGTTCTTATATCCAACAATAGAAAATAACAAACGAATATTGAAAGAAGTATTTGAATTATATCTCACAAAAAGCAACTTAGTTTACATAGGATCAAACATACAACGTGGCACTACTCAAGTTCTCAATTTTGAAAAATCTAGTTTTAAAATGTATTACAAAGGTGATTAATTTTATCTACTAATATGTATAATGGAACAAAAAATTGTACTATCATCAGAGAAAGCGTCAATCATTAATAGCTCAAACACACCGAGTAATTTTACAACTGTATTTGATAGACCATTAATATTAGGCAGGAACAAACAGTATGGCATTGGACTTGATAAGATTAATTCCATGACTTACTCATGGTATAATATTAGTGAGGATTTTAATAACAAAGTGATAAGGTATCACAATGGAACAGATTGGAAAAGTATTATTTTTACAATGGAAATTACAGTTATGCTGATATCGATAATTACATAAAAGAAACATTGAATGTAAATAGCGATTTAACCGATGACTCACTTGCCCCGATAAGAATTGAGTTTGATTTATCAAGTTTCAAATGTTTAGTTACCGTTCTTAATAACCTTGTGCTTGATTTAAGAGAAACAAACTTTCATGTCTTGATCGGGTTTGACAAAGATGCAGTTATCAGAGAAACTAAATTTGGAACTGTGACACCAGACATAACAAATTCTATCGATACATTGTATATACACTGTGATTTGATAAGTAATTCTATTGTTGATGCATCATACGGGGATGTTATTTATGAAATAAGTACAGCTGATCTCACGAGGTCATATCCTTTCAAAGATGAACCGATAAGAGTCGGATTCTGTGAAGTAAACAAAACGATCATTAACAGTATTAATATTTACATAACCGATTTCTCTGGTAAGATTATTAATCTTAATGGTGTCCACACATCATTTCGTTTTGTTTTGAAGGAATTAATGTATCATAAGTTATATGGCATGTTTAAAAAAAGTTTATGACACTAGCACGGGAACATATACTCAAGTTGACCAATTAACTGGAGCTGGCTTATTTGACATTCTTTCAAAAGTCGGATCAAAGATATTCAGTGAGTCTGTGAAAACAGCAGGCAAGAAAGCATTAGAAACTGCTGGTAAACAAATCATAGAGAGTAGTTCTAAAAAGCTTGGAGATGAAGTAGGGAAAATGGCTGCTGATAAATTAGTTTCAGTTATTAAACCTAAACCAAGAGGAGAGATGATTTTAAAAGAACTTACAAAAGCTGCTACAAAAGATGTAGCTAATGTTGCGGCTGATGATATAATTGAAGAAGATGTAAATGCAAAAATTAACAGATTACTATCCGGAAGAGCAACTAAAAATATTAATGCAAGAATTAATCGATTAATTAATAAAAACTAATCTAATTACTAGTATATATAGATGTTTCGAAGTGATCAATATAATAATAGATATGAACATGTACCTATTCAGTTAGATACCCCCATAACACGACCAGGAAATAATACCAGACAAATGAAAAGTGGTTACCAGTTTACAATAAATGATAGAAGTTCTTACTTTGATTGGTATAATGCATATTTTGAAATCAGTTTTCAAGTAAACAAACTTGCTGATGGAGCCAATTTCGCAGACGCTGACAGAATTGCTTTAATTAACGATGCAGCTTCACTGATTGATCAAATGCAAGTAAGGCAAAATGGAAAAATAGTTTACGATGGAAATACTCTTCACAGATTTGTTAATATCAAAAGCTTGCTTGGAATTTCTGACGATTATGCAAAGACAACCGGAACAAATGAATACTTTTATTTAGATACCACGACTGCGGCAGAATCTCGAGATCAGGCTGGTTATAATTCAGGATTTACTGCTCGTCATGCTTTAATCATAACTAATCAAAAAGTTGACTCTATAATCCCATTAAATAAATATTCCTTCTTTGGAGGTTTGGAAACAAACATGCTTCCTCCTAGTCAGATTCAAATCAGCTTGCAACTGACAGATGATAATGTGTTAATTTTCAAATCAAGTGGTGATGATGGTCGAGTAGTTATTAATAAATTAGTTTTGTGGATACCCAGAATGATATTTAACTCAGATGGTTTAAGTTATGTAATGACAAATCATATGACATCAACAAGATGGACTTACCTTCGTGAAATGATACAAGAAAGCGGAAGTTCTCAACTAACTGAATCCGTATTTAGAATAACAGCTTGAGTTAAAAGTCCAAAACACGTTTTTGTGTATTTGCAAAGGGCTGACAAGAGTTCTTCTCAAACACAAAATCCTCACCTTTTGGATACGTTTAAGGTAAATGCTGCTGATGCTAATTGCTATTTACAATCAGCTAGATTGGAAGTTGGAAATGGAGTTTATTATCCAGAAACTGAATACAGTTATGATAATATCATAAGAATATTCAGAGATGTTATTAATTATTCTTACAAGCAAAATGATAAAAACACCGGAACTTTACTCAATGTGGGTAATTTTAAAAATCTCTTCGGAATGATATATTTCGATTTGAGTTACAAGGGAAATGAAGACAGTGTTGATCCAAAACAACTAAATTTGAGATATAAACTAAACAACGTTCCTACCGCTAGATATAAAGTTTATGCTCTGGTTCTCTATGAAGTAGATGTTGTTATTGATACTGTTGGAAATGAACTAGTTATTGTTTAATCTAACTTATAATATATATGACTTACGTAAATTATTCAGTAAATTTGTCAGATGGGCAAAAACAAAGTCTAGCGAGGGCTTATGAGGATAGGAGTGAATTAACACTCAGGTTAAAAAATAACCAACTAACTGGGAATTTTCCTTTGCTGCTAACAGCTACCCAGATTAACAAAATTAACAAAGCTAAATCTGATGGACGGGGATTAGACATAAATATATCAAAATCGCAAATGAGATCTCAGTCCAAGAATGGAGGCTTTTTAGGTGCATTAGCTGGTTTGTTAACTAAAACAATTTTACCAACAGTTGCTAAATTTGCTCCAAAGATATTAGGACCTCTAGCAACAGGGGCACTTAGTGGTCTGGCAAGTACTGGAATTGGTAAAATATTTGGAAATGGAATGGTAACTGTTCCTGCTGATAAAAAACAAACACTTCTCGTATCAAATAAATTAACAGCTGCACAAAAAAATAAAATAGCAAAGTCAAAAGGTTCCTGCACTATTAAACTAACAAACAAACAATTGCAAGACGTACTGGCATGTGCTTCTAGTAATAATACGACAACTGTTCCCAGTGATAAAAAACAGCAAGAGGTAACAGCAACTGTTCCTAGTAACAAAAAAACAAAACTTCTAAAATCAAATAAATTAACACTTGCACAAAGAAAGAAGATAGCAAAGTCAAAAGGTCACTGCCCTGTTAAACTAACTAAAAAACAACAGCAGGACGGAGGATTTCTTGGAATGCTTGCATCATTAGGAATTCCATTGATTGGATCTCTTATTAGTGGTTTGACTGGAAGTTTGCAAGTAGATAGAAGAGGACAAGGTTTGCAAGTGGACTCACAAATCAGGCCATATAGAAGAATCCCATTTATAAAAAAAAAAAAAAATTAAAAATGAACCTATCTCTAACTTAGATATAATAAAATGGGTTAAGCAGCTAGGTATGCAAAAATTCAGGGGAGTGTTTAGCAAGAACAAATTACCAACAAAACAAAATAAACAAGAATGTGGTATTATTAATCTTGATGATTATATTGGACCTGGTACACACTGGACTTGTTACTATGATAATTATTACTTCGATCCGTTTGGCTTGAGCCCACCAAAAGAAGTTTAAGCGTACATACCTGATATAAAATACAACACCATTCAATACCAAGATAAAACAAGTGTTCTGTGTGGATATTTCTGTTTGTACTTTGTCAAAAAGTTACAAGAAGGAAACAGTGTGTACAATATTCTTTATACAATGCTAAAACATTACAAACCAGTGAAAAATGAAAACATCATAACATCATATTTTGTAAACGAAGTTTAATCTAATCATATTATATATGAGTTACTGTATAATAAAAAAAAAGGTTACTGAAAATATTAATCCTAAGTATGTTTTAGCAAAAAATGGTAGAAAAATGTTAAGAACAACTTGTGCATCTTGCGGTATTACTAAAACAAAGTTTGTTAAAAACACAGAAGGTGGTAATATTGATATTCATAAAGCTATGCTTCCTCTATTACCTAAAAAAGGGTTAACACTTCCTTGTTATAAATATTGCGGTCCTGGTAATCCACTTGATATCGGGGAACCAGTAAATTAATTAGATGCTGTTTGTAAAGATCATGATTATTGTTATGACGAAAATCCTAGTAATAAATCAATGTGTGATAAAAACATGCTTGCTGGTTTGAAATCTAGTAAGTCTAAAACTATCGGAGAAAAGATTGCTAAGAATTTGATAGTAAAACCAGTCATTAGTACAAAATATAAACTTGGTCTTGGAAACTCAAAAAACTAGAAAAGGCGTTGAAATGGACTGACAAGTTAGCAGATGAACTTCATAAACCTATACGAAGAAAGTTCACTCAACGCCGTGTGATTGTTAATGAAATTGATAAAATATGGTCTGCTGATTTGGTTGATATGCAATCGTTTTCAAAGTATAATAAAGGTACTAATTACTTGCTAACTGTTATTGATTTATTTAGTAAATTTGCTTGGGTTATTCCAGTTCCAAATAAAACTGGTTTAGAAATTACCAAAGCATTCCGACAGATAATCAGTACAGGAAGACAATGTAAATTGCTGTGGGTTGACCAGCGTGTAAAGTTTTATAACAAGACGTTTAAGCAATTCCTTAGTGACAATAATATCAAAATGTATCACACTTTTAATTTTGGGAAAGCTGTAGTAATTGAACGATTTAACAGGACATTAAACATGTTAAAAGAAAAGATGTGGAAATATTTCACAGCAAACAATACAAACACATATTTAGATGTGTTACAAGAAATGGTTGACAAGTATAATAATACAAAACATCGGAGTATTAAAATGACACCGATTGAGGCTAGTGATGAAAAAAATAAAGGAACAGTGTATTTCAACTTGTATGGAAAGATGAGAAGTAATCAAATTAAGCCAAAGTTTAAAATAGGGGATAATGTTAGAATCAGCAAATATAAAAGAACGTTTGAGAAAGGCTATACTCCAAATTGGACTGAAGAAATATTTGTTGTTGATAAAATTCAAAACACAAATCCTGTGACATACAAAATAAAAGATTTAAACAACGAAAACATTGATGGCAGCTTTTATGAATTAGAGATGATAAAAGCAAAGCAAGAAATATTCAGGATTGAAAAAGTAATACGACGTGATTATAAAAAGAAATTAGCATTATTAAAATGGGTCGGTTATGATAATAGCTTTAACAGTTGGGGTATCATTTAAAGACATTCAAAACATTAAGCAATAACAATGATAATTTAAATTTATACAAATTTGAAAACCCCTTTTTAAAGTCAAGCGGTCGGTGGTATAGTATATATAGGAGATTGAGGTATAGTATGGTGAAAATACTAAGTGTTGGGTTGGCAGCATGGTCTATAAATAGACGTTTACTATTATAAACGGCCATGTGACATTGTAAAGCAACCTTCGGTTGTGTGATATGGCCTATAAATAGACGTTTATATTATAAACGGTCATGTGATATGGTAAGGCTATCTCGGAGCGAAATGAATTGTAAACGGTTGTGTGATATGGTCTATAAATAGACGTTTATATTATAAACGGTCATGTGAAGCATTGTAACCTAAAGAGGAAATGAAATGCTAAGGCAACCTCGGAGCGAAATGAATTGTAAACGGTTGTGTGATATGGTCTATAAATAGACGTTTATATTATAAACGGCCATGTGACATTGTAAACGACTTCCCTTGAAAAAAAAAGAGTTATTTCCATTGGAAAGAAAAAGAGTTATTTCCCTTGAAAAAAAAGAGTTATTTCCCTTGAAAAAAGAGTTATTTCCCTTGAAAAATTAGAATTACCTCCCCTAAAAGATCCCGGATTGATTAGTAGTATAGATACTGGGGGTATCAGGCGAGTTTTCCTGAGCGGGGTGCTTGAGAAAACTAATGAATATGTTGGGGGTTGGACTTAGGCGTGACTTACATTTAGATCTTGGTGATATAAATGAGAGTTACGCCTGAGCCCTCCCCCCCCCCCCCCCCCCCCTAGCATATTCACTAGTTTTTCTCATTCCTGCGAGGAGAAAGTGGCCTGGTACCCCCAGTATCTATACTACTTGTTTACTTAATCGCAAGTTAAAAATTTAACAATAATGTTTTAATATGAAACAGGCACTGCCTAGATAACGGTCAAAGTACTTTGATACAATGAATGATTAATTGTGTATGGAATGGATGGGGACTGGAGTAAGAATTTTATAATAACAGATAACAAAGATTAATTAAATATTCTCAATAACTCTAAACAGATAACAAAAAATAAATTTCACTAATAACAGTTTAAGATATAAAAAAAAAACTTGCCTCCCCCTCCTCAACACCACCAGAGCCTTTTACTAGATACAGGGCTTTTTTTCAAAGAAATTGGGAAAAGCCTAGGCCTGCTGAATTTGGGGAAAATAAGCGCGAGACTGTCCAAATTGGGGGAAAAAGCGTGATTTTCGTTGTTTTGGGAAATGTTTTTTTAAGGGGGAAACTTCATTAAAATGTAGTTTTAGGTAAAATATTGATTAGGTTTTACAACTGAGTTATTTTAACATACAAACTATGTAAAGTATGTCACTTAATTACACAAAAAAAAAAATATATATATATATATACGTTGGTTTTTTTAAATTGGATTTTTTTACCACCAAAATTGGGGGAAAATAGAGGTTTCTGCAATTGGGAAGAGGCCGAATTTCGGCCCCTGTTAAATAGGTTAAAAGAGGTTAAAAGAGCCCTGAGGTCTGGAAAGGGGCATTTTGGCCTAGAATGTGGAAAGATCCACGACTGGGAAATGACATTTTTAGAGTTAATTAAGTTTAAAAAATGGGGAAAACTGCATGATTTTTCAAAGTAATTTGGGTGGGGAAGTGGCCTTATACGGACCGATGCGAAAAGGGTTAAACGGCCACGACTACCTACCTACCACTACCTATGAGTCTCATTCATTAAACATAGAAAAAACATACTATGTATTTTGATGGGTATTTGATATATTTCAATTTTATGTATACACTTAAATTCCGTTGGACATGCTAAAATAAATAATAAACATGTTGCTAGATTCGTTGAGATTATCTACAGTTGTTCGGGGCTCGGATTACAAATAAACATGTGTTAACCGTGACCGGACCATCTCCTTTAAAACGCTGCCGACATCTTTTATGAGAATAAAACAAATATATTTTTTCCGAAAACTGTTCAGTTTGTTAGCCCCCCCCCCCCCCCCCCCACCCCCCCGAAAATTGAAATACACCGACTCACACAAAACTGCACCAGAAATGCTTGCGCATATTTTCTATGTAAAGGAAAAGATCAAATAAAGTCTGCACTCAAATCTATCCGTATCTTATTGTTCTCAAGTTTAAAGTCTTATTACAGATACAAAATAAAACAAAAAACTGACCTTCCTACCCATTGCTTATTGTTGCAGTAAACAAGGGTATTATTTTATTAGGCCTTACAAATATATTTATTTACATATTTGTGCAAAGATCTATCTATAAGTATTTCCTGACTTTAAGATTAAGATCTGATCAAATTTATAGTTAGTTCTGACCCTTAAAATAGAGATGGCTAAAAAGTGTACATGCTATCAAATTGCTTTGCCCGTTACATAGATAGTGCCTATTTCATATTAGCATATAAGGTGGCCTGTAAATGATTCCTATCATAAGAAGAATGTCCGTAGACTGAACCCGGCATGGACTCCGCAAAACAAACATGCAACATTTTTTTATTTGTAACTTTAGATTTGATTGGCTGACCATGTAAACATAACGATGGGGGTTGAAATTTTAGTTCTCGGCAGCATTTTCTTTCCTACAATGAACATTTGTTTCAGGAATGGCTTAAAACATTACACAGGGTTTACTTTATCAGAGACAGATCACTATGTGATCACTGAAAAGTAAGTGTACTTATTTATTTCACGATAACCTTTATTTAAAATCCGGTGCTATTAACAAATTACATACTCTGATAATTAGTCCTACATAAAACACAATACTGACAAAAATGACTAGGGTTTTTTAACAGTTTTGTAACAGAGGAACAAATATACGGCCATAAATCCTGTACACCAGCTAAACTCATCAAACTTTGCAAGTCAGTGTAGGTTTATACAGTGTGATGACCCTCTTGGAATTCAACAAAAGATTGAAAAACTGGCAGAAAAATGTAATTCATTGTGCTTCTTGTGTGTATAATGTTGTTTTTTGTTTTACATATCTTGAAGTTTCATTTTCTTTATTAAAAGATCAAAACATAGATTTTGGTACAAATTTTTAATATTTGGATAAGGCCAAAAAAAACAACCTGTGTTTCCAGTGGCCCGACCGACCCTATTTTAAAGGGGCCGACCCTAAAACTTTTATGATTTTTTTTTTTTAATTTGTTCTGAACAATGATTTATCACAATATATCGAGGTAAACTGACATCACAGAGAAACTTTCAGTTGTATCATCAACTTGTATGGGGTTTATGAGATAAATACATGTAGAATCTCACAATATCTTGCTCCAAAAAAAAAAAGAAAAGAAAAAAAAAGGAAATGCCTACCTACCGACCCTAATTTTTTAGAGCATGCAATAGGAAACAAACCTTTTTTTTCGCCTAAGTCAGTGAAGTAGTAAGAGGTGAATGGTGACCACTAATGGAGATATAGCGCAGCTGACTGAAATCTCGTATGGCTTCGAGAAGTAGAAGGAATCTCGATTTAGCGGTAACATTTTCTGAACATCCGCCATTTTGTTTCTATCGGTGAAGTGCTCCGCTCCGTAAAATTGTAAAATATTCGACTGTTTTGGATTAACAAGTCATCATACTTCGCAGAAAATGTTTGTTGTTATATTACTTATTGTTGATATTGACATGTTGGGTATTTTTACATTATTTTACAGTGAATTGATTGATATAAAATGAATTTCACATACTAATGGTCGGCCGTGTTGGCTGAAGTTTTGTTAAACAGAGATGTGGAGATGGCGCAAATCCGCTATACATTTTTTTGTTTAAGTTAATTCCTCAAAAATAAACAGCTCGCTGTCGATAACTATGATTGAAGAATGTAGTGTATACTTTTTATTATACAAAACCCTTAATTTGATCTAATAATTTGTCTTGAAGACTGCATAGATCTCGACCAACATGGCCGAGTCTAGCCAACGTCGATGAAATGCCATCCTGTTGGATTTCGCTATAATTTTTTTTATTTTAGTTAATTCCTCGAAAATAAACAGCTCGCTGTCTAGAAATATGATTGAAGAATGTAGTGGTGCACTTTTTATTATGCAACAACCTTAATTTTGTCTAATAATGTGTCTTAAGACTGTATAGATATCGTCCAAAATAGCCATACATCCCGATTCCAGCCAACGCCGATGAAATGCCATCTTGTTGGATTTCGTTATACATTTTTTAATTTTAGTTAATTCCTCGAATAAAAACCACTCGCTGTCGAGAAATATGATTGAAGAATGTAGTAGTACACTTTTTGTTTATGTAAACGCTTTAATTATGTTTTAAAGACTCTTAGTCAACCGATCATTGTTGGTGCTCTTTTGCGTAATTAAATATCCTTTCCAACGAAAGTTTAATAGTTTATTTGCGTCTCATTGTTTACAATCAAATATGCATACATATATACATTATTTCATACATAAAATATGAATTGTAAACACCATTCTAAAAGAATTATAGGAGACGAATGTCAACGTTTAATGTCTGTATCAATTAAGCGCTTTCGAATGCATTTCACCTTAAGCGTCCTGGAGATGGTAATTTTTACTATAAAGTCTCATAGCTCATATGACCTACATGATATATAACCATGCAAAAGAAGAAAAAAATAACTGAAGAGTTGCTTATGTTGGATTCATGGCAGGTTGTTTATTGCGATCAAAAGATATAAAGGTTTCCTCAATCATAACAGCCAATTAGCCACGGGGTACATACAAACAGCCAATTAGCAACGGGGTACCGTATGTACCCCGTGGCTAATTGGCTGTCCCAACCAGGATATTTGGTTAGATCAAAGAGGCCATAAATCACAAACACTGGCCACCCGTGGTGTGTTGACATCAGATATATACACAATAATTGTGTAACAGATATATACACAATAATTGTGTAATATTTTTTAATTTGATTTATATTGTGCATTTATCAGTGAAACTAAACGCATTCGAAAATGGATGATTATGTTCATTCAGATTTGTCAAAAAAAAATATATAAAAAAATAACGCGTATGTCTGTTAAATGTTTCATTTTTATTTAAAAATTATTTCAGTTAAACAATTATATTACGCCGTTTTAATACGACATTATTAGGAAAATATAACTAATGCTAAACTGATGTATCTACACTGCTAAAACCCAACTCAACTTACGCGTTTTAATTACATTTCTCATGTGATTTTTTTTTATATACAACAATATCTTATTCGGTCTTGCGAGTTACTTTGTCATATGTTACAAGATATTTAAAAGTTCCGACTACACGGATGTTAGTATTTTATAAAAATTAAAAAAAAAATTAAAAAAATTAGACTTAATAATAATTTCTTCCTTTTAGTAAATGATAATCTTCACCTGAAAATGGCTTACTTTCTGTATAGATGGTATAGAAGTTAAACGTCAAAATAGCAACGAAGGTGTAACAATTTCATCTTTATTACAATTAGATTAACGCTAATCTGATTACCTGTACAATAAACCCATTCCGCTATATCCAAAAAATTGGACGCTTATCTTTCTCGTTTTAGCCATACGAGATTTAGCGAGATTCGATTATGTACCCATTCACTCTCTTATTACTTCACTGCCTAAGTTTATGTCAACTATATTTTCATAGAAATGTACATGTGTAGAAACTTGTGATTGAAAAACGCAGCAAAGTGCCATGCTTGTTCCTCCGCACCATGCTTCTCGCTCCGACGATTCCATTGTGATCTGAACCACTAAAAAGGAAAAAAGTTAACAATTTGAAAGCTGCAGTCCAATTTTTTCACAGTTAACCCATAACCCGCTTAGCATGACCATAATCAGATAATAGCTTTTGCCGCAGTTGCGTCCATTGTAAACCCAGATCAGTCTGCTAGTAACTCGCAGGCTGATCAGGGTTTACAATGTCCAGATCAGTCATTTTCACCAAAACACCCCTTTGTCACATAAATGGAATAGTCTTAATTCAAAGAAAGAACAGTCCATTATATTATATATATATGTAGCGGGTTAAGGGTTAATCTTCATTATTGTGATATTTGGTTTTTAGCTCTACTGATCAGAGATCAGCAGAGCTTATGCCGTGGTGCGGCGTCCGTCGTCCGTCTGTCTGTCCGTCTGTCTGTCCGTCTGTCCGTAAACTTTTATTTGTAGCGACTTCACAGCTGAAACTACTGGATGGATATTCATGAAACTTTACAGAAATGTTGCCCATAAAGTCTAGTTGATCCTAGCAAAAATTCATGTTGATGTGAAATCCAAGATGGCCGCCAAAGCTAAAAATAGAGTTTTAAAATACAAGTTTGTAGCGACTTCTTCTTGAAAACTATAAGTGATATTGATATGGGACTTTTTCTAAAATGATCAGCATGACATGATGTTGATCCTAGTCAAAAATCGTTTTGATTCAACGTTAAACATGGCTGCCAGCGGCCATCTTTGTTTACATAGAGTTATATAGTAAAAACTTGTAGCGACTACTTCTCTGAAACTACTTGGCGGATTGTCATGAAACTTTACAGGAATGTTGCTCTTGATGTCTAATTGATCCTAGAAAAATTTCAGGTTGGCCGGAAATTCAAGATGGCCGTCACAGCTAAAAATAGATTTTTAAAAAATAAGTTTGTAGCGACTACTTCTTGAAAACTATAAGTGATATTGATATGGGACTTTTTCTAAAATGATCAGCATAACATGATGTTGATCCTAGTCAAAAATCGTTTTGATTCAACGTTAAACATGGCTGCCAGCGGCCATCTTTGTTTACATAGAGTTATATAGTAAAAACTTGTAGCGACTACTCCTCTGAAACTACTTGGCGGATTGTCATGAAACTTTACAGGAATGTTGCTCTTGATGTCTAATTGATCCTATCAAAATTTCAGATTGGCCGGAAATTCAAGATGGCCGTCACAGCTAAAAATAGATTTTTAAAAAATAAGTTTGTAGCGACTACTTCTTGAAAACTATAACTGATATTGATATGGGACTTTTTCTAAAATGATCAGCATAACATGATGTTGATCCTAGTCAAAAATCGTTTTGATTCAACGTTAAACATGGCTGCCAGCGGCCATCTTTGTTTACATAGAGTTATATAGTAAAAACTTGTAGCGACTACTCCTCTGAAACTACTTGGCGGATTGTCATGAAACTTTACAGGAATGTTGCTCTTGATGTCTTATTGATCCTATCAAAATTTCAGGTTGGCCGGAAATTTAAGATGGCCGTCACAGCTAAAAATAGATTTTTAAAAAATAAGTTTGTAGCGACTACTTCTTGAAAACTATAAGTGATATTGATATGGGACTTTTTCTAAAATGATCAGCATGACATGATGTAGATCCTTGTGGAAAATTATTTTGATTCGACGTTTAACATGGCTGCCAGTGGCCATCTTTGGTTACATAGAGTTATATAGTAAAAACTTGTAGCGACTACTCCTCTGAAACTACTTGACGGATGTTCATGAAACTTCACAGGAATGTTGCTCTTGATGTCTAGTTGATCCTAGAAAAATTTCAGGTCGGCCGGAAATTCAAGATGGCCGCCACAGCTAAAAATAGATTTAAAATAAATAAGTTTGTAGCGACTACTTCTTCAAAACAATAAGAGATATTGATATGGGACTTTTTCTAAAATGATCAGTATGACATGATGTTGGTCCTTGTCGAAAATCGTTTTGATTTGACCTTAAACATGGCTGCTTTGTTTACATAGAGTTATATAATGAAAACTTGTAGCGACTACTTCTTTGAAACTACCCGACGGATTTTCATGAAACTTCACAGGAATGTTGCTCTTAATGTCTTATTGATCTTAGCAAAATTTCAGGTCGGCCGGAAATTCAAGATGGCCGCCACGGCTAAAAATAGATTTTCAAAAAACAAGTCTGTAGCGACTACTTCCTGAAATCAAAATCAATCGGTAGAGCTTCAAGGTCATTGACCTCTTGTTTATATTCATTGAGGGGCGTCCGTGGCCGAGTGGTTAACGTTTCTGACTTGCAATCACTTGCTAGCTTGCGGAACGTCGGTGGTTCTACCCAGGTGCACGAAAATTGCCCAGAGGGGCACCTGGGGTCTTCCTCCACCAGTGGAAGCTGGAAAGTCACCATATGACCTTAGCTGTTGGTGCGACTATAAAATCCAATTCAATTCAATTATATTCATTGCTGCTGTTTTGCATTTTGACAAAAAAAACACCAAATAAGGTTAAAGTAGTGATGTAAATTTAGTATTAAATGAAAGACTGCGACTTAATACATATAAAAAACTACTATCTTTCTTCTTTATTTTACATGTAACATTGTTAAAAATCCCCTTTTTCCAATTCACATAAAAAATGTCCTCTTCTAAATGGCCCCAAAAGTAAAAAAACACTGTGAATTAAGAGTTATCAACTCATAATTCATTTTACGCATATTCAATCAAGGGTATTTTAAGAATCCATGAATAAACCCAGGGCAAGAAAAATTGTTTCTGAGTTACTCGTCCTACGCAATATTTTAATGGCCAAATTGATAAATTGTTAAAAAATTGATCTGAATTTCTACTTGTCCTGCATCAATGAGCACTCGTCATAGCGAGCGGACGAGTGGAATTTTCGTGCCCTGTAAACCTATAATTTTATTCAGACATTTGCATTATTATATTCCCTGAACACCTAGATAAAGTTTTGATAAACGGTTTTGTAGTGTAATTTTGCCGTTATTATTGCTTTTTATAAAAGACTATGAAAGCTTGTAACTTAATAAGGCCAAAAAAAAATATAGGTGTGTTTCCTATTGCATGCTCTAAAAAAATAGGGTAGGTAGGTAGGCATTTTTTATTTATTTTTTGGAGCAAGACATCGTGAGATTCTACATGTATTTATCTCATAAACCCCATACAAATTGATGATACAACTGAAAGTTTCTCTGTGATGTCAGTTTACCTCGATATATGGTGATAAATCATTGTTCAGATTTATTTATTTTTTTTGATTTTTTTACAATTATTTTTTCATAAAAAGTTTTAGGGTCGGCCCCTTAAAAATAGGGTCGGTCGGGCCACCGGAAAAACAGGTATTTTTATTGTGACCTAATGAAAAAATATGTAATATGTTTTAAAAATCAAAAGTTTTCCATAATAACTGGTAGGTGAGTGATTTACCCATCTACTTTGGCTATTAGTCATCTGGGGTGCTTCTTTTTTATTTTTTTACGTATATGAGGACCTTTATAGATGCACCCCGTGCATCGCAGGACGGGGCGTATAAGAATAATATATACAGCGTTTTTTTTCCTTCTTTGGACGGGTCCGGTAAACGGACCCGTTCCCAATCGCCAAAACATGGCATTTTTCCCAATTTTGAATAAAAAAAATAAAAAAATCCCAATTCCAGATTTTTCTTCCCAAAATTGTAAAATGTTTTAGAATAATCTTCTTAATAAAGTTTTTTACCAGTGTTTTCGACGTTTCTTTTGCTTTTCTGTGTAAATTGAACAAAATACGAAAACAATTTTTTTTCCCAATTCTCATATTCTGAGAAAAATCGCGTGTTTTTTCCCCATTTGACCGGTCACGGACCCATTCCCAAAATGGTGAAAAAAACCGCTGATATATGAAGAATCACCTGCCTACATTCGAAACTTACCCTGCAACTCTAAAACAAAGGGAAAAAGCCTCATAAATTTGAAATTTACACAACTTGAAGCTTTCCCAGTCAGTGACATTTAACGCTGCATTTGAAACCTTTTCGCCCTTCATGCCGCGTGTTCGAATCCCACTGGGAGCTCAACTTGTAAGTGAAAACGTGTTGATTCTTACGGATGACGTCACGGGAGGTCTACTGACAGAACTGGTTCTACTCAGGAAAACGTATGATCTGCCTCCACCATTAAAATAAAAAGATCATCACATACCGGTATGTATACCCTAAAATGTGCTGAAAATGAACAGAGATCACCATTGTGCCTTTTTTTCTAGGTGTATCAACTCCTTGCAAGCCGTGATGTCTACCGCGGTGGGCGCCCTTATTGTCAATGCGTGTCAAAACAACATAATGGAAGATAGGTATGCAGGTATGGTTATTTGTCCAAAAGTCCCGCCAACAACAGGCAAATTCTGCAAAAGATGTACACTTTTTCTAAGCCTACTAACGGTAAGGTATATATATGTGACTAACAGTGACTTACATATGTTGCGAATCCGAGCTCTGTAACTACAATATAATAGTCCTAACCCACAGGCTGCCATTATGATAGTATAGAAGGATAGAGAGAAGAATTGAATTGAATTGGATTTTATAGTCGCACCAACAGCTAAGGTCATATGGCGACTTTCCAGCTTCCACTGGTGGAGGAAGACCCCAGGTGCCCCTTCGGGCAATTTTCGTGCATGGGCGGGCACCTGGGTAGAACCACCGACGTTCCGCAAGCCAGCTGGATAGCTTCCTCACATAAAGATTCCTAGGCCCCTGAGGGATCGAACCTACAGCGGTGAGGGGTAAGTGATTCCAAGTCAGAGACTCTAACCACTCGGCCACGGACGCCCCGATAGAGAGAAGAAGAGATATTGCTATAGTATATATAGACGATCTTACATGAGTACTCATTCTTTATTGAATTTATTAAACGAGTTGGCAAAATGATATAATGCGAGGCTCTTGCCGAGCATTATATCATTTTTGATAACGAGTTTAATAAATTCAATAATGAATGAGAACGAATGTTAGATTCTATCACATAACTCACATATTGACTTTTATTGCATTTTGCCTGTCGCTTTAATATGCGAAACCGCATAAACCGTGGGAATTGGATCATAGTCATTATCAATTTTTTTTGACAGCACATACTAGGCTAATTTGCATACAATATAACTAGTGATATATTGAAAATATAGAATGGTGTTATTCCACTCCCACACCGTAAGTTATGTGATAAGTAATATTTATAGCATGATTTTTCAAGTATATGCGATTTATACTGCTTCTCGAGGGCCACAGGTCCGAGAGTGCAGTATAAATCGCATACGAGAAAAGTATGCTATAAATGTTTTGTACATGTACCTGAGCCATTATCCATCTACGCATGTGCAAGAAGTTTTAGGGCGATCCAATCAAGAAATAGCATTATCACGACCCATGTTTTGATTATTGTAGCCAATCGCCATTGTATATTATTGGGCAAATGCAATGTCAAGGAGTGCTGTTTTGGTAATGGTGTAGTCGTTTTGATTGACAGATGTGTTGTAAATTACAACTGCGCGTGCGTAAAATTGAGTAGACCATGGTATAACTGCCAAATCTGTCATTTATAGCACGGCTGAAATATACCGGCATTTATAGCACGGTTTAGGCACAGACCTTCAGGTTTATGAAAATTATATCATAAGAAAGAACAAAGGAAAACCATTAGAGCTATGGTACAAATGTGTATAGTACAGGGGAGGCCAGAATATATTATTCTTCGTATTTGCAACATTGGCTTACCTACATATGCCATACAACCATACAACTAGGACAGTCTTCATCAATTACCTAAATTCGCAAATTGTATAAATGTTAACGCATACAAAAAAACAGTAGTGAATACAGTGCTCCAGATAAGCGAACAGCACAATGCGTGTTGTACGCATGAACAATTTTTATTTTACGTATTTACATTTACAAATGTGTATTCTCAAAATCAAGTTTTTAACAAAGCAATATACATGTATATAAATTGCATATTTCCTCTTCCCCTTACATATACATTTAAATGGCATTGTGTCAAACAGCCATTAAAAGGGCCTTTCTTTTTTTTGTAAGCATCTACTACCTAATTGCTGGAGAAACTTGATTGTCATTTAGTACCTCAAACTTCAATAAGCATCTACGGTATTGTGTATCACAGGGTGCGGTCGATTTTTCTAAGCTATTAAGTGTGTTTTGCCGGATTTTGGTTCTCAATATTTATCAACGATTTTTAATACCTTATTTGTACGCATCAAATTTATTTTTAATGTGTTTTTTGCTTTATAAAATATGTGTAATTATGCAGATATCCATCTTATCTGGAGCACTGGTGAATCGCTTCCTGCTGTTTTATAAATTGTAATAGCTTGAAACAACGGTTTAAAACAGCTGTAAACTATACTCGTTTAGGTCGTGTAAAAAAGGAGTATAATCATTCTGTTCTGCGTAAACCTTCATACAACCTGTGAATTTTGAAGTTACAAACTCTTAATTCATTTTACGCATTTTTAGTTACGGGTGTTTTTAGTACCCATGAATAAATCTAAACTTATTTTATTTTATGACCTCAACACATGGAGAGAGTTTGGTAGAACGGTCTTGTAGTGAAAGTTGGCAGTTTACTTTAGTTTCTTTAATAAACTTTAGGCCAAGAAAAAAAAATAGTCGTGTTTCAGGTTCCCGACCGACCCTATATTTTGTCCTGACCCTAACCTTTATTTCTGTTTCAAAAAAAAAAAAGAAAAAAAAGGAGAAAAAGAGAGAAAAAATCGCCATCTCTTGTGCTGCGATGATGACAATATTGCTACCGACAAATTGGTTGCCGATATTGTCCTTCATAGAAAGGCTACAGTATTACTGTCTCCGGTTTTGTATGTATTTTTCCTAGCAAAACATCTTCATGTGATGAGCAATTTTAAATTATATATATTAATAGATACATCCTTGAGGCCCTCAAAATCAGAGTTTAGAATTATGTTTTCTGGTTGTAATTTATAACTTGTCACGTGTTCGTGTAGTAAAAAAAATAGACCTACCTACCCTATTTTTTTGGAGCAGGAAACCTGAAATACAACTATTTTTTTCTTGGCCTTACCATATTATCATAATCATCATATCATTTATTATTTCAGTTCATGGTTAACCAACACCTATGCCTGGTTTGGAATTCCGTATTTTGTGTACGACATATGGGCCATATACGAATCCCATTACTTTCTACACCAGCAGGCTATGGTGGTTTACAACTTCTCGGGAAAACTGAAACATTTCGTGAAACACAACATTCCTATGCTGTTCCATCACATTGTCTTGCCAATTATATATATTCCTATTATTTTGGTAAGTTTGTTTCATCGCTTTTGTTATTTGGTATTTGGTTTTTAAAAACATATTTTATTCAGCTTTTTTATAACATATATAGAGTTTAATAAACATTGTTGAAGTGATACGGGAAATAATTCCCGAGTGAGAAAGATTCTTGCGATATAAAAACGAGTGCATTTTCGCACGAGTTTCTATACCGCAAGAATATTGCTCACGAGTGAATTATTTTCCGTATCACGACAAAAATGTTAATTAAACTATATAATATATATTATGTGATTAATTTCTTTCCAATCGTCTTTTGACACAAGTATTCCTTCTTCTGTCACTCCTTTGGCGACAGCGCGGAGTAATATCATGACGTCAATTCGTGACGTCTATCGTTTAGTTCATAACATTTGGCTACTGTATTATAGAAATTTCCCAGTTTGAGAAAGTCTATAACATATACCTTCCTCTACTGTGCCTAGTGTGCAAGATAGCACAGTAGAGGAAGGGATATGTTATAGATTTTCTCAAACTGGGAAATTTCTATAATTCATCACAGAATATATAATATAATAGTAGAACAAATGATATAAGGAGACTATCAGGGAACTCTTGGTGACTAGGTGGAGGAGGGACGAGAAACTACACTATTGTTTGGGGCGCTTGTTTCAGCCAAAGGTTTTTTGGACTTTTAAGATAAAATTAATCTACTACCTATATAAGTTATATATCAGTGGAACAGACATTTTTAGTGGTAAATAAAAATACTTTACTTTTCAAATCGGTTGAGAAATAAAAATTTCATGTGCGAAAGTTGATTTTGATGGGTCATTTTTAATGCAAAATTCTGCTGCATGAAAAATTCGAAAAATATATTTTTTAGATTTTTTATTCAAAAATAGTTTTAAATTGTTGGATATTAGTACATTAAGACACCCTGAAAGTTTAATAACCAAATATCAAGTTTTACTGAAGTTATTTGACATTTTGTAATTTTCTGCTGTCCCACCAACAAGGAATTTACATAGGAAAAACCCCATCAAAAAATCATTTTGGCTGTAAAATATTTATTTCTCAACTGATTTTCAAAAGTAAAGTAGTTTTATTTACCACTAAAAATGCCAGTTCTAATGATATATAACTGATGTACGTATTATTTAAATTGCTCGAGTTACTGCAGAAAAACCTTTGGCTGAAACAAGCGCCCCAAACAATAGTTCATAACTGGCACGTGACTCCTCAGATGAGAAAGTATATAAGTAGTTTGATAGCAAATTTAAAGTATTTACTTGACATTAAGTATATACATGCACAGCTTCGACTATTGCCACGATTGTTTTGTAAGAGACTGATGGATATCCAAAAGAATTGTTTTATGTGAAACTGTGCATAACGGCACAAGAGCACGCATAAGTTCATCTCGACTCGCCTTGTATATTGGACAGTTGAAGAAAAATTGATGCGTATTTTCGATTTTAATACGTGTATAAATTGGGGTATTTAGAGCTGAGGGGCAGGAAAATTAGTTTCTGAATTACTCGTCCTATGTAATATTTGAATGGTCAAATTGATAAGTTGTTCAAAAAAATATCTGTATTTCTACTTGTCCTGCATCAATGATCACTCGTCATGGCGAGCGGACGAGTCGAGATTTCATGCCCTGTTGTTTTTACATGCATTTACAAGGTTTCAATTTTTGAAGAAGAAAAACTCAACATTTTCCGGGATCAAGCCCTTAGTATTGGATCTTGTGCTTTATTTTTATATCTTGTTAAAGAAATTATCTGCCAAATAACATCAAAATTACAAAACTGTTTATCAAAACTCTATTCCATTGTTCAGATCATATAAATTATTACCAGTATGTGCCGATTAAAGTATACCGGTAAGTTACTGTGAATATGCGTAAAATGAATTATAAGTTGGTAACTCTTAATTCGACGCTTCAGATTTTGGGTATGGTTCACCGCTGAATTTGTAATGAAATAAAGTTAATTGTTTTTATCAGTTTATTACATTTTTTGGGGCAAAAATCTGTATTTCTCAGTGAATGAAAATTTCTGATCAATGATGTTACTAACTAACTATGAACACGCAAAAAACTAAATGTGATATTGGGTCATGACGTCAATAACATGTTGAGGATGTCGACGTCATTCAACAAAGTGAAACTGTTCAGTTGAAGTCGTCATGGATATATATGTGTATGTAGATCTATGAAGTCGTACATAAACTGGTAAAAAAAAAAATAGTGTAAGTGTTGTGATCAATTATTAGAAAATCTTTAACTCAATGAGAGGAGTGTTGTTGTTTTTAAATAAGGCCCCCCAAAAAAAAAAAATGTGTTTCCGGTGGCCGACCAACCTTATCTTTAAGGGGCCACCCCTAAAACTTTTTATGAAAAAAAAAATTAAAAAGAAAAATTTAGTAAGAAAATTGTTCTGAAAAATGATTTATCACACTATATCGAGGTAAAGTGACATCACAGAGAAATTTTCAGTTGTATCATCAACTTGTATGGGGTTTATGAGATAAATACATGTAGAATTTCACAATATCCAAAAAAAAGCACAAAAAAAACAACATACCAACCAACCCTATTTTTCAGAGCATGCAATAGGAAACACACTTTTTTTTTTTTTGGCCTAACACTCATCCTACTGTTCATGAAAAAATATTATTTTTACACTGCCTGCATTAGACATAGAGGATTTTTCATGAGTGACCGTGTATTATTGATTTTAATAAAAAAAGTTGGATAAAATGATATGATACGAGGCTCTGTGGAGTATCCTGTCTTTTTATCCAAAGAGTTTAATAAAGTCAGTCATACACAGTCATGAATTTAAGATTTTATTTATCACATAACACAATACGACATGATAGTTTCACTTTATTGTTGTTAAGTTACCTTGTATACGGCGGCAATTTGTAAGAGAAATAATGACGTTGTGTCGTTGTTTTCATGATGTCAGCATCAGCTACGTAACACAACTTCGCCCTACAAATAATGTGACAACTTAAACTAAATTTAACGTTACTAATGTGCATTTTATAAAGTGATTGCAAATAAGAATAAATATTTAAGTTGTCGGAACGTATCGTATGATATACAAGTAAGATTAAATGTTTTACTGTATTCATAATTTTGCTAAAGCATCATCAAACTAACCTGACCAATCAGTGACCAGAATTTTTGTCACAGCTCTACGTTCTGGTAGGTGATAAACTCGGTTTTTATCCTAGATGTTCAACCAAGTTTACTGTTACAATTAAGGTATTTCCAGAGTGATTATTTTAAAACCCTGCATATGTCGTGCACATTCGTGCAAATTGATTCAATTTAATTATGTATCTTTCAAAATTGAATCTTGAAAATCATCATATTTTTAGTCAGCCAGATATTTTTATTTTACTATAGAACCTAAGGATAAAAACCGAGTAACACAAATTTTATCACCTACTGAAAATTAGATAAAATCTCAACATCTCTGCAATGGAAAATTATGAATTATGCAAGGGCAGTGTTCCTTTTTGGCAGTTGCGAGGGAATGGTGTCTTTTATAAGTCCTCATTGGGGAGAAAGTTATAATATAATACAGATATGTTTGTTGAAACATATTTATTGAAAATTAAGTATTTTTACCAATTTTTATGTTTGTTAATAAATGTCTGTTATTTTATTCCAGTATTTCCGAGGTGGGCGTGGCGACTACTTTGTGGGTATTTTCTTCATGTGTGAGGCTGCCATACCTTTTATAGCCATCCGCTTTATTTTAATACAGGTATGAACTTTAGAGTTTACATATATTATATAATTCACAGTTTAAAATGTTTTAAGTTCTACTGATTAAAGAGCAAGGGATGTACACTACCAATTTTGCCACATATACCCCTGAGTAAACGCATGGTCACCACCAGGGGTATATGGGGGCACATTACATGATGTATACGATATGAACTTCCTAGGCATGTATATATACCCAACACCCATGTAAAAAAAAAAGCACCTCCCCCACCCCCACCAGGGTTATATGGGGGGCACATTACATCATGTTTATGATAAACTTACTATTTATAGGCACATATACATATATAAGTGTATGGTTAACTGTTGAAAACTGAATTTTGCTGCATTATATATCAGTTGTTTATTGAATGCAAATTTTGTTTCCGGCGCATTTCATTGTTTTTGAGTGTTTTAGTCAAAAACATATTTAAATAAAATTAAAAGACATCACGTTTTTGACGGTTTAACATCACATGACTGGATTTGCAACGGGTTATTCACAATGTAATATTCGCAAATGTTTGAACATCAACCAATCAGATTGCAGGATTTTGTTACTTACGTTAGAATGACTGATTTTTCTTCTTTCACAGCTTAAACTGAAGCACACCAAGGCGTACGTATTTTTTGGCCTGCTGATGATTGTCATGTTCTTCATTACCCGAATCTTGTTGTTTCCATTTCTATACTGGAAGTACAGCAAGTATTCGGGAATTCCGTTCCGGGACGTCCCGTTCCGTATACCCCTGCACTGCAACCTGGGATGCCTGATCATATTTGTGGTGCAGGTATATTTCCTTGCTTTGATGATAAGGGGTGCGGTGAAGGCGTTTTATAAAATTTATAAAATGAAAATATTGAAAAACGGGTAAAAAATTGTTTTTTTATGCACATTTAATGTGAAACAAAAGGATACGTGTATACATTTAAAAATGTGATTTAAATTTATATCATAGTTTCTTTGGTTAGTTTATTTAAAGGGACACACGGCAATCTTGTTTTTTAAAACTCACGCCATCCTGTTAGCTTTTTCATATAACTTGCATTTATTCAATCATAAGTATCAATTACATTGTATAAGAATAGCATACAGAAAATGTTTTTTTGCCTATTATTAACTCTTGATCATGTTGATAATATTGTACCAATTATATATTTAAACTTATGGGTAGAATAAGACAAAAATTATTATTAAATTATATGCAAGCAGGTTTAAAGTAAAAAATTATATAACTGGATAAATAAATCATGAGATGCTAATTTCAATGTTTGATAAACATTTCAAGATTGCCGTTTGTCCCTTTAAATCTCACCACATTACAATATTATACAAATTCATTAAAGGGACCCTGTCCATAAGTAAGCTTATATTGAGCATAACCAAATAACTGTCTGATTTTTAGCTCAACTGATCAGAGATCAGCGGAGCTTATGCCGTGGTGCGGCGTCCGTCGTCCGTCCGTCTGTCCGTCTGTCTGTCCGTAAACTTTTATTTGTAGCGACTTCACAGCTGAAACTACTGGATGGATATTCATGAAACTTTACAGAAATGTTGCCCATAAAGTCTAGTTGATCCTAGCAAAAATTCATGTTGATGTGAAATCCAAGATGGCCGCCAAAGCTAAAAATAGAGTTTTAAAATACAAGTTTGTAGCGACTTCTTCTTGAAAACTATAAGTGATATTGATATGGGACTTTTTCTAAAATGATCAGCATGACATGATGTTGATCCTAGTCAAAAATCGTTTTGATTCAACGTTAAACATGGCTGCCAGCGGCCATCTTTGTTTACATAGAGTTATATAGTAAAAACTTGTAGCGACTACTTCTCTGAAACTACTTGGCGGATTGTCATGAAACTTTACAGGAATGTTGCTCTTGATGTCTAATTGATCCTAGAAAAATTTCAGGTCGGCCGGAAATTCAAGATGGCCGTCACAGCTAAAAATAGATTTTTAAAAAATAAGTTTGTAGCGACTACTTCTTGAAAACTATAAGTGATATTGATATGGGACTTTTTCTAAAATGATCAGCATTACATGATGTTGATCCTAGTCAAAAATCGTTTTGATTCAACGTTAAACATGGCTGCCAGCGGCCATTTTTGTTTACATAGAGTTATATAGTAAAAACTTGTAGCGACTACTCCTCTGAAACAACTTGGCGGATTGTCATGATACTTTACAGGAATGTTGCTCTTGATGTCTTATTGATCCTATCAAAATTTCAGGTCGGCCGGAAATTCAAGATGGCCGTCACAGCTAAAAATAGATTTTTAAAAAATAAGTTTGTAGCGACTACTTCTTGAAAACTATAAGTGATATTGATATGGGACTTTTTCTAAAACGATCAGCATGACATGATGTAGATCCTTGTGGAAAATTATTTTGATTCGACGTTAAACATGGCTGCCAGTGGCCATCTTTGGTTACATAGAGTTATATAGTAAAAACTTGTAGCGACTACTCCTCTGAAACTACTTGACGGATGTTCATGAAACTTCACAGGAATGTTGCACTTGATGTCTAGTTGATCCTTGAAAAATTTCAGGTCGGCCGGAAATTCAAGATGGCCGCCACAGCTAAAAATAGATTTAAAATAAATAAGTTTGTAGCGACTACTTCTTCAAAACAATAAGAGATATTGATATGGGACTTTTTCTAAAATGATCAGTATGACATGATGTTGGTCCTTGTCGAAAATCGTTTTGATTTGACCTTAAACATGGCTGCTTTGTTTACATAGAGTTATATAATGAAAACTTGTAGCGACTACTTCTTTGAAACTACCTGACGGATTTTCATGAAACTTCACAGGAATGTTGCTCTTAATGTCTTATTGATCTTAGCAAAATTTCAGGTCGGCCGGAAATTCAAGATGGCCGCCACGGTTAAAAATAGATTTTCAAAAAACAAGTCTGTAGCGACTACTTCCTGAAATCAAAATCAATCAGTAGAGCTTCAAGGTCATTGACCTCTTGTTATTTATTGTTTGGGGCGCTTGTTTCAGCCAAAGGTTTTTTGGACTTTTAAGATAAAATTAATCTACTACCTATATAAGTTATATATCAGTGGAACAGACATTTTTAGTGGTAAATAAAAATACCTTACTTTTCAAAATCGGTTGAAAAATAAAAATTTCATGTGCGAAAGTTGATTTTGATGGGTGCATGCTGCATGAAAAATTCGAAAAATATATTTTTTTAGATTTTTTATTCAAAAATAGTTTTAAATTGTTGGATATTACTACATTAAGACACCCTGAAAGTTTTATAACAAAATATCAAGTTTTACTTAAGTTATTTGACATTTTGTAATTTTCTGCTGTCCCAACAACAAGGAATTTACATAGGAAATCATTTTGGCTGTAAAATATTTATTTCTCAACTGATTTTCAAAAGTAAAGTAGTTTTATTTACCACTAAAAATGCCAGTTCTAGTGATATATGACTGATGTACGTATTGTTTAAATTGCTCTAGTTACTGCAGAAAAACCTTTGGCTGAAACAAGCGCCCCAAACAATAGTGAAAACTTGAGCATAGTCCCAAATAAGTCTGTAGTAATACATTCATGAGTTTAAAAAAAATAATTGTTGTTTGTAAATAATGCAATGTTTCTACTGATCACGTGACATTCATTAGCGCACTAATTTTCTACATAGTATGCATTGCGTAATATAAATGGCCCGCTTAGCTCAGTTGGGAGCGAGCTCGACTATTGTGCACTCACTATTATTACACGTGAGTGCAATTTTAGTTTGGGCTACGAGTTCAACTCCCGAAGTGGTACTCTTTTTTTTTTTTTGTAACACTATTGAATTCCGTCAAACAATCTTGTTTTTATTTAGTAAATATTCAATAATGGTTAGTGTGTAATGTTTGTCAATGTTATTATTTTATGTTTTATAAGCTTAAAGTTACGGACATTGTCCCTTTAAAAGCAACTGGACCATTCTATAAAGAATTGAAGGAGACCATCAATACAAAATGTAAGCTATTGTTCCTGGACCTATGCATTTACATGTGACTCATAAATAGTTGCAAAACAACAAACCAGTATTTTATGGATAATATCGTCTCATTTTTTACTTTCTTTTAAACATGTACGTGTAAAATACAAATGTCACATTTATAAACTCAACATGTCACACAAAATTCAAATCATTCACACAAAGCTGTTGAGCCGGAAGGCAGTTAGCAGCCTCAGTACCTCGATGGACGACTTTAGAGTTACAGACCTCCTGCCCCGCGGAGGCATGTCTGATATGTAACTTCATCCTTCACATCATCTCTTTCAGAGGGTGCTGTCCCAATATAACCTAATTTGTTAACCCTTAACCGTGTTAACCCACTACCGGTACATATTTAAAATGGATCTGTTCTTTCTTTGAATAAAGACCATTCCATTTATGTGACAAGGGGGTGTTTTGGAGAAAATGACTGATCAGCAGCCGGACGGACATTGTAAACCCTGATCAGCCTGGCTATACAATGGACGCAAAGGCTATTATAGTCGTGTTTAACGGGTTAAGGGTTAATCGGAGGTAAAACCCCATTTCATTCATTTATTACTGACCATGGTATAATTTTATATATATAAACATTCAAATCACACGATCAAATCGTAAATTTGGAGCTAGTGTAATTATATATATGCAAAACATTGAAGTCACATGATCAAGTTGCAGAATAGTGGCCAGCATAAGTCCATATATTGCAAATTGTCGAATCAAATCAAATCAAATAGTGGTAGCTAGACTAATTCAAAACATTCCAATCTCACAATAAAGAAAATCCATACATTCCATGCCATAAACACTAAGTAGATTTAAGTACACATTGGAATCCATAGTAATGACGCTGCGCCTAAAACCATCTCGCCTCTCACATTTGCAGGTTAAAATCCCACTGGGAGCTTGACTTGTCAAGTTAGAGAGTGTTGATTCTTACGGATTGCTGGAGGTATACAGTACTGGTTCTACCCAGGAAAAATAGGGTGGTCTGCCTCTACCACAAGAAAACCGACCATCATATATGGCCTAATATGTGCTAAAAAAGACGCAAAACACAATTCAAACACTTATTTAAATCCACTTACAGTGATTCCATTTAAATTACTCTGGGGGTTGGCCACTTACTTAGAGCCCACCCCCTCTCCTCTTCCCTTCCTAACATATGTTATTGTAACTACAAACACACATGTCCACCTACACAAACACACGTACCGCAAATTAAAAGTGGCACCCCTCTCATTCCTGCTGCCCGCTGGGTAAATTTAAATGGAATAACCCTCATACAAATTGTCTTCAGGGAAAAAGGGTATATATAATGTTTATGTATAAACTAGTGTGTAACTAGTGTGTTCTGCAATGCACGTGCAGTCGTACATATCTGACATACTGGCGTGGCACTGTCACGTTGTTTTATATTATTATAGTGTTGTTTATTTTGAATTACACTTGAACAAATGTGATGTGCAGGATTGAGCATAAAATATATTTTATATTTACATGTATTTATTTCATGTTCACTTTAATGCAGGGAAAATATGATTATTAAATACGCACACAGCAAATACAATTTTGAGGTATGTTTTTCAGATTTTAAAACACCAAGGGTATAATTTTATTTCTTATTTATGAGCTAAAATTAAAAAAATGTATGTATTATAATTATAAGGCTTTACAATTTAATATCACGGTTTTGAATTGAACGGGGATTAGAAACATGATATCAGTCGGGGCTTTTTTTTCACAAAATTGAGACTAGGCCCAGGCCTGTCCATTTTGGGGAAAAAACATGCGCTTATTTCTCATTTTGGGAAAGATGTAAATTTCATCAATTTTAGTTAAATATGACAATATTATTCTTTGTTTATATTTTCATCCATTATTTATTATAATTACTGACTTCTCAGTCAGAACTGACTAATTAGAGACAAAAACACATTGCAGAATTCAAGCTTTTATTCAAATTCCGAGACTGCTGCTTTCTGACTGAGAAAATTTTCTGCCACAATTGGGAAAAAAACAGTCAAGTTTTCAGTCAAGTTTTCAACTGGGAAGTAGGACCTCCCACCCCTTTCATGTTCATTTTATCATGCTCATTCAAGGTCTTCTTCGTGACACCGTGGCTCAATCGTAAATGGAGTGTCTACAATAGAATTTCAGCAACTCTGCTGTTCTGCAGGTTGGAAGGTACTAGGCCCATTCTCCATATTTTATCTAGATGTAAATGGAGGATGAGCCTGGCATGTTCATCCCTGTTTGGCACCATATAACCTTTCTTGTGTTGGTGCGCCGTTAAAGGGACACATGGCAATCTTGAGTTTTATTCAAACATTTAAATTTTCTCCTCAATTTACTTATCCCGCGTCATTTTGACTTTAAAACTGCTTGCATATAATTAAATAAGAAATTGAAATTTCAACTTTCTTTCCCTATTTTACCAAATTTTTAAATATATTACTGGTGCAATATTATAAAAAGTTCGTAATATGCAAAAATAATTTGCTTTGAACTATTCTAACAATTAATATTAATGATTGAACAATTGCAAATTAAGAGGAAAACTAACGGGACGCCGTGAGTTTTTAAAAAATCAAGATTGCCGTGTGTCCCTTTAAACCCCAATTCAATTCAATCTTCATCTCCATTATTGTCATGTTTTGCTCACCACCATTCCCATTCCAACCTGATATGACCTCATTTGTTAAAAGGTTGTAAACCACCATTCATTAATTTAAATGGAGTGACGTTTGGCTAGTTTTGAAAAGACGTGAAAAAGTTCATTTTAGTTCCATGTCTTTTTCCGGAAATCTGTTATTTTAAAAATAAATAAGATGTGTATAGAAGCCGATTGGGGCTGACTTCCACTTTTACAGCACTGGAATAATTACTCGGGCTGCTTTCAAAATCATTTTGGATGAAAATAAACATAATAAATTAAGATTGCTATGTGCCTCTTTAATAAGCAATTTCGCATCATTTCATTGATAATTGCCATATATTTGCTCCTGGAGCCTGTAATTCTAACTTATTTAGTAATATGTATTTACCTGTTATATATAATTGCTCAATATGTTGTTATACTGCCATATACACCCGTTTAAACGCTCCTGTTTGCATTTTATAAAAGGGGTTGCTCTTTTTTTTCTTTCTTTTTTACTTATTGTACCTCGAAAATGCTTGTTGAGAGATATTTTTTAAACTAGTCCAGATACTGGCAAGTGTATTGTCTCTAAACGAGGCCTCATACTAAACACGTATGGTCTCACTCATTAAGGGGAGAATTTAAACCACGTATGTGTAATTTATTATTATATACTGAAAAAAATAAGTTTAGCACGGTCTTTTGCATATCTAGCTTAAAGAAACTGACTGTTTATTTTATAATGTGAAGCATTTGGTAACTTTGGCATGTCAGAAGGTGTTCTTGTTTTTCACTTATCATGTGTGATTCAAAGTAAGTATCAGAGTTATCTCCCATTTATATAAAACAACATTTTTCACATTAAAAATAAGAATATTATCAAGAACAGGGTTAAACTTTATTAAATTTCCAGTGATGAAAAACGCAAAAACGATTGACATTAAACGTGTCATTATAATGAAATTACGATTTTAAAATGATCTCCCTTTATATTGAAATAAGAACGAAATTATAATTTCTGTAAAGCAGGTAAATTAAAACGTGTTGCTACTTTTTTCGCAGATATTGTTTAAAAATAATGTCCTGCATATACTTGTTAATTATGTTGATTATATTGTTAATTACAGCTGAAGCACATAGCCTTGAATCTGCTCAATGGGATTTACCATGTTATTTATGTGCTAAACTTATTTCTTTCAGTATATGTTATTGTTATAAGAGAATGTCGTTAGAGATCAAAATGTTCTTCTGCTGTAAAGTTAAAAGCATAGTTACATCTAATTTTAAGCTCGACTATTCGAAGAATAAGAAAACATGTTTAACAGCATTCACGCTGTATACCAGGCATCGGTTTAATTTAGGGGTCAGAAGGTTAAAGGTCAATTTTTTTTGCCACTGACTGTCCCTAGTGTCAACCCTTTTGTGTTTGTGATGTCTTATTTGGCCCTTTATTCGTCTTTTAAGGTGTTCTTTGTTTCTGTGTGGGTTTGTGGTTGACTGTCGTCCTTGAATGCTACTTTTCTTGTTCGATTTTTATATGTAATAGTTGTAGCATGGTCGGTGACATTTCCTTTGATGAATGCAGAGCATTAAATCGTTTAATTTAGGGTAACTAAAGGGGCGTGACTACACCGTACTACAACTACCGGATATTGGAATTTAGAGTACGGTCACTATGACGTCACAGTGTTACTACGTACACCATGCTACAAAAAAGATAGAGTCTGTCTCAGCTCGTTGGTTATTTAAACACCTCGATGGGCTACGCCCATCTCGGTGTTTAAATAAACCAACTCGCTGAGACCAGACTCTATCTATTACTTAGTGTCACTGATAATGACAATATTTACCTTAACCAGTGCTTATTACTTCACTGCCTTACCATGGAATGTGTTGTTGTCTAAAGTTTGAATTAATTAATCTGAATCTAGCGTAGCGTAATTGTTTGTAGTATCGTCAGATAATACCATTTTGCTTTTCATAATAAATCTTTTGAATGTATCGTTAATACAATCAGTGATTATGTGGAAGAGTAGATGGAGGAACAGTAAAGGTGTCGCATACTATATGTTTATTATGAGGTCTTCATTTAGTTGGACAAATGCGTTACTTACATATAATATAATAAATATGAAATCCAATATTTGTATTTAATTTTTAATCTGAGTATTTTATAATTGAAGTTTATATATTGTCTGTGATATATATATATTGATATTTTGCAAATTAAACACTAATAAAGTGCAATTTTTTGTTTTGTTTCCTGAGGAGAAAAATGATTCTTCCAGATCCAAGTCAGCCTACAATAACGTCACTTCACAAAACATTCTCCAATGAAGACTGCGACTTCAGCATCGTAAGAGACAGCAATTAGCATATATATGCACATCCATCAGAATGTGTGTTTATCACCCCCCACCCCCATCTAACTGAAATGAGAAATGAGACGAGACTGCAATATTTCGTATGTGTCGTTTTCGGCCGTTTCCAAAGATCCATACCCCCCCCCCACCCCCCCCCCCCCCCCCACCCCCATCTAACTGAAATGAGAAATGAGACGAGACTGCAATATTTCGTATGTGTCGTTTTCGGCCGTTTCCAAAGATCCATTATCATACTCTTTGGTATACAGTTCAGACATGCGGTGAAAATGCGCTTATTTCGGGGCTTACCTGTCTGATGATTTGTGTCGAGCCCGTTTACGGATCTCGACTTAGCGATGACAATGTCTTTGGGTGTATGTGTGTTTAGTTAGTCCGTGCGTCCGACTTTCATTTATATATATCTCCAATACTTGCAGGATTTTCACCAAACACCAGAATGTTCCTTATATGCATGCAACATCATGTGCGAACTTGCGGGTCGCTGTGACCTACTCGGCGAAATATAGGTCACGTCCGGTCTCCGCTACGACATGAGTATTTTGCTCCTTTCTTGCAGAATGTTCTTCAAACTCTACCTGTAATTTTATGGTGTATTCCGGTATTTTTCGCCGATTTGTGCCCCAACAACTAATGTTCATTACTATATTAATTATATAACTATACATTTACTCTAAGTTCGCTAATAAATAGTGTATTAAAAAGTCTATTTCGGTTATTCTATGGTCTATTTGGGTCTATTCCGGTCATGCTATGCACTCGATTTCCTGTCCGATACTTTTTAAGTGAGTTGCGTACCTTTTTCATCGTAGTTTATTTCTTATGTCCGTCCGTCCGACCTACAAATATTGCACAACTCCTACAGTTGCCATCCGATTCAAAGTTGGTATACAGCTCAAACATGCCTCACCTTCAGATCAGAGTCAGAGGTCCAGGCATGGAACATGTAGTTGTTGTTCTACTAGAATAGTTCAACATCCCCTTTTATAAAAGACGGCGAAGTTGAGGTGTTTGTGTTTATCATGCAGATATGCACTTTTCTACCTAATAAAGGGGTGACCTAATACATTTTGCTTTATTAGGCACTGACCAATAAAGCAAATCAATGCGGAATCCCTCGGCGTTTATTGTACGTAACGTTATCTGACGTCATGCACGTAACGTTGCCTGACGTCATTTAACAAAAAATATGACGGCGTTCTCGATTATGAGAAATAGATAATAATTGTAATTCATACATAACATGTGGATAATCTACATGATAAATAGAATAATATGATCTAGGTACTACCTATGTGACGGGAAAAACCATGACCAAACAGGCGCGTATCCAGGCATACGCACGTACGCCAATGCGTACAATTCGTCAGCAAAAGTGAAAAAATAAAACTGAAATATAGCTTGAGAACGCATCATTTGCCTCCTAATTTTCAAAATTGTCTTGGGGGAGGCCAAAAACCCCACCGGAGGGAGGGGAAAACACCCCCCCCCCCCCCCCCCACACACACACACACTCGCAGTTCGCAGCTACGCTTCTCATATCTGGCGTACATTTCAAAATGCTCCAGGTACGCCCCTGCCAGACTTTGTTTGCAATAAAAACAGTAGAAACTCTAGATACTGTTTTTTTCACAAGTTTTCATTTGTCGGAGACGTGATTTGAGATTAGAGAGAAGGGGAGGCGAGGTGGGTGGGTGGATTTGGGTGCTGGAGCACAATTTTCAAAACACAATAAAACAAACTGGCAAATATATTTACATATAAAACATAATTGTTCAGATATAAGGGCGAGGGCTGGCGTGGCGCAGTCGGTAGCGGTCCCGTATATCGGTCGGTGTGCACGTTAAAAAACCATAGGAATCTATTCGATAATAAGAGTAGGACAGGTTCCCGGATTCCTATGTATCCTTCCCCTCTCTCTGGGGCGACTCTAAAAACCCTGTACTGTGTTGATGAACCGTTAAACAACATTCAATTCAATTCAGATATTAGGGGTTGGGGAGGTGGTGTATGGGGACGTAAACCGGGCGGTCCCTTGTATCGGTCGGTGTGCACGTTAAAGAACCATAGGAATCTATTCGATAATAAGAGTAGGGCAGGTTCCCGAATTCCTATGTATCCTTCCCCTCTCTCTGGGGCGGCTCTAAATAACCTATACTGTGTTGATGAACCGTTAAACAACATTCAGTTCAATTCAGATATTAAGGGTTGGGGAGGTGGTGCACCCCCACCTGAATCTACTCATTTTCAATTTCGTTTCGTATCTAGCGTGCATACATACCATTCAGTCTGACGGAGTATAACGTAATGTCACCAGTGGCAGTGATGTAATAGTATTGCTTTGATTAAATAAAGCTTCTTGAGCGTACTTAACCTAATCCAAATCATTCCAGTATACAGTATACCCATCATTCCAGTATACAGTATACCCATCATTCCAGTATACCCATCATTCCAGTACACCCATCATTCCAGTATACCCATCATTCCAGTATACAGTATACCCATCATTCCAGTATACAGTATACCCATCATACCAGTATACCCATCATTCCAGTATACCCATCATTCCAGTACATCCATCATTCCAGTATACAGTATACCCATCATTCCAATATACAGTATACCCATCATTCCAGTATACAGTATACCCATCATTCCAGTATACAGTATACCCATCATTCCAGTATACCCATCATTCCAGTATACAGTATACCCATCATTCCAGTATACCCATCATTCCAGTATACAGTATACCCATCATTCCAGTATACCCATCATTCCAGTACACCCATTCTTGTAGGATTTGTTTACAAATTCAATTCATGTATTTCTCCAATCTAAGACGATTTTTTCTTGGAATGTGTGTAGTCCTGGATAAAACTGACAAATGCCGGTAAAACAGTCGACTTCTGTCATCTCTATGTAATTTGTGAGCAGGCGGGATTTCGAATTTGGCCCTGAAGTCCTCAATGGTCTGGGAGACGAGAGTAGCCTGTCGTAAGCAGTTTTAAAAAAGCAACACTAAATTTTCAAGTTCTTGATGTCTTAATCTTCGGCCGCCTAATATGACTAATGCCTGGCAGTCGTGGCAGTCGTTCTACGAGGGCCTGACGTTGAAGAACTCATATTAATAATTAGATCTAGAGCTACGCCTTTAAAGTAATTCCGATATTCTGATATTAATAATGTTTTAACAAAATCAGTCTCTGCCCTGTCCCCGATTCCCAAGTTGCATTGTATGCATGTAACATTAGTGATGTTCGTCCTTTTTAAATAAATATATCTTATTCTACAATGAACGCTGACATTGTTTGGGACAATCTTATTACCAAAATTGCGCGTAATGTCACGAAATTTTGACGCCGTCGTGACTTTATATCGCGACGTCGGAGGTGTTTCCCATATAGGCCGTGTGCTGCTACCCAAATCTTGACATACTGGTACCACTCAAGCTGGCAAATTCTAATATGCATTTTCGGAAAGGTCAATGTCTTACGCTTCTTTTAAGCCGGGATAGTATTAGCCAAAGTGTGTAAAAACGTTTGTTTTATAAAGTGAGGTAATTTGTAAGTAAATTTTCTAAATCGATATAAAAATGGATGTATGGCATGGATTAACTCCACCAAATTTGTTTTTGTGTATTTGATTGCGTTCAAAATGGTTACGTAAGTCATGTAAACATATAACAGTTCAATAGTTCAACCCTTAAAAACGTATAAAAACATATGGAAGCAAACATTCAACCATTTTAATTATTAAACGCACATTCTATCGAAAGAAGGTAAAGATAACCAAACAAATTAGAATACATTTATACTTTTTAAGCAAATTACATTTAAATAGTTTTTTAGATTCTGCATATACGAAATAATATAAACGTCTGACCTCTCTGTAATAAATGTGTTGCTATAAAGGGAGATAATAAAGTACATTTTTAAGATTTTAATTAGAAAAATTAAGCTAAGATTAAAAAAAATGATTCACAGAAATGTTTCAATTCAAAATTCCATTTTATTTGTCTTTGTGTCACCTTCGTAGCATGGCAGACAGGTAGAGATCGCTTTGTCCGTAGTTTGTCTTCATTCATCGTATTCGTCCGTCTGTCCGTCACGCTTTAACCTGCAACCTGAACTTGGTCATAACTTAAAAAATATTTCACCTATGTTCATGAAACTTCATAAATATCTTCATCTCACCCCAAGGAAAGTCGTTACACATGTCTAATAACTGTTTTTTATTTCGGCAAAGTTATGCCCCATTCCATTAAACCTTTACCTGCAACCTGACCTAGCTCATAACGTTAAATAAGCACATGACAATCTACAAAAGTGTTCCGTGGAACACCCTTCTCGTTATTTATTTAACATATGCAAAAGCCTATGAGATTATCAGCCCTTGATTCCATCATTGAATTAAATACTATTGTTAAATTCACATTCACACTAAAAATATGTATAGCATAATTGTAATAGTACACCACTGTTAAAAAAAGAAAAAAATATTTTTGATATTTAAAATGATACACATGAAAAGCGTGCACTTACTTGTAAACTGAAACGTGGTAAGGTGAAACGTTCGGTTGAACAGTTTATTAGATTTGTTATTTGGTTTGGACCGAATATAGACATGATAATGATCAATTGGTTTTGTTTGGAAATGTTTCTATGCAAAATAGTCACTCAGTTCTGTTTAACACATCCACAAATATAGTTGCGGTTCTAAAACATATTACTGAGAAAGTCCGTCTATGTCGTCATATTACAACATTGAGATTATTTCGAAACCACATGTCATCGAAAGAATATCTTTGCATTTTTACAATGGTGCACTTTGAAATTTGGAAGATGTGATAACATGGTTTATTTTATTTAGAAATGATGTCTCGTCTGCTCACGCTGGATAAATGGAACAATTTATTTGAGATTAAAAAATAATAATAAAATTGCCGTCATACTTTTCTGATAAAAAGGGCATATTTCAGCCATATACGTATTATTTCTGATATTATGTTCACGTAAATTATATTGAAGTATTGTCATGTACATTATGGTTGACATTGCTCATGCCTAAAGTATGCATTTGGTTGAAAATTTCACTTGACCATACCCCATCCATTTTGGAGTTTGTGTTTATATAAAGATGGCAGATAAATAGTCCTTAAATATTCAGCAGCTAACGAGTGTTACACGTGATGCAAGTTAACACAGGATAGATACAAAGGCAATGTTGCAAGGAGGTTTGAAAGACTAGCATAGCAGTCTTTGCTTCAGTTCTTGGGAATAGGAAAATCGTTCTAAAATGAAAACAACTGATTTACAAAGTAGTTTGAGTATATGACTGCTGAAATAAAAGCATAATCTAGATACCGCTACGTCAATAGGACAGCATCCTGATAGACATGTTTTGAAAGACGGTAGTTAAATATTATTTTAAACAGCAGGTTGTCTAAATGGACACACGGTCTATAGTAAAATCTGATGGTGAGATTTTACAATCCAATCCACAGTAGAATGGGTACAAGTTGTTGTAATAAGACCCTGGAATAATTATCAAGTGGATATCAGTTAATAATAATCCAGTATCTCATTACAACGGCTTGTTGTATGTCCATCCTATAGCGTTGTGAATTCAACTGGTCAGCTCTTGATGAGCAGTATTCCCCAAACATATGCAGCAGCAGCAGTACAGCATACCACAACGTGCAAACAAGGACCTCGGAAAGTCTTACATAACTTTAGAATAGGGATGGTACACCTTGAACTTTGTTATAAGGCCTGTTATAACAGATGCCCATCTGTTCCTTTATACTTTCGGAATGTTATCAAAGTATCTTGTCTTGCGAAACTGACTTTACACTGTACTTGCAGAAACCATAGACTTCCCTGTATTGCAACATGGTGTGAATGCAGGGGAGTTAGTACCATATTTAGAATGTTAACATGCGTCAACATTCGGCAGACGAAAACGTAGTATTCTGTTAAAAATGTTGATTTCATGATTGTCTCTTCTTGTAGCTTTGAGACGTATATTATTTTCCAGGCTGAGTTTTCTTTAAAACTACGTTTACTTCTTAATTGCATTTTTCTCAACCCAAAACTGAAATATCACATCTCTCGGTTCTGTTAATTGGCATATTTTTTGTTTGCAATAGTTTAATAGAAGAAATAGTACAATGACATTTACGTATGCAATTTGTGAGTTTGAGTTTAATTATCGAAATCGTTTAAAAATGTCTTATATTACAAATACATGATATTCATGCAATTCCTTTTTTTTAAGCTATTTTATTTTATTTATTTATTGTGTTTTCGTTCATTTCTTTTCCCATATACACGAACATAGAAGAAGAAGAAACTTTATTTGCCTCGTAATAGGTCTATGGAGGTTCGAGGCCACCCTCCATACATATAACAATATTGAAATAAGTCTAAGAAGACCCTTGAGCAAATCAATAAAATACATAATCATTAAACATTTTTTCGTTTCTCGATCATAGTGGACAGTGTGAATATGTGTACTTCAACCTTTTTGTGTTTGTGATGTTTGTGATGTCGTTTGCATTTTTTATTACTTGTGCCTTCTCGTTTGTCTGTTTGCGTGTTTTTTTGTGTTTTGTGGTTGACTGTCGTCCTTGAGTGCTGCTTTACCTGTCCGATATTTGTATCTTTCTTTACATCTAAAATGCATCACTCATATGATAAGGTAAATAATAAGATTAAATGTTAATCAATCAAACAAAAATACCATTATTCGATGATTTTAATTGGTAACGTATTATTTACTTATTTGAGTCAAGTATCTTCTAGATACCTGTCTGTCGATCATATCTTTCCCTGCGAAATCGAAACAAGAGGAAAGTTATAATTCAAAACTGGTATATTTAAGTCAAAATGTAATGGGTGCCTCTTTATCTACATAAGAAAATGGTAAAGACCTTCAGCTCCCTTTCATTTCAATCAAGAAATCATGTTTTAATAAATATTCAAATTTTCTGCAATTTTATTTTCAGCCTGCTTTCAAGTTACTTAGGAACATTTTGTCTGTTCCTTAATACATCTTTATTTACAGTTTTGAAAAATACTTTGTTTTGTTATCAATAAATATCCAAAAATCTTTTATTTTATGCTTTATTGTTGTAGATTTTCTCCAAAAATGTCCAGATGTATCAACTTTGTTTATTCCAAACATTTTTCCCATGCACATTGATATAATAGAATGTTTATTTTAAGAACATTCAACTCCCTTATATTGCAATAAAATTGTATTTTAAATAGTCCAGTTTTCGGCGGTTTTGGTTTAAATTTCGATATTCTGGGCCAAAAGTAATGGCGTTTTCAAATCTCTGATCCTTTAGGACTGTCTCTTCTGTAGCTCATGACACCTTTACATTTAAAGAAATACTATAACGACTTCTGTTTTATTATATTTTAATCATAATTTAAAATTTCATAACTATTCCAAAAATCAGCGACTTTAATTCATTTTGTGTTGATTTACCCCCAAAATTTCAAGATTTATATAGTTTAGTCATTCCAAATATTTGTTTTCATGAACTTGTATATAACAGATAACTTTAAGGACTTTCAATCTCCGTATATTGTAATGAGAATTATATTTTTAGAAGTAATCCCGTTTTTAGTGATTTTGGTTAAAATTTGCAACTTTTTGCCCAAAATATCCCAGTTTTTCCAAATCTCTGATCCTTTAGAATTTTACCTATATCTCAGGACATCTTTAGATAAATGAAAACACTTTAAACCCTACTCTTTTGTTTAATTGAAAATGAGCAATTTGTACGCTTTTTTTGCTGATTTCCCCTCAAAATGGCAAGCTGTCTACATTTGGTTCATTTCAAATCTTATTTTTATTTAATATAACAGGCAACTTTCAGAAGCTTCAACTCCCTAATATTGCAACGATAATAATATTAAACAAATTATTCCAGTTTTTAGCAATTTTTTAGCTCTACTGGCCAGCAGAGCTTATGGGATGGCGAGTTGTCCGTCTTCCGTCCGTCCGTCGTCCGTCCGTCGTTAACTTTTGTCTCGTTAAGACGATAGGGCTTCTTTAATTTTTCATCCGATCTTTACCAAACATTAACAGGATGTTAATATCAATGAAAGCTCGGACAAGTTCGAAAACCAGCCATATCGGACCAGAAACAGCAGAGTTATGGCCTTGATTTAGTTAAAAATGGTATATTGCTATATTTTGCCTCGTTAAGACGATAGGGCCTTCATTTTTCATCCCATCTTGACCAAACTTTACCACATTGTTAATATCAATAAAAGCTCGGACAAGTTCGAAAACCAGCCAGATCGGACCGGTAACAGCGGAGTTATGGTCCTTGATTTAGTTAAAAATGCTATATTTTTCCTCGTTAAGACGATAGGGCCTTCATTTCTCATCCTGTGTTTATCGATCTTTACCACATTGTTAATATCAATGAAATCTCGGACAAGTTCGAAAACTAGCCATATCGGACCAGAAACAGCAGAGTTATGGCCCTTGATTTAGTTAAAAATGCTATATTGCTATATTTTGCCTCGTTAAGACGATAGGGCCTTCATTTTTCATCCTACCTTTACCAAACTTTAGATTGTTAATATCATTGAAAGCTGGGACAAGTTCGAAAACCAGCCAGATCGGACCAGTATCAGCGGAGTTATGGCCCTTGATTTAGTTAAAAATGCTATATTTTGCCTCGTTAAGACGATAGGGGCTTCATTGTTCATCCGATCTTTACCAATCTTGATCAAATTGTTAATGTCGTTAAAAGCTCGAACAAGTTCAAAAACCAGCCATATCGGACCAGTCAAAGCTGAGTTACGGCCCTTGATTTAGTTAAAAATGCTATATTTTGCCTCGTTAAGGCGATAGGGGATTCATTGTTCATCCTATCTTTACCAAACTTAACCCCATTGTAAATATCAATGAAAGCTCGGACAAGTTCCAAAACCAGCCATATCGGACTAGTAACAGCGGAGTTATGGCCCTTGATTTAGTTAAAAAGGCTATATTTTGCCTCGTTAAGACGATAGGGTCTTCATTTTTCATCCGATCTTTACCAAACGTTACCACATTGTTAATATCAATGAAAGCTTGGACAAGTCCGAAAACCAGCCAGATCGGACCAGCAACAGCGAAGTTATGGCCCTTGATTTAGATAAAAATGCTATATTACGATAGAGCCTTCGTTTTTCGTCCGATCTTTACCAAACTTTACCAGATTGTTAATATAAATGAAAGCTCGGACAAATTCGAAAACCAATCAGATTGCAACAGAACAGCGGAGTTATGGCCCTTGATTTAGTTAAATATGCTATATTTTGCCTCGTTAATACGATAGGGCTTTCATTTTTAATTCGATCTTTACCAAACTTTACCAGATTGTTACTATCAATGAAAGCTCCATCAAATTTCAATACCAGCCAGATTGGACCATTTATACCGGAGTTATGGCCCTTGATTTTCTGAAATATGCTATATTTTGGCCTCATTAAGAAGAAAGGGCCTTCATTTGGCCAGATTTCAGTGAAACTTTTCAAGGATGATCAGTACCAAGCCTAGTTGTACATGTCGTCACCGTGTTCTGGTTGAATGATTTTGGCGGAGTTATGTCCCTTTAAAGGTTTTAATACACAAACTTTGTCTGGACTAGTTCTCCTGAACGCCTCCTCACATTTCAACCAAACTTTACAGGGATGATCAGCACCAAGCATAGTTCATGCATATCATCGTCGCGTTCCAGTTAACAGATTTTTGGTGGAGTTATGGCCCTTTAAAGGTTTCTGATACACAAACATTTTCCAGGCTAGTTCTCCTGAACCCCTGGCTGGATTTTAACGAAGCTTGAAAAGGATGATCAGTATCAAGCCTAGTTGTGCATATCGTCGCCATATTCGGGTTGAATGATTTTTGGCAGAGTTATGGCCCTTTAAAGGTTTTAATAGCCAAACGTTGTCCAGATTAGTCTCTTCTGAACTCCTTGCTGCATTTCAACGAAACTTGATGGCGATGATCAGTACCAAGCCTAGTTGCCGTGTTTTGGTTGAATGAATTTTGGCAGAGTTATGACCCCTTAAAGGTTTTAATACACTAACTTTGTACAGACTAGTTCTCCTGAACCTCTGGCTGGATTTCAGCGAAACTTGTCAGGGACAATCGGTACCAAGCCTAGTTGCGTATATCTTCACCATGTTCTGGTTGAACGATATTTGAACGAGTTATGGCCCCTTATACATAAACTTTATCTACAGCCAGTAGAGCGTCCACAGGCCCTCTTGGGCCTCTTGTTTTCAAATTTGGATGTTTTTGCCCAAACATAATGTGTTAAGCTACCGTTTTAGAAAAACTATTCTGGCCATTTCTTATTTATTAAGATATATCTAAAAGGTTATAGCAACTAGAATTTGCCAGCTGAGTTGGTACCGAATAGTTGAGCAACACACGGCCTAATAACAAACTGACGTTGACGAAGTTTTATCATGCAGATATGCACTTTTCTGCCAAATAAAGGGGTGACCTAATAAATTTTGCTTCATCACGCAAGTTGACCAATAGAGCAAATCAATGCGGAATCCCTCGGCGTTTATTGTACGTAACGCTTACTGACGTCATGCACGTAACGTTGCCTGACGTCATAAAACAAACAAAAAACAACAACATGGCGGCGTCCTCGATAAGCGTAATATTCTGAGAAATAGGTAATAATAGAAATTCATACAAAGAATGTGGATAATCTACATGATAAATAGAATATTATGTCAGTGCCTTTTACTATCAAGTTTATTAGGCTCGGCACGAAAACGAAGAATGGCTGGGCTCGTTTTAGCCTCGCCTAAGAAACTTGATAGTAAAAGGCACTGACATAATATTCTCAATATCATTATTTTAAATCTTACTTCATAAAATGAATGTTAGTAACGTTAAATTTGGTTCAAGGTGTCGCATTATTTGTAAGGCGAACGCATTTACATAGAGAATATTATGTCAGTGCCTTTTACTATCAAGTTTATTAGGCTCGGCACGAAAACGAAGAATGGCGAGGCTCTTCGTTTTCGTGCCGAGCCTAATAAACTTGATAGTAAAAGGCATTGACATAATATTCTATTTATCATGTAGATTATCCATATTTTCTGTATGAATTACTATTATTACCTATTTCTCAGAATGGTACGCTTATCGAGGACGTCGCCATGTTGTTGTTTTTTGTTTGTTTTATGACGTCAGGAGAGGCTGTTACCTGAAAATGAAAATTCGATTGTATGTCCTGTCACTATCAAGCCGACAGTACTGTCATCGCGACACCACTTGGAGGTAGAAGAATCATCTAACGGTCAACACAGACATCGATACCCGACGGTTACAAATAACAGAGCAATGTGCAATGCACACGAGAGCATTTTTCCACCAAAGAAAAGGCGCATCGATTTATCACTGGAAGAAAATCTACCGTTAAAGAAAAGGCCGTTAAAGAAAAGGTTCTTCGACTGTTCACTGGAAGAGAACATACAGATAAAGAAAAGGGTGCTAAAGAAAGTGCATGTTGATTGTTTAGTGGAGGAGAAACTTCCATTAAAGAAACGGCGGGTTGTTGTAAATCCAGTATCCACCAAAGAAAGTGTGTATGTTGAACAGCGCAGAAAAAGTGCTGAATCTTTCTATCCAGCCAACGCCATCCACCTCTATGATTCCAGACAGTTTTCTTAGAAAGAGAACATTGGAGGATGACTGTCCCCAGGATATGGAAGACCTCTGTCTGAAAAATGTGAAGAGGTCAAAATAAATAATTGTGGAACCTTTGTCGGACGTGATCCGTTCATCTGCTTCGTTTCATTTTTGTTGATACAACCTACTATAAATTTATCAAAATACGAATACATATATTATTTTTAAATGCGAGTTTGTAGTTATTTTGATCCAAAACACAAACTTCATTTGGTTTTGGTATTGAATTGAATTGGATATAGTCGCACCAACAGCTAATGTCATATGGCGACTTTCCAGCTTCCACTGGTGGAGCAAGACCTCGGGTGCCCCTCCCGGCAATTGTCGTGCACGGGTGGACAATTGGGTAGAACCACCGACGTTCCGCAAGCCAGATGGATAGCTTCCTCACATACATATTCCTAGGGCCATGAGGCATCGAACCAACTGTGGTGATTTCAAGTCAGAGACTCTCATCACTCGGCCACATGTATTAAATAATATGTGTAAATAAATGCGCATTAAACAACAAAGTCCACATCCAAAGAAATTAGCAAAAGGATGTTTTAAAGTTATATAAAAAAAAAATGGAAACAACTAAGGATATTCCAAACTTGTGTTGAACATCCACAGCAGTTGCAGCCTAAGTAAAATGACATTAGTTGTGCAATATAATATAGCATTATATATACGTAAAAATAATTTGCTTTTAAATGTTCTGTTAATTAATATTAGTGATTGAACAAATGCAAGTTGTGTAGAAAAAATCCATATCGCCATGTGTCCCTTTAAGGGATAGTAATCTCCCGCTAATAAAGGTTGATTGTATATTGTGTACTAAAGGAAAAACGAAGCTCAACTCGGGAATTTCATTATATATTGTATGTAAAATATGCTGTTGTTAATCGAATGGTACATGGCTACATAAGACCTTTCCTTTCAGAAAAAAGACTAAAACAACACATAAAACACTAATGGTTATCCCTTAAAAATGTTAAAAGCCCAATCTGTGTGGCTTTAAAGTAGAATATCGCTTAAGCTGGTGCTAGGAGGCATGGGAGGTGTTGCACTCGATATTACCTCTCATGAACAGACTCAATAAAACCGAGTCTGCTACTTTTATCTCTTGTTCGTGTTTGTTGCTTCCAAGGGATCCCCTTTTTAAGTATTTATTGACATTCACACTACTAGCGTTTGTTTAGTGATGTGTGGCGGCCGTACAAATCAGTAGTGTTATTACTGGTCCTTTGAGGTCATCAAGGTCAATATGTGTGGCTTTAAAGTAGAATACGCTTAAGCCGGTGCTAGGAGGCGTGAGATGTTTGCTCTAGACATTACCTCTCATGGACAGACTCAATAAAACCCAGTCTGCTACTTGTATCTCTTGTTTGTGTTTGTTGCTTCCAAGGGATCCCCTTTTCAGTACTTATTAGGATGTAAACACTCTTTATATTAAATACGGTACTGAAATTGCTCAAATTTTGAAAGAGGAACTTCAGCATTTATGAATTTCTTGTTACAAAGTGTACTATGATTATAAAGTATACAACATCACAGTTGTGTCCTTTCTCTAACCAGCTGCAAGCTTTTTTTCCACAAAACATCTTCGGATTTCATTGGAATATTACGTGGAATTAAGTGAGCAGTATATAAATTATATAACGGGAGGTCCCGAGTTGCGTTTCTTTTTTCCTTTAGCTGATAACTAGTACTAAATAAACAGATAACTAGTACTAAATAAACAGATAACTAGTACTAAATAAACAGATAACTAGTACTAAATAAACAGATAACTAGTACATAAACAGATAACTAGTACTAAATAAACAGATAACTAGTACTAAATAAACAGATAACTAGTACTAAATAAACGCTCATGGTTATAATAGCGTAAATGAATCTCCATGCCCCTGCCATAGTAAAGTGAGAATGTTGACAACCTGTTAAAATCTCAAACCTGGTTAGAATTCTGGGATACATACTTTATCACGACTGCTATTAAAACTAACAAGAAAATTGGAGGTTTAATATCTTCTAAGAAGCATATATATATCTATACTAGCACCGGGTCAAAGGTTAACGTTATTTTTTTACTCCTAACAATTTCATTCCCTGTCTGCTTTGACTTCTGAAATGTATATCTAAAACTGTTAAAAACATGATGAGCTGCATTTTCAAATATCAATAGCAAACAAATTTAAAGCCAAAAAATAACAGGAATCTGCACTAAAAAAAAAATTGCACTCTTTTGTACAGAACTATTTTCGAATGCAACAGGCAAGCACATCCGGCTGATTTAGTGGAATATAACCTATTGTATGCACGAACCTTACAAATACCCGTACCCAGCTGTGCACTGTAATACTCGAAGCACTTGTATACGGTGATCATTAAATTATATACTAATGTTTCAACATTTGAAGCTGTAAAAAGGTATATAATAAAAAGTAAACGCTTCTAATCTGACCAAGTGTGAAATATGATTGTTGTCTGTGGTTGCCCGTCTATCTTGCTGTGACTTATTCCAAGCGTTAAAAGCCATTTTTAAGCTTGAAAAATGTTTATACAAATCCATTGACTCATCTCCAAAACATGTATTAGACCTATTCGATAAACTTTTATAATCTTTTCTGTCCTATGGCTGTAAAGTATGGAAAGTAGCCCAAGCTGAGAGTATTGGACGTGTTCACACACAGTTTTGTAAAAAGTTGATGGGTGTTAAGATATCGACACAAAAACGATTTTATTTATAGTGAGCTAGGTAGAAGTACATTAAAAAGTAGACGTTTGTCCCAAGTTGTTAAATATTGGTTAAAAAAAATACAATCAGGATGTGAAATATATACGATTAATGTATGAAGATATGTTAAGCGATATTGTTGTAAATGCAGGCACACAAAACTGGGCCAGCAAAGTCAGAGATCTTTTAAGTAATTATGGATTCTACCATGTTTGGTTTCACCAAAGCGTGGGTAACATCAATGCATTCTTAACAATTTTTAAACACAATTGAATGATATGTTCATACAAGAATGGAATACAATATTAATTTATTCATCCAGAGCGTTGTTTTACCGAAATGTTTCAATTTTTGAGTTACAACCTTACTTAAATATTGTTAAGAGTAAATGCACACGTCAATCCATTTCAAAACTTCGTGTATCGTCGCATAGATTAGAAAGAGTATGATAATGGACCTTTGGAAACGGCCGAACACGATACATACGAAATATTGCAGTATCGGTTTGATTGAGACTGTTCATGAGCGGTAGTGAAATATACTAGCTACCGCTCACGCCCTCTAGCCCCGGGTTGAGCAGAACTCAATATTCATAAAATCAATAGTACAAAATGTTAACCATCCCGAAGATGGCATGCATATGGCGGTGGACATGGAGTATATTTCTTCCCCATGTTGTACGGCGTATGGTTCCAGTTTCTAATAAAATTAAATTCCCCGAAGAGCGAAATAAACTTAATGGAATTTAGTTGGGAGCAGCGGTTATAAAGCCTGCGTATCAGAGTAGCCGTCAAAAGACTAAATTAAAAAGCAGACAACATACCCTATGAGTGGTTAAACAATACCCAGAGTCTTTTATCGGCCGGAGTAGTGGAACCACCGAATAAAAAATTAAGTAAGAAAACAAAAGAAATAAAAAATGTACCACCGATAACTAAATATAAGTATCGGGCTCAGCGATCTCCAAAGATCGAATGAATAACAGTTCTGATTGCAAGCAATTGGCAGATGGTCCAGAAATAGAGTTCATATAGACAAGAGACGATGTAGATATTGTAACATACTCAAAGACGAGTACCATGTTATTTTATGCTGTACATTGTGTAATGATTTACGTAAGAAACACGTGTCACGCTTTTATTTCCAACGACCAAGTATGTTCAAATTAATAATGCTGTTCAAAATTATATTTTCCTTCTCCGAAGTAAATCTATTTTCCTTAGTTATGGATATGCACAAATATTGAAGCAGTCTGTTTTGTATGGTGATGTTTGCTAAGATAAACTAATTTAATGTATGTATATTATCCCAGAAATATTATTTAATAGTGTGCGAAATAATGTGTTTTAATAGGCCTGCACAAATCCCTTTTGATGAATGTATGTATTGATCATCGGTCTGTGTTTGTATAGTAAATATGTTGCCTCATGGGCTAATCTGGCCTAACGGCATTTTGAAAATAAACACTTCCAAAACTTCCTTATGGAGTACCAGGCCTTTTGATCGCCAGTGTCCACCCGTTATTATCTTGTTATTCAATACGCTATATGGCATTTTTTACTTTCCTATTTTAGTTTTAGTGGGTATGTTTCTTGTCCGCATTATTTTTTGTCTATGTTTCCATTCATCATTTTTTTCATGTTTCTTTTTGTCTTTTTTAGATTGTTTAAGCAAATAGTAAATGATGGCAGTGTGACACTGAATAATTATAATAATTATAATCAGTTGGTTCAAATATATGCATTTTCCATAGCTGTTATAAATACATGTTTTGTAAAAACGTTTTCCAATGAGAGGAACTTCATCGGTTCCAAACCTTTATTTAATGTACTGTTAAATGTAATCATGCACTAATTCGAAATAAACTATGTTTAAACCAAAAGTTATTGAATCTTACAGCTTGTAATAGGTTGCGTGGTCGTAGATTAGAGCTTGAGCAGGTCAACCGTGATCGTTAATGGTCCTTTAGGAAAGTATTAAAATGGAATAGGAAAGTTATGACGTGTTTGAAATTCAAGAAACTAATTATGCGGTCAAATAAATAGCATCTTTAATCGATTAGAAAAACGTAATTAAGATATTATGATGTGTTTCAAACATGAGTAACTAATTGTGCGGTTGATAGAATTTTTTCTCATATGTCTCAATATATTGATTCACATGAGCCGTTATTACATGTTTGAACTAAAAATATCTATCTATCATGTTTGAAAATTAAGAAACTAATTTTGCGGTCAACAAAATATCATAATTACTTAAATCAATTACGAAAACATAATTAAAAAGTTGAAACGTGATTAACTAATTTCGCGGTTCATATAAAAAGAAATGGCATGTGCTGATTGCGCGTCTCTAAAATATTGATGAATTAGAATAAGGTAAATGAGCCGTTGTTAAGTGTATGACATTTAATAGAGTAATTTTGCGATAGCAGAAACCTCATCTCTTATTGTCTCGCCCACATAGTGGGTAGCGAAACATAGCAGTCATGTTCCGACGGGGACGGTCACATTTTAAATCAACTATATCTCAACAACCGCTGCTCGAATTTTTCTGAAACTTTGGCAGATGCTTTGATGGGTCAAGTGACATCCCATAATGCCAAAATTACCAAGGTAAATGTCATATTTTGCGTTATATTCCCAAAACTTAACCTTGGTTAGGTAACTAAACCTTGGTTAGATAACTTAGCCTCAGTTAACTGTATGTGATTGCCTCATTTTCTTTATTTGATACTTGGCCATATGTATTGTTGGCATTGGTGGACATCACTGAACAACAAAAATGACCAAGGTCAAGGTCACATTTTCCTTATTTTCCCCATACTTAACCTTGGTTAGGTAAATTAACCTCATTTGACTTTATATGATTGCCTAACTTTATGTTGACTTTATATGATTGCCTAACTTTATGTCTTTGATACTTGGTCATATGTATTGTTGGCATTGGTGGACATCGCTGAAGGACAAAAAATACCAAAATCAAGGTCATGTTTTGCATTATTAACCCTAAACATCAGTTTGGTTAGGTAAGTAAACCTCAGTTAACTTTTTCTGTTAACTTTAATTTCTTTGTTTGATACTTGGTCATATGTATTGTTGGCATTGGTGGACATCACCGAATGAAAGATTTCCAAGGTCAATGTCATATTTTGCGTTATTTTCCCCAACCGTAACCTTAGTTAGGTGATTTAACCTCAGGTAACGTTATGTGATTGCGTCACTTTATGTCTTTGATACTTGGTCATATGCATTGCTGGCACTGGTAGTCACAGCTGGACAACAAAATATACCAAAGTCAAGGTCATTTTTTGTTATTTTCCCCAAACTTAACCTTAGGTAGGTAACTTAACCTTGGTTAGGTAACTTAACCTCAGTTAACGTCATGTGATTGTCTCATTTTATGTCTTTGATACTTGGTCATACGTATTGTTGGCAATGGTGGACATCGTTGAATGACAAAAAATACCAAAGTCAAGGTCACATTTTGGGTTGTTTTTTTCCAAAACTACACCATGGTTAAATAAACCACTTAAAATCAGTTACTTAACTTCTTATGATTACCTCGCTTTTATGTGTTTGATACTTGGTCATATTAAGTGTTGTCTTTGGTGGATATCATTTAAGCACAAATTTAATAACATATTTCATATGCGGTTTGCCGCGGTGGGCGAGACACCCTCAGACCGAGGTCTTGTTTAGTTTTAGTGGTTATGTTTCTTATCCGCATTATTTTTTGTCTGTGTTTCCCTTCATTATGTTTCGTTATTGTGTCTTTTTTAGATTACCTGAGCCGAAGACTCAATGTGATCTACTGGGATCGCTCTTCGTCCGTCGTCCGTCGTTAACTTTTGCTTCAAATAAATTCTCCTCAGAAGCCGCTTGGCCAATTTTGACCAAACATCACATGGATGATCCTTAGATGATTTTGTTTTAGATTTGTTAAAATAAGGTCAGCGCGACATCCAAGATGGCCAATGTCTAGACTATCAAATTTTGTCAAATGAAGTCCCCGGAGTCAAAAATGACTGCCCCGGGGGTCCAAAGTTGGTATATTGAGATTTTGCATGTTTTGCATATAGACATATAGAAAAAAATCTTCTTCTCTGAAACCACAAGGCACAGAGCTCTCATATATTACATGTAGCATCTGCTTATGGTCCTCGACTAGGTTTGTTCAAATGGTGACCCTGGGGTCAAATTTGTCCCCGCCCGGGGGTCACAGTTTTACATAGACTGATATAGGGAAAACATTAAAAAATCTTCTTCTCTGAAACTACAAGAGCCAGAGGTTTGATATGCATTTACTATAAGCTTATGGTCCTTTACCAAGTTTGTTCAAATGGTGACCCTCGGGTCACATTTGACCCCGCCCCAAGGGTCACATGTTTTACATAGACATGTATAGGGGAAAACTTAAAAAATCTTCTTCTCTGAAACTGCAAGAGCCAGAGGTTTAATATTTTGCCTTTGCTATAAGCTTATGGTTCTTTACCATGTTTGTTCAAATGGTGACCCTGGTGTCAAATTTGACCCCGCCCCGGGGTCACAGTTTTACATAAGACTTATATAGGGGGGGGGGGGGGGGGGGGGGGGGGGGGGGAATCTTCTCCTCTGAAACTACAAGAGCCAGAGGTTTAATATTTTGCATTTACTATAAGATTATAGTCCTTTACCAAGTTTATTCAAATGGTGACTCTGGGTTCACATTTGGCCCCGCCCCTGGGATCACAGTTTTACATAGACTTGTATAGGGAAAAACTTAAAAAATCTTCTCTGAAACTACAAGAGCCAGTGGTTTAATATTCTGCATTTACTATAAGATTATGGTCTTTTACCAAGTTTGCTCTAATGGTGACCCTGGGGTTACATTTGGCCCCTCCCCAGGGGTCACATGTTTTACATAGACTTGTATAGGAAAAAACTTTTTAAAAAATCTTCTTCTCTGAAACTGCTTGAGCCAGATGTTCAATATTTTGCATTTGCTATAAGCTTATAGTCCTCTACCAATTTGTTCAAATGGTGATGCTAGGGTTACATTTGGCCCCACCCCAGGGATCACATGTTTTACATAGACTTGTATAGGGAAAAACTTAAAAAATCTTCTTCTCTGAAACTGCTTGAGCCAGATGTTATATATTTTGCTTTTTTTATACGCTTATGATCCTCTACCAAGTTTGTTCAAATGGTGACCCTGGTGTCAAATTTGGACCCGCCCCAGGGGTCACAGTTTTATATAGGAAAAAAAATAAAATTCTTCTTCTCTGAAACTACAAGAGCCAGAGGTTTAATATTTTGCATTTACTATAACATTATGGTCCTTTACCAAGTTTGTTCAAATGGTGACCCTGGTGTCATATTTGACCCCGACCCGGGGGTCACAGGTTTACATACACTTGGTTAGAGATTAGATCATGGCGGGGATTTCTTTATTTACACTGTCCTGTTTTAATGGGATGACAGTAGGGTAAGTGTGAGGTTTGGTGCACCCTAGAACCGGTTTAAACCCCCAGTGGCCTACTTTGCCACTGACCGTTCCAAGGCGGTAGCCCTATTGTCAACCTTTTTGTGTTTGTGATGTCGTTTGCATTTATTATTGCTTTTGCCTCTTGTTTGTCTGTTTGCGTGTTTGTTTCTGTGTTTTGTGGTTTACTGTCCTTCTTGAATGCTACTTTCCCTGTCCGATCTTTTTATATTTCTTGTATAGGGAAAAATTTAAAAATCTTCTCCGAAACCTCAAGAGCCAAAGGTTTAATATTTTGCATTTACTATGCGCTTATGGTCCTTTATCAAGTTTATTAAAATGGTGACCCTGGGATCACATTTGGCTCTGCCTCTGGGTCACATGTTTTACATAGACTTGTATAGGGAAAAACTTAAAAAGTCTTCTTCTCTGAAACCACAAGGAACACAGCTCTCATATATTACTTGTAGCCCTGGGGTCACATTTGGCCATGCCCCAGAGGTTACACTCTAGCACCTTCATTTTGTCTTTGATCTTTACTAAACTTTGTCAGTGTCTTTATATCAAAGTTGGTAAACAACAGAGGCCACATTTCTTGGACAATCTTAACCAAACTTGCACAGACAGCATATGATCATAAGATTTCGAAGAAGTTTGATAATGGACAATTACTTAGGTGATCGATATAGGGCCATCTTGGCCCTCTTGTTTTCTTTGTTTAGGTTCTTTAAGCTTCATTATGGTATTGATACTGTTATACTTCGTACTTTATAGAAAAGTACAGTATCGATTTTTATTACATTTCTATGCGTGAAAGATCGGGATTTCTCAGTGCAAGAATATTCATAATCGCTAAATATTAATAACTAACTTAGAACACAAAAATAACTAACGTTGCGACGTTGAGTCGTGACGTCAACAAAGCGTTGCTGACGTCGACGATCCGCCGTTAACGTTCAATAAAGCGAATATTTGTTTGCAAAAACGTAATTTAAAATGTAATAAACAGATTACTTAACTGCTGGGATCGATTATTGGGTAATCCTTCACTTGATGGTAGACGTGCTTTGTTTTTTTCACTCTATCGCGTGCGCTCGTTCGCGCTCGTTCGTAAAAAGAACCACACGTCTACTACTCGTGAAGGATTTCCCTATAATCGATCCCAGCAGTTAAATAATCTCTATATAATCCTAATACAAGTTCGCGAAATCGAGATCATCTGTAAGTTCCTAAAATTGATCACAGCGTCGATGTAGCTGAACCCGCTAATATACTGAACACAATTCATAATTACTCACTTTGGAAGTACACCAGGCTTGGTATTATTCTTAGAATTATTCAAATACATAAATTATGTAATTTAGGCCAGTGAAATTTTAAAACTCGTGGTAATAAAACTCTTTAAAATTTCCTTATCTCTCTCCAAAGTTATTATCAAAGAAGCTTGGATGACAGAGGTCATCTTTCGCTAGCTAAGTCAAGTAATAAGAAGGAACCTTACTCAAGGTATTGTGTTTTTATCAAGCACAGTCAAATATGTACAGATATACATATTTGTGTTCAGTCATACTGCGACTACTTAATGCTTTTCACAATAATAGTTTCTGTGCAGATAAAGTGTTTCTGTTGTGAATACGTAATGACATTTCAACGACTTGGGTGTTTATATTTGCCAACAATGCCGACGATTACCATCCATTAGTCAATGTTTCAACCTGAGTGCTTCATCTTCGATCTTATTATGAATGTATACGCCAAAATGTTCTATGAAACAGCCTATAACATAGTTTTACATTGAAATGCAGATCCTTTATAATTAAATGGGTGGGGTAATTCAGTATGCAAATTTTAAGAAACAGTGCTAAAATAGGCATTTATATGCATTGTTCATTCAAAGTTTTCAATTTTTGTGGGATTCCAAGTTGTCCGTCGTCCGTCCGTCCGTCCGTCGTTAACTTTTGTCTCGTTAAGACGATAGGGCCTTCATTTTTTATCCGATCTTTATTAAACTTTACCAGATTGTTAATATCAATGAAAGCTCGGACAAGTTCGAAAACCAGCCAGATCGGACCAGTAATAGCGGACTTATGGCCCTTGATTTAATTAAAAATGCTATATTTTGTCTCGTTAAGATGACAGGCCTTTATTTTTCATCCGATCTTTACCAAACTTTACCAGATTGTTAGTATTGGTGAAATCTCGGACAAACTCGAAAACCGTCCAGATCAGAACAGTAACAGCGGAGTTATGGCCCTTGATTAAATTAAACATCTATATTTTGCTTAGTTAAGACGATAGGGCCTTCGTTTTTCATCCGGTCTTTACTAAACTTTATCAGACTATTAATATCAATGGAAGCTCAGCTCATTTAGGAGTCTTTGCTTTTTGTTATATATTCTGGGAGATACCAGGCTCCAGCATTGGACATCATATTCCAGAACTTTCTGTACTTCACTTTACGGATATCATCATTATCATCACTATAATCATCATTAGCATCACTATCATCATTATCATCACTATAATCATCATTAGCATCATTTCCTCCACATGGATCTGACTGGCACCTACAGAGACTAATTGGCCTTCTTCTGTCAGCAGTCTTTCATTCTCATCAATTTCGTGTATATCATCTGACCAGTTTGATTTTACTAAAGATTCGTCAAAATTCCAATTGTTATATTCAAAATAAAGTAATAAAGTATCCAATTGTTCTCTGGTGACTTTCAACATTATTTCTCGTTTTTCAGCCATCACTAAAAGTGTACCCACTTTCTGGAGGGAACTGTAAACAGGTATTGACCCGAGTTTGTTCCATTATTAAAGTGGGGGAGAGGGAAAGTGATCATGCCTTATTGATATACATAAAAAATATGAACGTTGAAATAAATAATACTCTTTATATATTTTTCTTTAATTGTATATCCTTACATCATGTACATACATTATTGGTAAGTTCCACAGTAATTATCAGTCATGATCTAGTTTACACATTACTGAAACCCCCCACTGTCAATGATAGTGGACTACCTTTGCACTGAAATACAATATCATTGGAATAGTTGGCCTAGTTCTGTATACTCACCATGATGTCCATTTTTCAATCTCTTGAGATGTGGATGCATTGCAAGATTATAGCCTTGTATCCAGTTCTCTAATTATTTATCACAAATTGTTATCTAACTAATCACTTATAAACCGAACAGGTGGGTGTGATGTAACAACCAGGTACTATATAAATTAATGTAAGCAAGATTGCTTCATCCTGGACTTTCTAGGAGTATACATAAAAGGAAATCTGACTCTGGTTCGTCCATGAAACGTAGAAATCAAAAACGAAAATTGCCAGAAAAACAATCTGTATGTGGAACTATTAAGTTTTATGCTGAAAATGAACAAAACAAAATAAAAACTCTTCAACAAGATTGATCAGTGCAAATTGACTAAGAGTGAAAAAGCTGATGTGGTTCACACCAACCGCATACATCATCGTATTCATGCTCAGCAGGTTAAGGGTTAATATTTCTATTCATGTTTTATTATATAAAAGTTAAACTTTTTAATTATTAAATTATCTTAATTTTCAAATGTTCTGGTCATTATGACCAATCTGCAATAATGTGAAGAAGTTTGTGTTATTATGCTATTTTAATTCTTTACAATATGCCGATAATATAGTCTAATTACAAAATATCAGAGATTATGTATTCTTTATACCCTATGCTGGTCAGCACCTATGCAGTTTAGAGGCAAGCATTATTAAACACTAATAGTTTGAGGTCAGTGTATTATCAGCTGTTCATGGTAAGCCCTGCATTTATCTGATGTGTGTAGCTGCTACCGGCCATGCAGGTTTAACTAAATTAGACCCATAGGCTGATGTACTCCCTTTAACTAATTTTCTTATTTTAAATATATTTTAAAGTATATGTTTGATAATTATTTTTGTTTTGACCAATTATTTGTAAAATATTTATTTTTCGCTTAATTGTTTACATACTTTGAAAATTACCATCCTTTTATATGAAAACATGATAATATTATGTTCTAATAAAAAAAAAAATCTGAATCGAAGTCCACTTAAAGTGTAAAATTCTTAAAATTGGTAGGAAATAATATAAAAAAGAAAAACGTTTGACACGTCAATTTCGGATCTTCACACGTGCATTTCGGATCTTCCCTCTATAATACAATCAAATAAATCATGTCCCTTTAAATTGAACGTCGTTTGAAGTTCAATAACTGTAATTCAGCGTTAAGGCCATAATAAATTAATTGCTAGATTCTCATCCCCGCCCGCCTCCGGTTTTTTTCATGCCGCCCCGGTAATTTTTATTTCTTCAAAAAAAAAAAGATTAAAAAAATAATAATAATAAAAAATTGCTGAAAGTATGAACCACTATTAAAAATGTGTTTTCAATCTTGGATAACTAAGTAGTATGTTTTACTATTGTTGCCTTGTGCCGAGGCCATTTTCCATTTGTCGAATAAAATAAAATAAAAATAATTCACACACCCCACCCCTCCACCCCCTCCCCCACCACACGCCCCTATTTTGAAATAAATTTAAATGAGAAACTAGCAATTTATTTATTAATATTTGCCTAGTAATAAATATATAAGAAAATTATTTTGCAAACGCATTTATAGTGGTAATGTTAGTAAAATATGATGTCAAAATAATTTTAGTTATTTTAGAATTAGGAACAAGGAAAGCTGTAATAATTCAGAAAAATCCTATGTACCCAATTGTATAAGTGTTGTAACTTATTTCTAAGAAAACACATCGACTTAAAAGCTTTAAATTGTTTTGTTCATGCACTCAGAACAGACGACTCGTTATTTTGCAGTTAAAGATGAATGGCCGCCCTTTTTATAGTATTATCAATTAACAAATTGAACTCTTAAACATTATATGAACATTTCTTGATAGTCCCGGAGAGAAACATATATTTAAAATCGCTAGTTGTATGTAAACATAATTATTATTTGCATGACGTAGATACTACTTTTTCCACTGCGTGACTGTACGGGGAAATGAGGTAAATCTGAATTGCGTAGCTGCACAACTATTGCAAGATAATTAAAATAAAATCTTATTCTCGCTTTTCACAGATATTGCAATGTGTTCATTGTAAATTTCTATTGTTTGGTATTGATTTCGATTTAAATAAACATAAACATGTTCATGAAACAAAACATGTCGGAGAACTTTAAACCGTGTCTCTCTAATCAAGCTTAACATACATAAAACAGTGAGATTGCTATTGACTTATTCTTAGGTGGGTACTTAGGAAATTTGACAAGTATATGTGTGTATTTTTAGATGAATACTTATCACTCATATGATTTGTTCTGAGGGTGGATATAAAAAGCATAGCTCTTATGGTTTTATAGTATGTCTACCGAAGCATTGTGGTGTAGTGGTTATAGCGTCTGCCTTGCATTCGGGAGGTCGTGGGCCGCGTCATACCAACGACTTTAAAAATGGAGTAGTCACTTGTAACCCTTGCCTGACGAGCAAATAATGGCTAGTGCTACGAATGATTGACCAGTGTCAGAATAATGTGACTGTGTGGGTGGGGGTAATCATGTCTACTACGGCGTGGCATTCCAGTGTGGCAGCACTATAAAGAAACCATTGAGTTCGCTGCTTCAGGTAGACATATCATCACATCACACAACAACAATCAGATAAAAATCCAGATATTGTGCCTATAATCGTCGGGTAGGACGCCTGTCGTAGGTGGAGGGACTATAATCCTTAGAAATACACACACGTTTTATATTATGTACCTAACTTAGCAGAGTACTCAAATGCCAAATGGTCGGAACCAATCAGATTTATTCCTTAGTAGTTTCGTATAACATTTTTTTAAATATCTTGTATTAACATTCGGTTAGAGCGTCGGCAACTATGTGGCTACTGAACCGAAGGTTCAGGGTTCGAGCCTTCTATAAGGCAACATTTTTAAACCATACAATGTTAAGATATTTCAAAAAATATTATACGAAACTACCATGGAATAAATCTGATTGGTTCCGACAATTTGGCATTTGAGTACTTTGTTATTGTATATTTAAAACATTCAAGCCGAACAAACGTTTTCTTTTGTAATTGAAGCATTTCATATACTAGTAAATAAATACTGAAAAGGATATCCCTTGTAAGCAACAAACGCAAATAAGAGACAAAAGTAGCAGACTCGGTTTTATTGATTCTGTTCATGAGAGGTAATGTAGAGTGCAACACCTCTCACGCCTCCTAGCACCGGCTTAAGCGATATTCTACTTCAAAAGCCATAAAGATTGGGCTTGAAAGTTGATTCATAAAACTATTAGTGCAATCAAGAAATTTTGCATTTCCATCGTTTTTCATCGTTTGCCAAGATTCTTGGTATTTGATGAGACGTTGACAAAGGTGCATGTGCATGCAAGGGAAGACAACTCTGGGTAGACATTAGGATTTTTGTCAATTGCTTTGTCATTGCACTGAATGATTTCTATTTGCATCGAAATTTGTTTGAAATTTTACAACGTATCATTTCACTTGGTACCGTATTAATTCACTTTGTAACGAATGAACAGAGTTTACACGTCGCATCGAATCAATATGTACATCGTCAAATGACTTCATGTTGAATTAAACGGCCTGTCATTGAATGGTTTTGTAAATATCCACATTTTGACGGTTATGGCTTCCCATATAAACTCCCTCCAACCGCATTTCGGCAGTGCCCGTAGAAGGACCCGCAGAATAAACAATTGGTTTTGTCCAATCAAAATCTTCGATACAAAAGTGGAGTTTGGCGAAAAAAGAAAACAAAGTCAATGTTTCCGATAAATTAATCAAATTCCCATCCCGTGACTGGAGGTATGCACATATTGAATGTTTTCGATATTATTGTATTAATACTACAGTTGAATATTATGATTTACCTGTTCGATCAGCACTGTTCATCGCCATTGATGTCCTTACCAGTTCATCATGTGTTTTCGCGATTCGTGATAGTGATAAAGGGGCGGTGTATTACCATGTTCATGGTTTTCTGACGATCATTTGTAACTTAAATAGCTGCATGTTCTTCATATTGTCAGTAAATCATCACCTCATCGATGATTCGGCCACTCTAAATTTCTGAAATAATGAATTCTCAATCATTTCTGTGGTGATATTCGGTGGCCCGGTTAGCTCAGTTAGTACAGCAGTCGCCCAGTAAACGAGGCTTCTTGGGTTCGAGTCCGTAACAGCCACACTTTTCCACATGGTTTACTTCATGGGCGATGATAAGATAGCGATACCGTCTGAGAGACGGGAAGAGCTCTTAAAAGTAAAAGTGTGTGGAGTGTGGTAATATTGAGTTCCCGATGGCCCGGTTAGCTCATTTGGTAGAGCACTCGTCCTGTAAGCGACTAATGTTACAAGACAACTTATGCTCTCTAGAAAAATGGGCACACCAATTCATGATTTTGATAACCTTTCATCAAATTAGACTGACCAATCAGTGACCGGAAATTTGGTAGGTGATAGACGGAAAGACTCGGTCTTTATCGTAGATGTTTAACTTTAACCAAGTTTACTGTAATTATTAAGGTATTACATTGTGATTCTTTTAAAACCTTGCATATTCCATGCATATTTATGCAAATTGATTAAATATATGTACCTGTATCTTTCAATATGTTAATGTTCTGTTAACATTTTGAATGTCATTTTTATGATTTTCGATGTCATTGTTGATGATCATGCGGGAGCTCCATTTCTCCCGGTATTTTCAGCCGAGTTCCAAAATTTCGCTATTTGCGAATCCTTTTGGGTAATTGCTATGATTTATTGGATCAAGACCGAGTTTTCCGAATGATCTAGAAAATAAACACCAACACCGTCTAATCTGTATCTGTGAAAACATTGCCCCTGGGCAGGTAATTAAAAGGATTAGCATGTCAGCTAATTAGTTCATTGTGTGGAATGACTGGACTGTTTGTTTATGACACGTTAGTGGCGGGGATATCTGTAATGTCCAAGGGAGATTGATAGAATTGTACTGACTGTAAGTGGGATGGTAATTAGCGAATTCAGCTTCGATTGATATTTGGTGTATTAATTGCATTAAAATTAATATATAATTGAGGACAATTAAAGGACGACGATTTCAACTAATTGATTGCAGTTTGTCATGATTAGAGAAGTGTTTTGTCTGTGTATAAAATGGGAAGCATCTTCATTATGTGCTATGCTTAGTTTTGCTATGCTTAATTAAATGCTATACTTAATTATTAAATGCTATACTTAATTATATGCTATGCTAACATGACATAAACAGTATTGTTTACATATATAAAAATATCATGTTTTTATGCTGATTTACTCCCTTTATATCAGAAGAAAAAGCTACCGATACTCGTTAAAAATTCGAGAATAGAAACCTCCCTGGTTTTTGTCAATTCCCCTGGGAAAAAAGTCAAATCTCCAAGGTAACCCTCCTAAAAATATCACATGTATGCCTTGTTTGTATGTTAAAATCATTGTTAAATTCAATACATGCTTGATATTATACCTAACGCGTAAATTTTAATAATTTTTTTTTGTTAAAAAACATCTCCTAAATCAAGCTCTTTTTCCCCCCAATTTTGATAATCTTGCGCTTCTTTTTCCCAAAATCAGCAGGCCTAGGCCTTTTCCCAATTTTCTCAGAAAAAACCCCTGTACCGTACTATAAGTAATTGCAGTGTTATATTTTGGTTCTGATACATGTTTAATTTATCTTTCTTCGAGTAGTTAATCGGAAGCTTTAGCCCACAAAGTAACCATGGGTAGAACAAAAATGGCGAGCGGAAGCAAGACCATTCATCCAGAGGGTCCAAGTCCTGCCCCATCCGAAGTAAGCTCCACGAGCTCGTCTGTGGTGTCGGCGGAAACTCGCATCAAAGAAAACCTGAAGGAATTGTTTAACCTTATTCATCAAGTTCAGGTTGAAATTATATTTATATTATTTTATTTTAATTAGATTAATTGAAATTTAAAATATTTTTTAGACTTGAACTAATAGATCCATGTAAAGCATGTTATAGTGCTCTCGGCATCTTTATAATAGGGTTAAAGGGGTTGATGCACTATTTTCAAACATGATTTATTTAAAAGGACTTAGAAAAACTGGAATAAAGCTGAAGGAATTATCAAAATAACATGAAAAATAAAGGAGATATGACCAGTTGAAAATGTGCAAAGAAACATAAATGAAGGCGCCCATTTTGGAACGATGACGTCATCGCGCGTTTTTACCATGTATGGTATATTGACAAAATGTATTTTAAAGCAAAGAAAATCACTGCAAATGAAAAATAAGCATACACTTTATACATTTTACATCTGTATATTTATTTTTAATCAATTTGCAGAGATTTTCTTTGCTAGAAGTATATTATATCAGTATGCCATATATGGTAAAATGGCAAGATGACGTCATCGTTCAAAGATGGCCACCTCCATTTATGTTCTTTGCACATTTTCAATTGGTCATATCTCCTTTGTTTTTCATGGTATTTTAATAATTCTTTCAGTTTTTTTCCAGTTTTTCAAAGTCCCTTTAAATAAATGATGTTTGAAAATAGTGCATTAACCCCTTTAAGGACTATTTGTAAGCCATCTTTAGAAAATAAAAGTGGAGGTGATGCGAGCTTGCAGAACAAGTTGTTCTAGAGTAATGATCCTAATATCGCTTTTTATTATAAAGGAGGAGAGGTCCAGAGGAGAACACAACCTGACCAATATCTCCAAAACACATGAAAGAATGCAACAGGAACAGAAAAGTATGTACACTATTGACAATGTACAAGGCTTAATTATCCATTAATTTCTTTATAATACTCATCAAATATGCAGACGTCTTCCATGCACATTCTTCACCCAAAATAATGCAGCTGAGATAGATGTTGTTAATGTTAACTGGCACGTAGTTTAGCTCTGTACATTGTGTTAAACAGTATAACTTTATTTATTTTACATGGATTACAAAACGGCAACAAAGCTTATACAAATTACTCTCAGTGCCGCTGTTTAGAGCGATATATCCTGGTCTTGATTTGGGGGTTGGGAACCAAAAACCCATGTGTTGAAGTACGTGGTGATCATAACCTCGCGACGTCGAGTCTGGGAATTGAACCTGGGTTGCATTGGTGAGAAGCGAATGCCCTAGCACCTGCACTTCCTGGATAGCCAGTACATGTGCATTATAGGGCGTCTTCGTGGCACTCAGGTTTACTTGGCTTTGTCTCAATTTTATTTATTGAATATTCGCATGTTTTGCGTTTTAGCCTGCGGTAACGATTGGTTATGGAAAAAAGCTTAAAAGCCCAATAAATATCAACCAAAAAAGCATCATTATCTGTCAACTGTGATCCATATTTTTATTCATTCACACCATATAAGACAAAGCTGCAAGGACGTTGTCCCAATACATCTACTATTCCCACCATTATTGTCTCATCATACTGATGTTATTAAATTATTTATTTTTCAGTCACACCATATTATAAGACAAAGCTGCGAGGATTGTATAACACGGCCATGCAGGATGCTGAGGGCGAGGCAGAGTTAGTAAAAACTTTGAAACCTCACTTCTGTTATTTCTCTTGAAAAGAAATAAATGTTGGTTAAAGGCTCATGAACACATTTAAGGTTATTTAGAGTCACCTCGGAGAGAGATGAAGGATACATAGAAATCTTGGAACCTGCCCTACTTTTACTTAAGAATACTTTCTAGAGAATATACTCAATACATTGGTTTTGGGAACCAACCTGGTGAAGCCCAAAAGCGATATTACATTTAAAAGTAACTGCTCAAACTGTCATAGCCTCATTAGCTGGAACAGTGTATCCTTAGGCAAGGCACTTCCCCTGCCTCGTCCATCGGATGGTGACGTAAACCGGGCAGTCGTGTGTATCTGAGTCTATCCTCTGAGCATGTTAAAGAACCATAAACATTTACTCAATAGTAAGAGTAGGGCAGGTTCCCAGATGTATCCGCTTCTCTCTGGGGGGCTCAAAATAACCTAAACAAAGTGTCGATGAGCCATTACACAACAAATCAATTATATAAGTGATTAAACCAGCATGGCAAAGTGTCTGTATTGTGTTTATTTTAAGCCAATTTGAATATGAAACAATTACATTGAAAGGACATACAATGCATTCAACTAGGAATATCTTAAGCAATTGTTGGTAGGTCTAGGTATTTACTAGGCATGCCTTATTTTCCCTAACAAGATTGCTTTCATTTTAGGAAAATTGAGGTCCAAAGACAATACAATGTTTTGAAGAGACCTAAAATGAATTGGAGCGGGATGCAGGGCGTGCACTGGCTATTTTTATCTTTACGCTACTACTTTCACCAAATGAAAAAAATTAGAGCCAAATTGAAAACATTGGAGCCACATATTTTCTTTATCGCACAAACTCATTACGTGAAATTTCAAGTTAGAGTGGTCAACAAAACAAATCATTTGGAGATACTTAACTATAACCCTGTTTACTAACTAAAACAAACTGAGGTTACAGATAGAATTTTTAGAGTCACATGTATTCCACTAGATATAGTGAATGCTGTATCTATTGAGTCCTTCAAGACTCAATTGTCCACTCTTTATCTAAACCTCCTTAAGTGCATTATTCTTTTTTTTAACTTATCACTACATATTTCCACCTTTTATTTCAAACTCTCTCTTTGTCTTATGATGTAAAGCATTCTTCTACTGGCAATAACTTCAACTTGTTGAAGTCGCCAGTGGTAGAAGTATTGTTCTACAGTAGAAATCATGTTAGAACATTTCGAAACATTTAGGAATTGGAAGCTCAGGTAACTAACAGAGCTTTCCCCAGGACTTTTTTTAAGGAGTGGTGGCATTTTTGCGGTGGAAGCTGGGTGGGCTGTGGAAGTGGGGGTGGTCATCCCTTCCCGCATCTTTTTTTTTAATTGTCAGTTGGAAAGAAGGGCTTTGATGTATATAATATATTCTTTTGCGCAAATCACTTTCGCAAATTTATTTTTTCTTGCGCCATATTTCATTTTTATGCGCATTTGGCACCATTTGCACATCCCTGTGCGAGCCCTGGGGACGGGATGAGAATCTAGCATTTATCTTTTTGTGGCCTAATATATAGCCTGTGTTTTAATCCAGACCCTGTTGTCCCTTACAGGGGCAGTGGGATCATTCAAATAGTAATACATATTACACATAACATTACAGGGCCTTCCTCAGAAATAATTTAAGGGATAGGGGGAATTAGATTTTAATTTCATGGCGGGGTGTGGTTGGGTGGGAGTTACCCTTCGGTTAACCAATATTTTTAGGGATCACGATTTGTTTAAATGCAATTTGAAGTATATTTCAGTTGTAAATGAAAGGATTTTTTAAGAAGTTCAGCCTACAAGATGCTATTTATAGACAGGCATAATGCCTTTTGCAGGTTTGTTGGTATTTTTAAGGGATAGGACAGAGAGATCAAGGAGTAGGGGAAATTAGATTTTAGAATTAAGGGATAGGGAGAATATGCTCTTAAATGCCCTGTGGAAGACCTGACATTCAAATTATCATTCTTATTCTTTAACTATTGCTTCACCCTCTTACAAGGATACTGTGAAGGAATTATATTAATTGATTCCTTTCAGATTACTAAGAAAAGCCTTGGACAAAATCACAGAAATAAAATCCATAAGAGAAAACAGAAGGTTTGGTGAGAAAAAATAAACATGTCCTAATTGTTGTGTTTCATTTCTTTTTCTTAATGTTAAAGATGGGTCTGGAATATAAAGTTTAATATTATGAATCTGTCATAGGTATCTGGTGTAGATAGGGAGTTCCAACCCTTGGTATAAGTATTCGAATAAAACACTTATACCGAGGGTTGGAATTCCCTATCTGAACCGAATACTCATGATATATTCTTTTTCTTGCATGTCAGAGATATGTTGTGCGTTGACACTGCCAGCTACTAACGTTTTGCTTGTTTTCCTGCATACCGGATGTTGGCGCGCGCCTGACTTTTATCTCAACCCTAGGGTGAGATGGAAATATCTAGCACCGGTAAAATGACGGATATTACATCAGTGCCTGTTTAAAATTGTATTTTTGTATTTATTAACAAAAAGTTGGTTAAAATCTTATGATGTGAGGTTGTGTCGAGCATTATATCAGTTTTTTCCGAGTTTAATAAATTCAATATTAATTAGGCACGAATGTGAGATTCTATTTATTACAGAACTCAAAAAAAAACTCATAAGTGACATTTGTTATAGTGTAGCTGCCTAGACATATGGCTGGCATACAATGACGTCACTGCTCACGAAATAGGATAGCCCCAAGCCCGGGGCCTGTCAAAATCTGGTTTGGGCTTGTCCCTCTTTGCCATATTTTATTATATTAATTAATTCAGGGCCTGCCTGTCAAAAATATTTTCTGTGAGCACTGGACATCGTATGTTTGTATGATGATGTTGTATGTTTGTATGATGACGTCGTATGTTTGTATGATGATGGCATATGTTTGTAGGACTCACAACACTATTATCTCCCTTGAATACTCGTGCCCTACAGATGAAGGAGGTAGATAAAAAAAAAAGTTCGCTTTTGTTTGTATGATGACGTCGTATGTTGACGATCTTCTCCGTAAGACGCCAAACAACAGAACTACATCGCCGATTTCCGTAATCTGGTATTATAACGGTTACGGAAATCAACAAAATAATTCTGATATACTCCGAGCTGAACGAAAAAGACCGATCGATGAATCGACCTTCATTTGCATATTTATTTAACTAGTGTAATATAACTGCTGGGATCGATTATAGGGAAATCCTTCACGTGATGGTAGACGTGTTTCTTTTCACGAACGAGTGAAAGCGAGTGAGTGAAAAAAACAACACACGTCTACAATCGGGTGAAAGATTTCCATATAATCTATCACAACAGTTAAATAATCTATGTATTACATTTTTAATCTGATTATGTATGATTTTATCCAGAATTATTCGCTTTATTTAGCATTACCGGAAGATGACGTCGACGTGACCAACACGTTATTGACGTCATAACTCTAAAGTCGCAGTTAGTTATTTTTCTGTTTGGAGTTATTAATATTTAGCGATTATGAATATTCTTTCACTGAGAAATCCCAATCTTTCACTCATAGAAATGTAATAAGATAAATATATCATGGCTTTATAACACTCCCACCTTGCATTATGGGATAAAATAAAAGCACTGCTTATGTTAAAATATGATTGGTGTGATAACAAAAGTAAAGGTGAGAGAAGCAAACAGCGTTATTAACGATTAACTTTGGTGGTATTTTTCAGACTCTGACAGACCCAAACCGATCATGCGTCGTGGCGTATTAATGAGCATGTTACAACAGAATGCCGTCACTCTACCACTGTGGGTCAGCAAGCCAGGAGAAAGGTACTAACTAGTCCATTTTGATAAAACCTGTAACATTTTTGTTGCTTAATCGGTAAATAATATCTCTGCAAGGCATAAACATCTGTTTTGCATATTTTTGAACTCGGCAAAAATACTTCAACACATATTTGGTGAAAATCGAATAAAAATTTAGTTGTTATTGCATAAACAAACTGAATGTCATTAGTATCCATGTGGGGGCATATTTATAATGGCAGTAGTACACACGTGGGGGCATATTTATAATGGCAGTAGTACCCAAGTGGGGGCATATTTATAATGGCAGTAGTACCCACGTGGGGGCATATTTATAATGGCAGTAGTACCTACGTGGGGCATATTTATAATGGCAGTAGTACCCACGTGGGGGCATATTTATAATGGCAGTAGTACCTACGTGGGGCATATTTATAATGGCAGTACCCACGTGGGGGCATATTTATAATGGCAGTAATACCCACATGGGGGCATATTTATAATGGCAGTAGTACCCACAAGGGGGCATATTTATAATGGCAGTAGTACCCACGTAGGGGCTTATTTATAATGGCAGTAGTACCCACGTGGGGGCATATTTATAATGGCAGTAGTACCCATGTGGGGGCATATTTATAATGGCAGTAGTACCCACGTGGGGGCATATTTATAATGGCAGTAGTACCCACGTGGGGCATATTTATAATGGCAGTAGTACCCACAAGGGGGCATATTTATAATGGCAGTAGTACCCACGTAGGGGCTTATTTATAATGGCAGTAGTACCCACTTGGGGGCATATTTATAATGGCAGTAGTACCCACGTAGGGGCTTATTTATAATGGCAGTAGTACCCACGTGGGGGCATATTTATAATGGCAGTAGTACCCACGTGGGGGCATATTTATAATGGCAGTAGTACCCACGTAGGGGCATATTTATAATGGCAGTAGTTCCCACGTGGGGGCATATTTATAATGGCAGTAGTACCCATGTGGGGGCATATTTATAATGGCAGTAGTACCCACGTGGGGGCATATTTATAATGGCAGTAGTACCCACGTGGGGCATATTTATAATGGCAGTAGTACCCACGTGGGGGCATATTTATAATGGCAGTAGTACCCACGTGGGGGCATATTTATAATGGCAGTAGTACCCACGTGGGGGCATATTTATAATGGCAGTAGTACCCACGTAGGGGCTTATTTATAATGGCAGTAGTACCCACGTGGGGGCATATTTATAATGGCAGTAGTACCCACGTGGGGGCATATTTATAATGGCAGTAGTACCCACGTGGGGGTATATTTATAATGACAGTAGTACCCATATGGGGGCATATTTATAATGGCAGTAGTACCCACGTGGGGGCATATTTATAATGGCAGTAGTACCCACGTGGGGGCATATTTATAATGGCAGTAGTACCTACGTGGGGGCATATTTATAATGGCAGTAGTACCCACGTGGGGGCGTATTTATAATGGCAGTAGTACCCACGTGGGGGCATATTTATTATGGCAGTAGTACCCACGTGGGGGCATATTTATAATGGCAGTAGTACCCATGTGGGGGCATATTTATAATGGCAGTAGTACCCACGTGGGGGCATATTTATAATGGCAGTAATACCCACATGGGGGCATATTTATAATGGCAGTAGTACCCACATGGGGGCATATTTATAATGGCAGTAGTACCCACGTGGGGCATATTTATTATGGCAGTAGTACCCATGTGGGGGCATATTTATAATGGCAGTAGTACCCACGTGGGGGCATATTTATAATGGCAGTAGTACCTACGTGGGGGCATATTTATAATGGCAGTAGTACCCACGTGGGGGCGTATTTATAATGGCAGTAGTACCCACGTGGGGGCATATTTATAATGGCAGTAGTACCCACGTGGGGGCATATTTATAATGGCAGTAGTACCCATGTAGGGGCATATTTATAATGGCAGTAGTACCCACGTGGGGGCATATTTATATTGGCAGTAATACCCACATGGAGGCATATTTATAATGGCAGTAGTACCCACATGGGGGCATATTTATAATGGCAGTAGTACTACGTGGGGACATATTTATAATGGCAGTAGTACCCACGTGGGGGCGTTTTTATAATGGCAGTAGTACCCACGTGGGGGCATATTTATAATGGCAGTAGTACCCACGTGGGGGCATATTTATAATGGCAGTAGTACCCACGTGGGGGCATATTTATAATGACAGTAGTACCCACGTGGGGCATATTTATAATGGCAGTAGTACCCATGTGGGGGCATATTTATAATGGCAGTAGTACCCACGTGGGGGCATATTTATAATGACAGTAGTACCCACGTGGGGCATATTTATAATGGCAGTAGTACCTACGTGGGGCATATTTATAATGGCAGTAGTACCCATGTGGGGGCATATTTATAATGGCAGTAGTACCCACGTGGGGGCATATTTATAAATGAACAAATAATGCATTCACACTGCTTAAAGCTATCTGTAACGGTAACAGCAATTTTCAATTTAATTTTTTTTGCCATGACCAAGTGTGTTTTAACTTGTATTATGATATACCTACCTATCTGTTCCGCCTATGTCATAATGGCAGTGCAATTGACAGCAAATCACGTTATTTCTAAATTTTACAGCTATAGCTAATGTTCAAATTGCGTTATATGCCAGGTTGTTACAGTAAGGGAGTTGCATCACACATCTGATCTGTACAGTAGCTATTGTCTTAGTTTTGTAATGATATTATTAAAAGAATATATTTGTATTGTTTACAATAAAGGTTTGTCAACCTTTTTTTTTTATCTTAATTTCTTATTTAATATTTAATTGTCTTCTAAGCCATCCTTAAAAATATATTTGCTGTTTCCCGACCCAGGATTTTATAAGTGGGTAGGTAGGTGAATTTTTTTTTTGCCAAAGACAGTAAAAAAACGTAAAAACTTTAAGAAAAATATACTAAAAACAGTAAAAAAAAAAATGTTGTTAAAGAAACGATAATAAGTTTTGGGGAGGGCCTTTTTTGGTGGTTAGGTAGGGAAACAGCAAACGAAAAAAAATTATGGTCGGCCCTATATCTTTCTTTTCCTCCCAGACCGCCCCCTCTGTGTGGCGCCGTGTCTGCGGACAACAACTACATTGCCAAGCCCGGAGACAAGGTTGCTGCACGGGTGAAGGCGTCGGATGGAGAGGAGAACTGGATACTGGCCGAGGTGGTCGTGTACAACACCGGCACAAACAAGTACGAGGTGGACGACATAGACGCGGAGGAGGGGAAAGAGTAAGTGTATAGTTGTAAGTCTTTAAATCCAGCTTCGCCTCTCACCGCTGCGGGTTCAAATCCCACTGGGAGCTCGACTTGTAAGTGAGGAAGTGTCGATTCTTACGGATGGCGGGAGGTGTACAGTACTGGTTCTACCCAGGAAAAGTGGGTGGTCTTCATCCACCACAAAAAAGCGACCGTCATATATTACCATACATGTGTTGAAAATGACGTAAAACATCATACAAACAAAACTTTAAATCCAGATAAATTTTTTCTTTATATAAGTGGTACCGATAAAAAAACTCCTTCCCAATATTGCAAAAAAAAAATGTACCCCAATTTTGTTGAAAAAATGTCCAATTGAAAGCAATTTAAATTTTGAAAACAAAATCGAACAAATCTGTTGCCGGAAGCTTCCTTTTGTCATGAGACTGCTGCACTGTATACGACATATACATGGTAAAGTATTCGCAAAGTATTTAAGCTACATCATGTACATTAAAGCTTTTATTTGATAGTGAAAAATTCCCATTTAAAGGCAAAACAATGCAATTTTTCCCAATTAAACAGGTAAAGGTACCATTCCCAAAAGAGTTAACAAAATTGCTGAAATCACACATGACAAAATTTTATTCAGTAATTTAGGCATCAGACCATAATACAAGTATATTGTAGTAAATCATGTTAAGTACCAGTTCAACGCAAATACATGACATATACTGTTAATATTTGTTTTTAAAGTCATTTGACTAAACAAATCCCTGTTTAACATGTTTAAAGGGAATGTAGCGACACAGCCAAACAATCTTTATTATTGAGAGTTCTGAAAAACTTGGGAAAGAGTGAAAAAATTATCAAAATAGGATGATAAACAAAGAAGATATGATCGTTTGAAGGTTCTGTTGAAACGGATATGGAAGCCACCATTTTTAGAGCTATGACATCACAGTTCTAAATGACTTTATATCATTTATAGTGGAAAAAATTAAAGTAACTGTATGAAGAATATGTATAACTAATGGCAATAATGCTTTATATGCCCAGTTAAGGGTTTGCATTCATTTGCAGTGATTTGCTTTTCTTTAAATGATATTTATCAATATTCCATATATGTTCATATGGAACTATGATATCATAGTTTTCAAAATGGCGGCTCCCATATCCATTTTAGTACAGCCTTCAAATGGTCATATCTTTTTTGTTTATCATCCATATTTGATAATTCTTTCACCTTTTTGCAAGTTTTTTCGAACTCTCAATAAAACAGTTTGTTTGGCGTGTCGCTGCTTTCCCAATACAGTTTCGCGCATGAAAACAACTCATTTCTATATAATGTGTCTTGTTTTGTTATTCATTACCCGTTATTCAAAAGCTGAGGTTCCTTTTATAATTGATAACTAGTGTTTTTAGCTCTACTGGGCTTATGGGATAGCAAGCTGTCCATTCGTCAGTCGTTAACTTTTGTCTCGTTAAGACGATAGGGCCTTCATTTTTCATCTGATCTTTACCAAACTTTACCAGATTGTTAATATCAATAAAAGCTCGGACAAGTTCGAAAACCAGCCAGATCGGACCAGTAACAGCGGAGCTATGGCCATTGATTTAGTTAAAAATGCTATATTGCTATATTTTGTCTTGTTAAGACGATACGGCCTTCATTTTTCATCTGATCTTTACCAAACTTTACCAGATTGTTAATGTCAATGAAAGCTCGGACAAGTTCGAAAACCAGCCAACTCGGACCAGTAACAGCGGAGTTATGGACGCTTATGGGATAACAAGTTGTCCGTTCGTCGGTCGTTAACTTTTGTCTCGTTAAGAGGATAGGGCCTTCATTTTTCATCTGACTCTACCAAACTTTACCAGATTGTTAATATCAATGAAAGCTCGGACAAGTTCGAAAACCAGCCAGATCGGACCAGTAACAGAGGAAGTATGGCCATTGATTTAGTTAAAAATGCTATATTGCTATATTTTGTCTCGTTAAGACGATAGGGCGTTCATTTTTTATCTGATCTTTACCAAACTTTACCAGATTGTTAATGTCAATGAAAGCTCGGACAAGTTCGAAAACCAGCCAACTCGGACCAGTAACAGCGGAGTTATGGACACTTATGGGATAACAAGTTGTCCGTTCGTCAGTCGTTAACTTTTGTCTCGTTAAGACGATAGGGCCTTCATTTTTCATCTGATCTTTACCAAACTTTACCAGATTGTTAATATCAATGAAAGCTCGGACATGTTCGAAAACCAGCCAGATCGGACCAGTAACAGCGGAGCTATGGCCATTGATTTAGTTAAAAATGCTATATTGCTATATTTTGTCTCGATTAGACTATACGGCCTTCATTTTTCATCTGATCTTTACCAAACTTTACCAGATTGTTAATGTCAATGAAAGCGCGGACAAGTTAGAAAACCAGCCAACTCGGACCAGTAACAGCGGAGTTATGGATGCTTATGGGATAACAAGTTGTCCGGTCGTCAGACGTTAACTTTTGTCTCGTTAAGACGATACGGCCTTCATTTTTCATCTGATCTTTACCAAACTTTACCAGATTGTTAATATCAATGAAAGCTCGGACAGGTTTGAAAACCAGCCAGATCGGACCAGTAACAGCGGAGCTATGGCTATTGATTTAGTTAAATATGCTATATTGCTATATTTCGTCTCGTTAAGACGATAGGGCGTTCATTTTTTATCTGATCTTTACCAAACTTTACCAGATTGTTAATGTCAATGATAGCTCGGACAACCAGCCAGCATAGGACCAGTAACAGCGGATCTTTACCAAACTTTACCAGATTGTTAGTGTCAATAAAACCAACCAGATCGGACCAGTAACAGCGGAGTTATGGCCCTTGATTTAGTTAAAAATGCTATTTTTTGCCTCGTTAAGGCTATAGGGCCTTCATTTTTCATATGATCTTTACCAAACTTTAACAGATTGTTAATGTCAATGAAAGCTCGGACAAGTTCGAAAACCAGTAACTGCGGAGTTATGGCCCTTTATTTCGTTATATATGCTATATTTTGCCTTGTTAATTAAGACGATTGAGCCTTCATTTTTCATCTGATCTTCACCAAACTTTACCAGATTTTTTTACTTTTTTTTTCTTTTATTACTGTTATATTTCTTTATTTTTTTAATTTTTTTTAAAAAGAAATCAAACCAAACCCTCTTGGGCCTCTTTCTGTTGGTAAAAATAATCATGATTTTGGTATGGTATTGATCTTTTATTTTAGATATAAACATTTCTAATATTAACACTATTTCCTGCAGCAAGCCCAGCCAATAAATCCTTTCAACAAAAAACTTGACTAATTGAATAATAATGGCATCATTGCCCTAGAGTCAATTAATTACCAGTGTTGTTATGTAACATGTACCAACTTCAATAGCTTGCGTAAACAATTTCTAAACATTTGTGTAAAAGACGTAATGGCAGGTTAGCAACAACAAATATAAAAGAACCAGGGAAATATATCATATGTTTCATAGAAAACAGATTTAAAAATAGATGAAAATGAAGGCATAAAATAACTTCTTTGAGTTAGGTAGAAAAAAACAAAAACTGTAATAACCTATTAAATAACCTAAACAAGTTCTTTCAAAAATAACTTAGTCAAGTTACACTCCTGACTGGTCATATGAGAGAATAATTCAGACTTATACATAACACTATCATCAGTTAAATTGTTTTTAATGATGAACCAGCAAAATGTTTTCCAGCACATTTTCTTTATTTACAGACGCCATTTATTTTTGTCTCCAGAAATTATTTTTTTGAAAAATAAGACGGTGTTAATATCAAGATGTCATATATAGTGGATTTGCCGTAATATTTGTTTTAATAATTGCTGACATCATTATATTTACTTATTTTTTACATATTTATGTATTATTAATTTGCAGAAGTCATATTTTGTTTATTTGCACATGTCATGTTTGATTATTTGTAGACGTTGGGTTGTGTTTATTTGCAGATGTCATATTTTGTTGTTGTTTTTACAGATGTCATGTTTGGTTTATTTGCAGATGTCAGGTTCTGTTTATTTGCAGATATCATATCTTGTGGTTTTCTTGCAGACATCATATTTTGTTTTTTTTGCTGATGTCATGTTTGGTTTTCTTGCAGACATATTTTGTTTTGTTGCTGACATCATATTTTGTTTTCTTGCAGACATCATATTATTTTTTTTTGCAGACGTCATATTTTATTTATTTGCAGACGTCATATACTAAGTAAAAGAAAAATTGTGCCATTGCCTATATGGAAAGCTTCTCCCGAAACAGATCCAGAGGCTTTATTCCCGAAAGATACGGTAATTATCTCATACTAGTTAAGGGTTAAAAAAGTTATAATTTCCTACGTGGAATTATTTTCCACCAGCCAAGTGATAATTTCAAACTTGTTAAATTTTTGGAATCATTTGATTTATTGAGAATTGTGTGCTGCACATATTTTTTTTAAACGTTATCACATGAAGAGGTGCCAGTAAAGGCTTGTATTACAGAATACACTTCTTTCAGCCAAATCTCGAAGTGTAACAACACTTGCTTGTTTTCAATACAAACGTCTAGAACAGTCCTCCTGAACAAAGTTCGATTTTTGCCGATACATTGGTATCATTTCTGATTGGCTGAGACAGGAACACCTGCTATCCTAGATATACAGAAAAGCAGAATGACAATAAATTTATATATAAACAAAAAGGGAAACTTCATCATTATATCGACGAACTAAATGCAGATGGTCAGAAATACTTAAATAAAAAAAATAAAAATTACGGTCACGTGGTTCCAGTTTCAAATCTGTTTCTGCACAACCGGTCAAGATGTTTGTATTTACAATCAAGTGTCGAAAATGATCATGACTGCAGGTCTTCCTGTCTTAGCCAATCAGAAACGATACCAGTATTTCGGCAAAAATCAAACTTTGTTCAGGAGGACTGTTCTAGACGTTTGTCTTGAAAACAAGCAAGCATCGCAGATGATCTAGACTAATGAAAAGTTGGTCATTTTTGGCTGCGAAGTGATCCCCCTTCCCCCAGCACACACACCACCCCCCACCAGTTTTGCAGTTTGTTCCCCGCCAAATGTCACAGTGTACCTACTTTCATTTTTCAGTCATAATTTAAAAAAATTCACAACAAAATTATGTATTAAATTTTCCATGTTGAAGAAAACATATTTATGTTTGAATTCTCAAGTTGTTTTATTTCGGTCATTTTTTTATCCAATCCGTGACTTCACATAGTCATTGGTAAACATTAGTTTATTTTTGACCATAGTCGGTTTTATTTAGTAGACACGGACATTTTATCAACAAATACTTTTTTTTAGCTCTACTGATCAGAGATCAGCAGAGCTTATGCCGTGGTGCGGCGTCCGTTGTCCGTCTGTCTGTCTGTCCGTAAACTTTTATTTGTAGCGACAACTCCTCTGAAACTACTAGATGGATATTCATGAAACTTAACAGAAATGTTGCCCATAAAGTCTAGTTGATCCTAGCAAAAATTCTTGTTGATGTGAAATCCAAGATGGCCGCCAAAGCTAAAAATAGAGTTTTAAAATACAAGTTTGTAGCGACTACTTCTTGAAAACTATAAGTGATATTGATATGGGACTTTTTCTAAAATGATCAGCATGACATGATGTTGATCCTTGTCAAAAATCGTTTTGATTCAATGTTAAACATGGCTGCCAGTGGCCATCTTTGTTTACATAGAGTTATATAGTAAAAACTTGTAGCGACTGCTCCTCTGAAACTACTTGACGGATTGTCATGAAACTTTACAGGAATGTTGCTCTTGATGTCTAATTGATCCAAGCAAAAGTTCAGATTTGCCAGAAATTCAAGATGGCCGTCACAGCTAAAAATAGATTTTTAGCTCTACTGATCAGAGATCAGCAGAGCTTATGCCGTGGTGCGGCGTCCGTCGTCCGTCTGTCCGTAAACTTTTATTTGTAGCGACTTCACAGCTGAAACTACTGGATGGATATTCATGAAACTTTACAAAAATGTTGCCCATAAAGTCTAGTTGATCCTAGCAATAATTCATGTTGATGTGAAATCCAAGATGGCCGCCAAAGCTAAAAATAGAGTTTTAAAATACAAGTTTGTAGCGACTTCTTCTTGAAAACTATAAGTGATATTGATATGGGACTTTTTCTAAAATGATCAGCATGACATGATGTTGATCCTAGTCAAAAATCGTTTTGATTCAACGTTAAACATGGCTGCCAGCGGCCATCTTTGTTTACATAGAGTTATATAGTAAAAACTTGTAGCGACTACTTCTCTGAAACTACTTGGCGGATTGTGATGAAACTTTACAGGAATGTTGCTCTTGATGTCTAATTGATCCTAGAAAAATTTCAGGTCGGCCAGAAATTCAAGATGGCCGTCACAGCTAAAAATAGATTTTTAAAAAATAAGTTTGTAGCGACTACTTCTTGAAAACTATAAGTGATATTGATATGGGACTTTTTCTAAAATGATCAGCATTACATGATGTTGATCCTAGTCAAAAATCGTTTTGATTCAACGTTAAACATGGCTGCCAGCGGCCATCTTTGTTTACATAGAGTTATATAGTAAAAACTTGTAGCGACTACTCCTCTGAAACTACTTGGCGGATTGTCATGAATCTTTACAGGAATGTTGCTCTTGATGTCTAATTGATTCTATCAAAATTTCAGGTCGGCTGGAAATTCAAGATGGCCGTCACAGCTAAAAATAGATTTTTAAAAAATAAGTTTGTAGCAACTACTTCTTGAAAACTATAAGTGATATTGATATGGGACTTTTTCTAAAATGATCAGCATGACATGATGTAGATCCTTGTGGAAAATTATTTTGATTCGACGTTAAACATGGCTGCCAGTGGCCATCTTTGGTTACATAGAGTTATATAGTAAAAACTTGTAGCGACTACTCCTCTGAAACTACTTGACGGATGTTCATGAAACTTCACAGGAATGTTGCTCTTGATGTCTTGTTGATCCTAGAAAAATTTCAGGTCGGCCGGAAATTCAAGATGGCCGCCACAGCTAAAAATAGATTTAAAATAAATAAGTTTGTAGCGACTACTTGTTCAAAACAATAAGAGATATTAATATGGGACTTTTTCTAAAATGATCAGTATGACATGATGTTGGTCCTTGTCGAAAATCGTTTTGATTTGACGTTAAACATGGCTACCAGCGGCCATCTTTGTTTACATAGAGTTATATAATGAAAACTTGTAGCGACTACTCCTCTAAAACAACGTGACGGATTTTCATGAAACTTGACAGGAATGTTGCTCTTAATGCTTAATTGATCCTAGCAAAATTTCAGGTCGGCCGAAAATTCAAGATGGCCACCACGGTTAAAAATAGATTTTCAAAAAACAAGTCTGTAGCGACTACTTCCTGAAATCAGAATCAATCAGTAGAGCTTCAAGGTCATTGACCTCTTGTTATTTTTTATTTTATTTCGGTTAGATTTTAATTAAATGAAAATTACCTCTAAAAGCATTTTTTCCACCCAAACACAACCCCTATAGAAGTGTTTTTTATATTTTAATACCCACCCACTACATATGCAAATTATTGAACGACGGTACCCCGTATAGAAGTTTTTATTGCCGTCCCCGGTAGGTATGTATGTTTTGCTGGAACAGCCCTTAACATCACAGCTATATATAATTAAAAGACATTCATATATTTCTAAGTAAATATTGGTTATATTTTCAAACAATACATTGTTGTGTTTTCTTTCAGCTTGTATTGGCGTTATATCCACAGACCACATGTTTTTATAGGGCGCTTATCCACGAACCGCCAAAAAAGGTACACATTTTTATTATGATGGGGAAATGATTGCTAAAAATATTTAAAAAAAGATAAATAACTTTTTTTCCCCTTAACATTAAATTTACTCTGTTGAGGGGATAGTAAAGAAGCTGCATCTAAAACTTTCTTGACTTTCACCACTGCGGATTCGAATCCCACTGGGAGCTCAATTTGTTAAGTGAGAAAGTGTCGATTCTTACGGATGGCTGGAGGTATACAGTACTGGTTCTACCCAGGAAAATGCGGGGGTCTGCCTCTACCACAAAAAAAATCAACCGTCATGTATGGCCTAACGTGCTAAAAATGACATTAAGCACCATTCAGACAAAATAGCTATTTACTAGGTAAGAACCATAACTATAAAATAGAGATCTGTAAGAAATAAACAGTAAGTTATATGTCGTAATATATTGCAGCCACAAGATGACTATTCAGTGTTATTTGAGGACACGTCGTACCCTGACGGCTACTCCCCGCCACTCATGGTAGCGCAGAGATACGTGATCATCTGCAGGGAGGACAAGAAGAAATAGACATTGACAACGACAAGTCAGTTTCTGACACACGTTCGGTGATTGAACTTTGTGACAGCTTGTGATCTTACTTTGTGATAGGTTATTTTTTCCCAGGACATGCATAGCTCCAGATAAGCTTTTTGTTTGAAATGGTATTTTACCCCACTTAATAAATCTGCAATATTGGTTTTGATTTGTTTGAAGAGTAGATGTTAGAGTTTTGTTGCCTTTTTCTCACAAAGTACCATTTTTATAAGAATTGAAATTTAACAATGCTTTTTTTCACTCCCAATATATTTTTTCAATGCCAATTTACTTAATTTTAATGCTGAATTACCCCCCACAAACCCAACCCAAAACAATTAATTGCTTAACTTGAGCTCTGTTCATGTATTACCTGGATATGCAGGAGGGGCAATTTACTTGATTTTTGACAGTAGCAGTTCCAACTTTGGATGGATTTGTGGGGGTGGGGGAAATGAAGGCTGAACAAAAGCAATCCTAATAGTTCTCTGTGTAATTGTACAGCAATCCTACTAGTTCTGTGTGTAATTGTACAGCAATCCTATGTACAGCAATCCTAATAGTTCTTCTGTGTAATTGTACAGCAATCCTAATAGTTCTGTGTGTAATTGTACAGCAATCCTAATAGTTCTGTGTGTAATTGTACAGCAATCCTAATAGTTCTCTGTGTAATTGTACAGCAATCCTAATAGTTCTGCTGTGTAATTGTACAGCAATCCTAATAGTTCTCTGTGTAATTGTACAGCAATCCTAATAGTTCTCTGTGTAATTGTACAGCAATCCTAATAGTTCTCTGTGTAATTGTACAGCAATCCTAATAGTTCTCTGTGTAATTGTACAGCAATCCTAATAGTTCTGTGTGTAATTGTACAGCAATCCTAATAGTTCTCTGTGTAATTGTACAGCAATCCTAATAGTTCTCTGTGTAATTGTACAGCAATCCTAATAGTTCTGCTGTGTAATTGTACAGCAATCCTAATAGTTCTCTGTGTAATTGTACAGCAATCCTAATAGTTCTCTGTGTAATTGTACAGCAATCCTAATAGTTCTGTGTGTAATTGTACAGCAATCCTAATAGTTCTCTGTGTAATTGTACAGCAATCCTAATAGTTCTGTGTGTAATTGTACAGCAATCCTAATAGTTCTCTGTGTAATTGTACAGCAATCCTAATAGTTCTCTGTGTAATTGTACAGCAATCCTAATAGTTCTCTGTGTAATTGTACAGCAATCCTAATAGTTCTCTGTGTAATTGTACAGCAATCCTAATAGTTCTCTGTGTAATTGTACAGCAATCCTAATAGTTCTCTGTGTAATTGTACAGCAATCCTAATAGTTCTCTGTGTAATTGTACAGCAATCCTAATAGTTCTCTGTGTAATTGTACAGCAATCCTAATAGTTCTCTGTGTAATTGTACAGCAATCCTAATAGTTCTCTGTGTAATTGTACAGCAATCCTAATAGTTCTCTGTGTAATTGTACAGCAATCCTAATAGTTCTCTGTGTAATTGTACAGCAATCCTAATAGTTCTCTGTGTAATTGTACAGCAATCCTAATAGTTCTCTGTGTAATTGTACAGCAATCCTAATAGTTCTCTGTGTAATTGTACAGCAATCCTAATAGTTCTCTGTGTAATTGTACAGCAATCCTAATAGTTCTCTGTGTAATTGTACAGCAATCCTACTAGTTCTTGTGTAATTGTACAATCTATTCTGTGTAATTGTACAGCAATCCTACTAGTTCTGTGTGTAATTGTACAGCAATCCTAATAGTTCTGTGTGTAATTGTACAGCAATCCTACTAGTTCTCGTGTGTAATTGTACAGCAATCCTACTAGTTCTGGTGTAATTGTACAGCAATCCTAATAGTTCTCTGTGTAATTGTACAGCAATCCTACTAGTTCTCTGTGTAATTGTACAGCAATCCTAATAGTTCTCTGTGTAATTGTACAGCAATCCTAATAGTTCTCTGTGTAATTGTACAGCAATCCTAATAGTTCTCTGTGTAATTGTACAGCAATCCTAATAGTTCTCTGTGTAATTGTACAGCAATCCTACTAGTTCTGTGTGTAATTGTACAGCAATCCTAATAGTTCTCTGTGTAATTGTACAGCAATCCTACTAGTTCTGTGTGTAATTGTACAGCAATCCTAATAGTTCTCTGTGTAATTGTACAGCAATCCTAATAGTTCTGTGTGTAATTGTACAGCAATCCTACTAGTTCTGTGTGTAATTGTACAGCAATCCTACTAGTTCTCTGTGTAATTGTACAGCAATCCTACTAGTTCTCTGTGTAATTGTACAGCAATCCTACTAGTTCTGTGTGTAATTGTACAGCAATCCTACTAGTTCTCTGTGTAATTGTACAGCAATCCTAATAGTTCTCTGTGTAATTGTACAGCAATCCTAATAGTTCTCTGTGTAATTGTACAGCAATCCTAATAGTTCTGTGTGTAATTGTACAGCAATCCTAATAGTTCTCTGTGTAATTGTACAGCAATCCTAATAGTTCTGTGTGTAATTGTACAGCAATCCTAATAGTTCTCTGTGTAATTGTACAGCAATCCTAATAGTTCTCTGTGTAATTGTACAGCAATCCTAATAGTTCTCTGTGTAATTGTACAGCAATCCTAATAGTTCTGTGTGTAATTGTACAGCAATCCTAATAGTTCTGTGTGTAATTGTACAGCAATCCTAATAGTTCTCTGTGTAATTGTACAGCAATCCTAATAGTTCTGTGTGTAATTGTACAGCAATCCTAATAGTTCTCTGTGTAATTGTACAGCAATCCTAATAGTTCTCTGTGTAATTGTACAGCAATCCTAATAGTTCTCTGTGTAATTGTACAGCAATCCTAATAGTTCTCTGTGTAATTGTACAGCAATCCTAATAGTTCTGTGTGTAATTGTACAGCAATCCTAATAGTTCTGTGTGTAATTGTACAGCAATCCTAACTAGTTCTCTGTGTAATTGTACAGCAATCCTACTAGTTCTCTGTGTAATTGTACAGCAATCCTACTAGTTCTCTGTGTAATTGTACAGCAATCCTACTAGTTCTGTGTGTAATTGTACAGCAATCCTAATAGTTCTCTGTGTAATTGTACAGCAATCCTACTAGTTCTGTGTGTAATTGTACAGCAATCCTAATAGTTCTCTGTGTAATTGTACAGCAATCCTAATAGTTCTCTGTGTAATTGTACAGCAATCCTAATAGTTCTCTGTGTAATTGTACAGCAATCCTAATAGTTCTCTGTGTAATTGTACAGCAATCCTAATAGTTCTCTGTGTAATTGTACAGCAATCCTAATAGTTCTCTGTGTAATTGTACAGCAATCCTAATAGTTCTCTGTGTAATTGTACAGCAATCCTAATAGTTCTCTGTGTAATTGTACAGCAATCCTAATAGTTCTCTGTGTAATTGTACAGCAATCCTAATAGTTCTCTGTGTAATTGTACAGCAATCCTAATAGTTCTCTGTGTAATTGTACAGCAATCCTAATAGTTCTCTGTGTAATTGTACAGCAATCCTAATAGTTCTCTGTGTAATTGTACAGCAATCCTAATAGTTCTCTGTGTAATTGTACAGCAATCCTAATAGTTCTCTGTGTAATTGTACAGCAATCCTAATAGTTCTCTGTGTAATTGTACAGCAATCCTAATAGTTCTCTGTGTAATTGTACAGCAATCCTAATAGTTCTGTGTGTAATTGTACAGCAATCCTACTAGTTCTGTGTGTAATTGTACAGCAATCCTACTAGTTCTGTGTGTAATTGTACAGCAATCCTAATAGTTCTGTGTGTAATTGTACAGCAATCCTACTAGTTCTGTGTGTAATTGTACAGCAATCCTACTAGTTCTGTGTGTAATTGTACAGCAATCCTACTAGTTCTGTGTGTAATTGTACAGCAATCCTAATAGTTCTCTGTGTAATTGTACAGCAATCCTAATAGTTCTCTGTGTAATTGTACAGCAATCCTAATAGTTCTCTGTGTAATTGTACAGCAATCCTAATAGTTCTCTGTGTAATTGTACAGCAATCCTACTAGTTCTGTGTGTAATTGTACAGCAATCCTAATAGTTCTCTGTGTAATTGTACAGCAATCCTACTAGTTCTGTGTGTAATTGTACAGCAATCCTAATAGTTCTCTGTGTAATTGTACAGCAATCCTAATAGTTCTGTGTGTAATTGTACAGCAATCCTAATAGTTCTCTGTGTAATTGTACAGCAATCCTAATAGTTCTCTGTGTAATTGTACAGCAATCCTAATAGTTCTGTGTGTAATTGTACAGCAATCCTAATAGTTCTCTGTGTAATTGTACAGCAATCCTAATAGTTCTCTGTGTAATTGTACAGCCTTTAAAATGTCTTTGTTAACATCCTAGTTTTAATCCTTTTTAAAGGGACACAAAACAATCTCGATTTTTTTTAAACTCACGTCCCCTTACTTTTTCTCCATAACTTGCATTTGTTCCATCATTAATATTAATTATACGAATTGTGTAAATCAAATAGTTTTTTGCATATTATTAACTGTGGATTTAATATATCGCACCAATAATATATTTAAATCGATGTAGAATAAGACAAAAAAGGAAAATCAACATTTTATTTAATTATGCAAGCAGGTTTAAAGTAAAAATGATACTGGATAAATAAGTGCTAATTTCAATGCTTGATAAACACTTCAAGATTGCCGTGTGTTCCTTTAAGGTGCCTAATTAGTTTTTTCTGCATTATAAGTGGGTATTTGTATTGTCCAAACCCATTTTTATTTGTATATTATTTTAGAGTAATTAATTGTTTTGCATGAATAATATATTTAAACCTTGGTATAATAACAAAGGAAGATGAAAACTTCCACATTGTATGAGCTTTTATTTAATAATAATAAGCCTATTCAAAATGATAGATAATTAAATTGATGGGTTAAACTTTGTTTCATAACTTCTTCAAGATTACCATGTGTCCCTTTAAGCGCATAATACACATGATTATGTTATCATTGTGTCGCTGGCATAGCATGGCAGACTAATAGGGATCATGTCATTGTTAACCTGCAGTCTGACCTTGGCAATAACTTGAAAAGTATTTGACCTATGTTCATGACTCTTCATAAACATCTTCATCTTAACCCCAAGGAATGTCGTTACACATGTCGAATAACTGTTAAGTTTCATGTTAGCAGAGTTATGCCCCTTTTATTGTAAAACTTTAACCTGCAATCTGACCTAGCTCATAACTTTAAATAAGCACGTGGCAGGCGACATAAGTGCTCTGTGGAACACCCTTCTTGTTACAGATTAAATACCACCAGTTATAGTTGGGTGCTTGTTCAGAATTTATTCTTTTATCGTGTTTATAAGATTTTTTTATTTTAAAATTGAAAACGAGTTTAGGAGTGGGCTAGGACTGCCTGCTTTCGATTTGCAAATGATGGGGTGTTTTTTTTTGAACATTCAATCTATGGGTAAAATCCCTATTAAAATTAATTTATTGTAACTTATCTGATTTTGTTAAGGGGAGCTATGGTTTACCTCCCTGGAATTTGTCAGTGATGTTGTACTCACAGTTTTAATTAAAACTTTGTAAATTGTGATCCATCAAGGTATCAATTAAAGGTGATTTTTTATATGGTGTGTGCTTTTTATGAGGTTATAATTATAGTACATAGGGTTGGACTCACGCTGGCGGGAGACAAGTACCTGCCCCACTCTGTGTTACCGCATGTACTCTTACAAAATATTTGGCTCCAGTTTTCACATTTATAAGTCAGAATATGCTTATTGTTAACCTAAACGGAGATGGTAGAGACTTTGTGTCAAGTATTTGTGTATACTATTACCATCAAATTTGCATTAAATCCCCCGATATACCCAGCCGTTAATAGAAACAACTGAATAACTGATAAGAAACTTTAAAAAGGCACGCTGACTTTTAACTCTGCGTTTACATAAAAATTGCTTTTGCTATAAATAAACCATTTGGATCTGCACACTTCCTGTGTTGTGCTTAGCGTCGGCGCAGCGAATAGGGGATACAGCGTAATTAGTACACAAAATGTTTATTCGGCATAGTGTGTACAGTTCAATTTCATTCAGTTTATTTGTTAGCGTAATTCTCTTGTAACGCTTCCGAGTGCTTCGTCAACTGTTTCAGTTTATGTGTTAATAAGCATATTCTGCCTTTAAGCAATAATTCATAAAAATATGAGATTTTTAGATTCAAATTAAAGCTTAGTTACCTTACTTCAGTTAAATTAAATTACAGAAAAGTTTGGTTATAATTGTTATCAATGTACATGTATTTGCCATAGAACTACGGCCCGAGACTGCAGTATTTTTATATTATTCATGTTTGTGTTCGGTGATTTCCAAATTTCCCTTTTTGTACCTTTTTGGCTACTTGGGTTATTGAGTGTTGTAAGCTTAATTGTTTATGTGGCTAACAAGCCATTTTTTCATGAAGCTATCAACCTAACTTTTCATGAGGCTATCAACCCAATTGTTTATGAGGCTGTCTGCCTAATGTTTCATGAGGCTATCAACCTAAATGTTCATGAGGCTATCAACCCAATTTTTGATGAGGCTAACAATCAGACAATCAAATCATGCTGTTGGAATTGTGTTGTTCAGATCTAAACTTTTAATTACCAGAAATTTTGAATGAAATTAGGTGATTAAATACTCAAATTTACCCTAATTTCAATACTTGCAAATCATACTTTATAATTGACCAAATGGTTCAAGACAATTTAATTTGGCATGTTTTAAACTATTGCATCATTTAATCAGAAAAACCTTGGAAAGTATTTAAGAAAAATGAATAAATTCTAATTTCTGTTACACAGATATTTAAATATTTGCATGCATTTCTGAAGTAGCATTCTTTAAATAAATTAGTGCATATTCAAAAGGTTTCAAGTCCAGACACATGTTTGAGGGATTCTTCTCTTAGCTTGTTTGATAGAGGGACTTGAATCTTTCCAACCACACACGCACACACTTATGCACACACACAAGCCTGAAAAGGATGCTAACACTTTAAGCTTGCTGTGTGTTTTTAATGGCCAGTTTGAGAGGTGATTCTGTTCAAAAAAAGCAAATTCGGTATATATATGAATTATTTGTTTTGTGTTCATTTCATGTAAATTACAGATAAAAAAATGTATAAAAATCATTAAAACTATTAAAAATGAAATGATTGTGTTGGTTTTTAGCTCTACTGATCAGAGATCAGCAGAGCTTATGCCGTGGTGCGGCGTCCCTCGTCCGTCCGTCTGTCCGTCCGTTAACTTTTTTTTTGTAGCGACTACTCCTCTGAAACTACTGAATAGATTTTCATGAAACTTTACAGAAATGTTGCCCATGAAGTCTAGTTGATCCTAGCAAAAATTCATGTAGATGTGAAATCCAAGATGGCCGCCAAATCTAAAAATAGGTTTTTAAAAAACAAGTTTGTAGCGACTACTTCTTGAAAACTCTAAGGGATATTGCTATGGGACTTTTTCTAAAATGATCAGCATGACATGATGTTGGTCCTTGTCGAAAATCGTTTTGATTCGACGTTAAACATGGCTGCCAGCGGCCATCTTTGTTTACATAGAGTTATATAATGAAAACTTGTAGCGACTACTCCTCTGAAAATACTTGACGGATTTTCATGAAACTTCACAGGAATGTTGCTCTTGATGTCTAATTGATCCTAGCAAAATTTCAGGTCGGCCGGAAATTCAAGATGGCCGCCACAGCTAAAAATATTTTTTCAATAAACAAGTCTGTAGCGACTACTTCCTGAAATCAAAATCAATCAGTAGAGCTTCAAGGTCATTGACCTCTTGTTGTATTTATAAGAACTTAAAAACTCACAGATAATTAATGTGTGGAACCTTTCTTTTGCCCCTTCTCCCCACCAATGGGAGGGGGCATATACGAGGGTGCTTCAAAAAGTTCTGTCACTAGGCATATATCCTTTGAACTGGATATTACACTGAGATAAAGTAGTGTATTTATAGTACTACTGGGTTCGCTCGCTTAAATTCCACAACAAAAATGAAAAATTTCCTGTTATTTATACCCCTGAATTACCTCCCCCTATCACACCTTTTGGATACTGGCATCTCTGAAAATGTCCTTGTTACAAAATGTTGTAAAAATTATTTGAATAATTCTATGCTTTTAAATTTTCTTGTACGCCATCTGTTGTTATTCACCTATAATCCATGAAAATGATTGTCGAGAATTCGGAAAGGTCTTGCTGTAAACCAGATATGAGTGAATGCATATCCCTTAAATTTAGCGGAAATATAACACTGATTTTCTTCATTTTGTTTACGGAAATGTTATAATATCTTTTAAATGTCGTAATTATTCTCATAGTATTAATATGTTTTCATATTTTTTTACAAATCCTAGTCCTTCAGTGTTTAAATTTCATATTGAACACATTATTGTAGAATTTTGGACAAGGTTTAGTGAAAATATTGATCATCCAAAAACGCTATTTCAGAAGACTGCCCTTCCATTTAATGTCCATTTATCATTAAATTAATTTTACATGTTAGCTTGAAATGTTAAGTTCTAAGACAATGCCTTTTCATCTACCATGCTTAAATTCTGAATCTTGTAATGCACAAATATAAATGATAATGTATGAGAAATTTCAAAGGTCTTCGACAAGTACTTAAAGAGTAACAGGCATTTAAAAAAGTAACAGTTAACATACCCGAAAAAAAATCAGGACGAAAATGCCTCAGTATATATGTGATGTATATTAAATGTTCCATAACTTTCATCACACAAAAGATACAGCATTTACTTTACCATCAATGGAATGGTATTGAAACTCTCTTTCATTTGGTACCAAACATCAACATTCACAACGAGCACATAATTGTTAAAACGCGTTAGTGACAGAACTTATTAAATGACCCTCGTACAAATCGCACCGTCCATCCGATCGCAGTCCGAAAAAAAAATCTCAGCCATAGAAGAGAATTACATGTTACTGTACCCAAACGTTAATCATATTGAGAAGCATCGTATTGAGAAGGTGTGTCACGCGCAAGAATCAGGTTCATACCTCAAAGGTCAAGGTCACACATGGAGGTCAAATGAGATGTTTGTGTCTCAACTGTAACTTTGAAAGAACTGAAAGGAACTTCATGAAACTTCACCCAAACGTTAATCTCATTGAGAAGAGGTCTCAGCGCAAGGTCCATACCTCAAAGGTCAAGGTCACATCTGGAGGTCAAATGAGTCGTATTTGTCTATCAGCCTAACTTTGAAAGAACTCAAGGGAATTTCATGAAACTTCACCCAAATGTTAATCACATTGAGAAGGTGTGTCACGCGCAAGAATCGGGTCCATACCTCAAAGGTCAAGGTCAAACCTGGAGGTCAAATGAGTCCTATTTGTGTCTCAACTGTAACTCTGAAAGAACTGAAGGGAATTTCATGAAACTTCACCCAAACGTTAATCACATTAAGAGGTGACACACATTGAAGAAATATCCATGTGGAGGGGGCCTCTTCACTGGCTGAAATGCTGATCCATCGGGTGAGATTTTCTTATCCCTTGTGGATAATCATGTATAGTTTTCACCCTACAATTAATTTGCCTATAGGGTTACTGGACAGGCTTTCCAACTTCTGATCTTTAAATGTAGTCAGCTTTAATATATTTAGTATAGCCAAGACCAGTCATTAACATCAATGAATTACAAGTTAGTCAGATTGGGTTTTCTCCTCGCTCATATTTATGTGATCCCTATGGAAAATACAAATTGCATGTCTAGGTGATATGTGATGTTTCGGTTGTCTAGGTGATATGTGGTGTTTCGGTTGTCTAGGTGATATGTGGTGTTTCGGCTGCCTAGGTGATATGTGGTGTTTCGGTTGTCTAGGTGATATGTGGTGTTTCGGCTGCCTAGGTGATATGTGGTGTTTCGGTTGTCTAGGTGATATGTGGTGTTTCGGTTGTCTAGGTGATATGTGGTGTTTTGGTTGTCTAGGTGATATGTGGTGTTTCGGTTGTCTAGGTGATATGTGGTGTTTCGGTCAAACACTAATGACATTTGAATGAAACTCATATCAACATGGGAGTTTCTGTATCATCGGTATTTTACACAGCAGATGTATGCTAATGCACGGAATTTTTTTTAATTTAAAAGTTGCCTAAAATGCAGACAAAATAAGTAGTTTGTTGTTTTCCTTCTGTCTGTCGTCCGTGAGCTTTCAGGGGAGATAATAGAAATTATGGACACATTCATGATCTAGTGTGCTTCTTCATTACAAACCATTGTTTTTCCCAAATTTCATCGAAAGAATTTACTTGTTGAATATAATATGAACAAGGCAAAGCCTCAAGACGGGCGAAGCTAACTATTTTAAAATAGATCTAAACGTTAGCATAATACTGTATTTTTTAATGCATATTGAACTGAACGGAAAAGAAAGAACAATTATTCGGCCTGCATTTGCATATTTAGTACACTAGTGCAACATGCAAAATATATTTCCCAAACAGGAAGTTATGTAATAAACTAAAATACAGATTTTAAGTCTCTGGATCTCAAATTTCAATTAAACTGAGCAGTGACAGCCAATACTCATTCAAACTGAATGCAATTACCTTAAAAATCAAGTCTGTGTCATGTGTAACTTGCCATCATGTGTATCTAGTCCAGGCTGTCTTTGTTCCAGAATTTTGACATTGGGTATGATGTTTCATATCTGACTTTGTTATGAAGGATGTTTTGCTAATGAAAAGGTCAGTGACTATCATGTTAACCGCCTTGCAATATTACTTTATTTTAAATTTATTTCTATTTAATATTAATAATAAATAAAAGGTAATTAGCGACTGCAATGTCACCCAACTCCAAATATGTTATGTAATAGTGATATTGAATCAATCATTTTCTCACCCCACCATAAAATGAATTTAAGTTAATACCTAATGTCCTTAAATTCACTAGGTAAAGTAAAGGTTAGCCACTGTTCCACCTCCAAATATGTAATCATATTAATTAATTTAGATATATTTAGTGTCAATAATAAATGAAAGTTTCGCGACTGTCTTGACACCCACAACCAAATATGTAATGCTATTAATTTGTGGTAGAACATAACTCAGGACCAATCACAATTAGTAATCATGCTGGTCCCCATTTCTGCAAAATGTTTTCAAAATCTAAAATTTCCCATAGGTAACACTTGAGACGAACACAAACTACACACATAATAAGGGTGCAATTGCTTCTACGAAGCAGTTACAAGTAATGATGAAAAGGATACATTTGATCTGTTTGATTATTTTGATTAGACACATTGGTAAAATGTCATCCAGAGAACATGAGCAACTATTTTCTAAATGTTTGGATTAAATAATTGTCTACCAATATAGGCTATACGCAAAGAAGAATCAGCATCTGCATTGAAACGCTTGACAGAGTTATGCAGGATAGGGTTAAGGATATATCATGGGAGCAGTGCATTACATATTCATCTAAGAATGCATCTGTAATGAAAGGGAAGCACAACATTGTTCAGAGAAGAATTAGGGACAGCAAGCAAGCGGAACATGTTCAAAACCTCTTACATAGAATGCCTTCGGTGGAAGCCTTGTCAGAAATTACTACAACATTACGAGCAATGCCCTGAAATGTTGTCAGGAGGAAAAGGAAATGGAGAAAAGGAGACCTGTCTTAAACATTGACCACAATTAGTCAAAGTAGCAAAGAATATAGGGTATATGGTCCTAGTTAATGTTATTACCACGATTACAAGCCAACACTGTTAGATGTTACTGGAATGCCTCCGGACACCCCTAGCGTGTCGGGCAACTTTGTGGCCTTCAAATAATTGTGGACCGCTTTTGAAGCCAAATCCTGAGAGAGAAATAAATATTGTTGTTCATACATTATTTTGTAAAACATTCACTATTTACTTTTACATTATACTATATATTAGTAGACATCAAGTGCTTCAACTTGAAACCAATATTCAGGACTTAATTACACTATTCCTTTCTTCCAAAAAGGAATACATAAATAAATCATTAAACCATCAGTTTTATTTCGATAAATACTCTCTTTTTTACAGGAAGTATTTATATAATGTTTAAACGTTTCACTTACGCTTAAAAATCAAAATAAAGACCGAAAACAAAAAATAGAAAAAATAAACGTACGAAATTGACTGGTCTTCCACTTTGTCTGCCTTAAACTCTGCCCTTCATTTGACACGTCTGCTGTCTAGCCTACGGATGGAAAATGGCGGCGCGAAACATGACGAAAAATAAATATCGCATAGTATATGGGAAACAAATACGTTTTCATACTCCGTTACTGCAAGAGGGCTTCGCCGGGCGCGGCCTTCGCCCGTATTATCCTTGAAAGAAAATCAGGGAGCAGGTAAATGACGCCATGCATTGTTGTAGAAGTTCAGTACAGGAAGCAGTTAAATGAGGTCACGCCCTGCATTGTTGTAGAATTTTAGTACAGGAAGCAGTTAAATGAGGCCACGCCATGCATTGTTGTAGAAGTTCAGTACAGGAAGCAGTTAAATGAGGTCACGCCATTTGTTGTTATCAGTACATGTAAAGTATGTGCGTTTTACCTGTTAAGGACAATAAAACTTGCTCAAAAACACCTCAGGCTGTATTAAGAGACCACTTGCTTGAAGAGAAAACTGATTCAGTTTCAAATTACCTTTGTTTAGCCGGAATACGTAGCAAATCCAGTGTGAGGTTTGGTGCACCCTAGAACCGGTTTAAACCCCCAGTGGCATACTTTGCCACTGACCGTTCCAAGGCGGTAGCCCTATTGTAAACCCTTTTGTGTTTGTGATGTCGTTTGCATTGAATATTACTTTTGCCTTCTTGTTTGTCTGTTTGCGTGTTTGTTTCTGTGTTTTGTGAATGACTGTCCTCCTTGAATGCTACTTTCCCTGTCCGATGTTTTTATATTTCTTTATAGTTGGGCGATTTCCGTCTGTCTCAGTCTACGCGTTTTGACGTTTTGGTTAAAGTTGTTTTACTTCGTTTCTCAAAAACGAATGTCGGAAAGCTTTGAAACTTGGCACATATGTTCATTCATTACACAATGTTATATAGAGAATATTATGTCAGTACCTTTTACTATCAAGTTTATTAGGCGAGGCTTAGAAAACGAAGAATGGCGAGGCTCTGCCGAACCATTCTTCGTGTTCGTTCCGAGCCTAATAAACTTGATATTAAAAGGCACTGACATAATATTCTATTTATCATGTAGATTATCCATTATTATTATCTATTTCTCAGAATGGTACGCTTATCGAGGACGTCGCCATGTTGTTGTTTTTTGTTTGTTTTATGACGTCAGGCAACGTTACGTGAATGACGTCAGATAACGTTACGTACAATAAACGCCGAGGGATTCCGCATTGATTTGCTTTATTGGTCAGTGCCTAATTAAAGCAAAATTTAATAGGTCACCCCTTTATTAGGCAGAAAAGTGCATATCTGCATATCTGCATGATAAATGACAAGAACCATAACTCTGTCGTGTATTTTACCTGACTTATCCATCCTTTTTACTTAGATTTTAATTAATTAAAATGTTGAATTCGCTATCCGGCGTTCCCACCACTGTTGTTAGACGCTCATCGGGTTTGAACTCGGGACCCCTTGCATGTAAAGCGGACGCTTTACCGACATCGCCATAGAAACTAGCTCTGCGGCGAGACAGTAGTAATGCGCTTATAAACCTATCTATTTACATACCTCCAACCTTTTTTTTATATTTGAAACCTTATATCAGACAACACATATAGACATCAACATAGACAATGATCTAGGAGATCTGGACATAACCTCATGCAATGCACCAATTTAATCAGACCGGAAAAAATACACATAAATATTTAGGCACTCAGCGGGTTGAACTCGGTACCCCTTGCATGTGAAGCGGACGTTCTACCGATATCGCCATAAAAACTAGCTCTGCGGTGAGACTGTAGTAATGCACTTATAAACCTATCTATTTACCTACCTCCAACTGATTCCTACTACACTAGATGAGATCTGTTAAGAGTAATTTGTGTCAATTCAAATGCAAATGAGGAAACCCTCATAAAGTGCTTCAGTTTCATGTAAGATGTATATATGCATGAACTTGACCCGCATGCTACTTTCTGTTTAATTATTGTTTATGAAAATGTTTGGAAATCTTGACGACTCGGCTGGATTGTGTTACTATATTTAAATGGTGCTTATATTGCAAATATGTGTACATATCATTCAAATAAAGTATACTTCGATTACAGAACAGGAATATATAAGAGCCTTAAAGCATCAAATGCATTAATATTAATGATGTATACAACAATAACTGAGTGCGTGGTCCAGTGATAGAGCGCCGAACTCCAGATCGAGAGGTCGTGGGTTCGATCCTCGCCGCGGCCACGTAATTTATCCTTGAGCAAGATAATTAATCCACATTGCTTAGTACTGGTTCTACCCAGGAAGCCACCGAGAGTGATTAATCTAAGTTGCAATAACTTGTTTCGCAATCGATGTAAAATAAATATGTTTAAACTAATAACTAGTCGTCAAGTTTTCCAGTACAGACTATTTCATTAACAATAATTTAATCACATTGCACTTTAAATTAAAACATATGATGGATTTATTAGTATGTGGAGTGGCACCCATTATGCCATCGATCGCTTTCAGTTCATATCTTTCTATTTAATATTAAGTTTAAGTCGGTAACAAAACATGAGAATAAAAACTCGTTTGGGGCCTTAATGTAACAGTAGGGCACAAAAACCAGCTGATTATGCACTCAGTCAAGAAAGGAAGAGTGCATATGTATTTTTAGAAATATTCAAAAAGATGCAATGGTAAATTTAGCAAAACAAGTTAAAATATACAACATATATACATACATTAATAAAGTAGGGATAACTTTGTATGAAACGTTCCTTCTCTAACCGAGTATGAGGCTGTCCTCTCCGTACCCGTCAGGGGTGAATAATATGGCGTTTTCAGATCGTGTAAACTTGGCAGACACCACGGGAACTCTGTATTGTGCATTCAGCGGAGAGGTCGGGAGGCAGCCTTGCTAGGTTATATCTTGCCACTAGCAGGCTGCCGCTAGGCGGGGAGGTGCGAGGAAGACCACCCAAAATTCTCCACCCAGTAGCGGATGTAGGATCCAGCGGCACTCCAGACAGCACTTCAGCGCCACAGCGACAACAACATAGAGCGAAAGCGACACACCATCAACACATCTTCAAGAGAAAGACGCAGACACCACAACATACAGATACAACAACGCACCACAACTAGAAGTCCAAACATAATGCTGAGTCAACGGGGGATTCTTCGCGGGGGCTCATATGGTAGAGGGACTCTAGACCATAGAAATCATCATAAGAGTATGAGTTCCGCAAAATACGAATAAAAGGAGAGCAAACCCAAACGTGCAAAATGCCTGGAGTTGAGTGGGAAAACACAGGATGACAGTCATCTTGCTAATTGTTTATTTTTTTGGAAATTGTCATGAATGTCAGACTTTTAACTTCTTCCCAAACATAAAGTGAGGATATTTGGACAAATTTATGACATAAAAGTTTACAGGTATGTTATATTCGAAATTAGGTTGATTCTGCAATTCTTTTTGGACTCAGTATCTAATAAACAAATTTAAAATTCTCCAGACATGTTTTGTTTCATGAACATGTTTATGTTTATTTAATTCGAAATCAAAACACAACAATAGATATTTACAATTCACAAATTGCAATATCTGTGAAAAACGAGAATAAGATTTTATTCGATGACGTAGAAAACTTTGACCAGGCAAATTAATCCGCAGGTAAATGTATTTATCAATTATCTGGCAATAATTGTGCAGCTATACATTCAGATTTACCAGATTTCCCCGTGCAGTCACGCAGTGGTAAACGTAGTATCTACGTCATGTAAATAATACGCATTTGTACATACAACTTAGTAGCGGTTTTACATATATGTATCTCTCCGGGACTATCAAGAAATGTTCATATGACGTTTAACCGTAACATTTGTTGATTGATAATACTACAAAAAAGGTGGCCAATCATCTTTAATATGACATAAATGTTTACAGCAATGTAATGTTCGTGATGTTGTTGGTTATGCAAATTTGAGGGCACACGTTCTTTTGTGACACAGTATATAATATCACGTCAATTAACCTAACTCACTTCATGTCATCAATCGTCTAACATGTTTATCATTGGTTGTCTGTAAACGATCTTTCAAATAGTGATATATTGACGGATCAGGTGCAATTCTTCATGGATGCAATGTGTTTTGATCGACTTTTTGGGCAAATTAAAAAAAAAAAAAGCTTATGTTTGCTCTTCCTATGCTGGTGTTCTTCGTATTCCATTAAAAAAAAATCAACGATATGTTATAGTGTGGTTTCATCATGGTATATAAATAAAAAAATATACATAAACGTTTTTTATAAGGCATGATTTAATTAATTATTAAACTGTTTTGAGAGACAAGAGAGCAGAACAAACTCATCTAAAATTGAAACAAAAACAAAACATTTAGTCGGTAGGTTTTTGGCATTTAGGTAGGGAAAGTGCAAAAACACTGTATTTTTGGCTTTGGTGTAATATAGAGCAAATCCCGACAAATGTCAACATTGCAATGGTTTACACACATTCATTTTTGAATGCCTACAAGGATATAATACGTATTTATAATAAGACTGGAATGAACGAACTATCCTTACCTCGGCTGATAAGGCATTGTACTTTAGAGCAGCAGACCCCTATGGTGGTTGTTCGCTTAATGGGAACGTTTAGCCATCATATCATCTCGCTGAGAGGTTGATGTCCCAATATTACCGTATATATACCCATCATATCATCTCACTGAGAGGTTGATGTCCCAATATTACCGTATATATACCCATCATATCATCTCGCTGAGAGGTTGCTGTCCCAATATTACCGTATATATACCCATCATATCATCTCGCTGAGAGGTTGATGTCCCAATATTACCGTATATATACCCATCATATCATCTCGCTGAGAGGTTGATGTCCCAATATTACCGTATATATACCCATCATATCATCTCGCTGAGAGGTTGATGTCCCAATATTACCGTATATATACCCATCATATCATCTCGCTGAGAGGTTGATGTCCCAATATTACCGTATATATACCCATCATATCATCTCGCTGAGAGGTTGCTGTCCCAATATGACCGTATATATACCCATCATATCATCTCGCTGAGAGGTTGATGTCCCAATATGACCGTATATATACCCATCATAATCATCTCGCTGAGAGGTTGATGTCCCAATATGACCGTATATATGCTAACAGCAAAGCTGTAGATAAGCTGTGTTTTTGAGTATTTTACTCATACTTTTTTTAAAATTTGGAGTAACTTTACTCATCGAGTCACTACAAATATTATTTTTAAAAATCATGAGTATTATATTTGTATGTATTGTCCTGTGGAACAGTTTATTCCATATTATCATGATGGAAATTGTTCTGAACATGGGCCTTATATTAAGAAAAAAGGCCAAACAGTGTTTCGTTTTACTAAACATCCATTTAATCGGAGTGTTTGTCACCAACATAAAAGGGTTGACAATATGGCTACCGCCTTGGAACGGTCAGTGGCAAAAAAATCCGCTAGTTTTTTTTAAAGAGTTTCTAGGGTGCACCAAACCTCTTTCTTACCTCTTACCATACTGTCAACTAAATAAAACGGGACAATGTAAATAACGATATCCGCGTCAGGTTATATTCTCTAACAAGCAAGGCAGCATTAATAGACAATATACATATAACGCATACATTATCATGTATATATGAGTATAAAACACAAAAGTCTAGAAAGCCACATAGCAAGTACTCAATGACTTGCCAGAAGCCAGAGCAATAAGGGAACAAACCATTACGGGAGCGACAAGACAAGATTTAAGACAAGCATCAAAAGTAACCGTCCTTTGAAGATTTAGGCAGACATATTCATAGAGCCACACTCTGTCCGATCATCGCACAATCAAAGAGGAATGATGGTGGCGAACTGTACATGAACCACTAAACGCGCAGTCCGTGCGTTGCAACGTGATTTGGTCATCAGTCTAAATCAGTTGTTGGCAGATTGGAACTGATACAAATGATATAACAGGTAAATGCATGTCGCAGTGGGGTTCAACTCTCCCCAGTGTGCATCACCAATAGTGAACGGTTTATCTCCAGTATGAAGAAACTGGAAATCATGTGTTCGAGCATCACCAACACCTTTGGGTTTCTTCGGTGGTCCGTGGACAAGACACTGTAGGTGAGTCATTAAACAACATGGCAATGCAATACCCCGTATGATTCACCGTGAATGTTTTCTCTCCTGTGTGCATATCAATAAGAGTGAATTATTTCTCTAGGATGAATGCAATGACTGAATGATTTCTCTCCTATGGTGTACGATCGAGGTCGTAATTATTTCATTAGTGTAGACTGGGTGGTAGATAAGAAGGTACTACGTCAATAGTTTCATCGTTTAATATATGATTATGTGGACATCAGGATTCATATCGTATATGTGAAAGAGTACGAAAGTGGCCTGCAACAATAAAATAAAAACATATAAATCTACGGCTCTAAATTAAATATACATTATACTTGCAATTCAACCGCGCACTGAATTTAACACAATGGCTATGAATAAAATACAAATATAGCTTTACCAGAATAATAAAGTTGAATATATCTCTCAATACGCATCTGTATAAATGTAACAGTTTATACCATACTCGTCTATGAACATTACGATCTCAGGCTCGGTGTTAGAACGCACCCGGCAAGACATAGGGAGAAAATGAATGAAAGATGGATAAAGAGATCTGATAGGCTGGTTAGTTCTATTGGCGGGAATGCGATAGTGACGTGCGTAATTATCCGTGCAGGGTGATGGATCCCCAACTTACATACAAAGCTAACATACACCACGGATACGACATGGAACCACTCAGACAACTATTTATAGTACATCTACATCACATGACATACGCATGACAATCACATGACGATACAGTGCACAGGTAATCATAACAGGTACAGGTATAGCACAAAAGATATGTACACTCTGCACATCCATAGATAACAATGATAACACAATACATATATAAGTAACATTAGTATGATACTATAGTTCTGAGTATGGTACTGTCTTCTTTACAGAATGAATCGCAATGACTGAATGGTTTCTCTTCAGTGTACATCACCAAGTGTGAATGGTTTCTAGATGCAGTATGAACTATATCCAAGACGGTAGGTAGGCCATCACATATATCAGCAAGTTGCTGCCACGCACACACTGTACGTGTCAAATAATTTTAAATATTTGTGCTAAATATGGACACCTACCTTCAAGAGTAAACAAGAGGATGTTAGGTTACGAGGAAACAATAAAAAACGCACGCTCATCCCATATGACATAGTTCCCCTGCCCTGTGGAGGGTGATTTGTACACAAAATTGCAAAACCCGTTCTATTTTGTATGTGTATATTATTGTTAGGTATTTCAATAACAAATATTGAAAATTGTAACTTTAATGTTCATGATTTTGACCTTGGCCCCAAGAGTCATACACCGATTTCGAAAACTGTGTTGTCATCTTTTCATTCTAGGCAAGTAGTGTACTAAATGTGAACACCCTCCTTCAACTAATGTAGGAGGAGATAAACTTACGAGGAAACAATAGAAAAGCATGCTCATCCCATATGAGCTTAAGTCCCGTTCCCTGGGGGAGAGGTTCCGTACATCAAATCGCAAAACCCGTTCGATATTGTATACGTATATTATAACATACCATGTAAGCATTTTCATTTCAAAATATTGAATATCGTTTAATGTTCATTTAATGAATTTGACCTTTACCCCTGATCTCTGATCCCCCAAGAGTCACACCCTGAATCCAAAATCTTTGTTGTCATCTTTGCTGTAGGCGTTCTAGGTATCGCCTGTACAAAAATGAACAATATTCTTCAACTAATGAATAGAAGTTCGGGTTACGAAAGAAATCGTTGGTTTTCGTCAAAAAGTGCGGATATAATCACTGTGAGGGAATTAATCCGCACTGAGCATGACCACGCTTGAATGGTTTCTCTCCAGGTGGAGGTGGGGGTATAAATTGTAAACCCTTAAATTGGGATCCTCTTCATAATTCTTTGCTAAAGAGTTACTACATATGCTGATCTATCATAGACGTACGAACATGGGGCCCGGTGTCAGTGTTCCCTCACCCATAATCCAACAGGGGGGCTGGGCAGAAGATAGTTTAATCCCCCGCCCCACCCCACCCATCACCCGCCGCATCCCGAGGCCCAATCTTTTTTCTTTCTTAAAAATACGCATCAGTCATATTGTTCTTTATAAAAAATAACCTTTTTTATAAAACCCGTATGTGTACAATATTCAGTCAATATTTATTTTGTAATTCGATTTATTAAACAGTACTAGCTGGTACAGTGCAGAACTACGGTGCCATGTCACGTGGGTGCTGGGGTTTCTGTAGGAGCACTTCTCATCTAGTAACTCTGACATGTATCTAAAGCATTAAGCACCAATTTGACAATGACCAATACACAAAGACTTTAAAAACACAGCACTTTTATATTTAGAATATTTCCATTTAATGACCTAGTTCTAGCCTATTGTATTTATTGGGGGTGGGGGTTGAGAAATGTGTATAGGTAACTGTAAATCACTGTTAAATGTTTTAAAAAAAAAATTGTTTTTTTCCATCTTTTTTCCCCCTTGTTGGGTCAGTTTGACATAGAGTTATAGGGAAGAACTTAAAAAATAATTCTCTGAAACTACCAGAAATAAAGGTTTAATTTTATTTAATATTAGCTTTTGGATCCTCTACCAAGTTTGTTCAAATGGTGAACCTGTGTTCAAATTTGTGCCCCGCCCCGGGGGTAGCCAGTAGAGCGATACAGGCCCTCTTGGACCTCTTGTTTTTAATATACAAGTATGTTTTGATGTTTTGATGTTTCTATATATTTAAACCTAAATAACAATATTAATTTAAAATTATTTTTTAAATTACCTGCCTTTATCGAATGAATATTAAGATTAATTTGATTCTAATTAAAAAAAATACATTTATGATTTATTGTTTCTATATTTAAACCTAAATAACAATATCAATTTAAAATTATTTTTTAAATTACCTCCCTTTATTAAATTTGATTCTAATTTAAAAAAATACATTTATGATTTATTTTCACTCTTTTAACACAAACTATTAAATAATTTTGACATATGGGATACATTATTTTGATGAAGAATATGCAAATTAAGCAACCCATGTGAAAGCTAAAGGTAAAATACCTACATAAATACCTACATATAAGGATGTGAAAACTCACTAAATATTGCTTGGCTTCCATGACTCAAAAACAGCTGGCACTCAAAACTTGGCAGTAATGTTTGTGTCATGGTTGTTGAAGTGGGGCATATATGTCTTGTTTTTTTATATATTACACATCACATTGGCAAAATCTGGTAAACTCGCCTTGGTGTGAACAGTAGTTTAGTTAGTGTTAGCGATACAGATATGCAACTGTGGGACACCACTGCTGATCGATAATGATAGCTGACAGCTCAATCACTCATAATCAATTTTAATTGTTCAACATGCATATCGTTTGAGCCACATAACCGCATTTTTAAAGGGACACACGGCAATCTTGAAGCATTTATCAATTACTAATTTGTTATATGACGGTCGACTTTTTGTGGTGGAGGCAGACCAAACACTTTTCCTGGGTAAAACGAGTACTGTACACCTCCCGCCATCCGTAAGAATCGACACTTCACTTACAAGCCGAGCTCCCAGTGGGATTCGAACCCGCAGCGGTGAGAGGCGAAGGTTTACAACGCAGCGTCCTTAACCATTCGGTCACGGAGACGCTACTTATCAAGTATTAAACAATTACACATCGATTAATAAAGCGGGTATTATTTTAACTTTAAACCTGCTAGCTTATATTTAAATAAAATTATATAATAACACTTGGAGTTTTCAAAAAAGAAAATGTTATTCTAATATACATTAGGTATACATTAAGTATATTAGTGGTGCAATGTAATCAACATATATAACGACCGTAATATACAAAAACAATTCATTTGGCAGGAAGGATTTTCAAATATGCAAGGTACCTTTAAAATAAAAGCTCAAGGGATGTCGCAAAATTAAAAAAAAATTTGTACCATTAAATAGAAGAATGTTGATCTACATTTCACGAATGTCGAGTTTTTGATTGATGGCCTATACATCTTGGTATAATGTATTAGGTAATTTAATAATGGATGGTGAAATAAAGTGATACATTGTCCAGTTAAAACTGAGCATCTCTTGTTTATTTTCTCAATTTGCTTTTGACAATTTATCAATAAAAAGTAGTTCTCATTAGCGTGCCCCAGACGGACGATGGGACTGTATGTCCTAGTACACATGTACTAGACATAGGTTATCGATAGTTTTACCATTTTGTTGTGGAATCCAGTTTTGGTTGATGATGGCGAACGATTTAGGTTGATAATGGCGAACGAACAGGCGGGTGGGTGTTGACATTTTTGGTTGACGTTTAGGTGTTGTCAACATCTAAGGTCTAGTTCAGTTTAAAGTTAGAAGTCTAGTTTCATGTCAGTCGATATCAACCAAAGAAAGAAGTTGTATGCTCATATTTAACACTATTCATAATTTTGATAGAGCATCATCAAAAAAACTGACCAATCAGTGACCAGAAATAAGACATAACCTATACATTCTGGTAGGTGATGAACTCGGTCTTTATCCTTGATGTTCAACCAAGTTTACTGTTAAAATTAAGGTATCCACAGAGTGACTCTTTTAAAACCCTGCCTATTTCATGCACATTCATGCAAATTGATTAAATATATGTATCTTTTAAAATCAAAATCTTGAAAATTATGGTATTTTTACTCTGCCAAAGATTTTTATTTTACTTTAGAACCTAAGGATAAAAACCGAGTAACACAAATTTTATCACTTACTGAAAATAAAATAAAATCTCAACATCTCTGCAATGCAAAATTATGAATTATAGACATAACATATATTATTATTATCCATAACAAGCTTGGTACGTTCCTTCTTCTAAACGGGGTTAAAGTTTTAGCGCAAAGTGTTGACAATTCTAGTTTTTATCCATCGATATCAACCAAAGTTAGTGTGAAGCTTTATGACTATGAAATATATATTTAGTTCAATGAGAAGACAAGACACTGCATTTGAAATCGTCTCGCCTCTCACCGCTGCGGGTTCGAATCCCACTCGGAGCTCGACTTGTAAATGAGGTATACTGTACTGGTTCTACCAGGAAAAATCGCGTGGTCTGCCTCCACTACGAAAAAATCAACCGTCATATATGTGTGGCCTAAATTGTGCTGAAAATTTCGTAAAACATCATTAACCAAACCAATCAGCAACATTCCTTCATTTAAAACATAGTTATGGACCTGTGGAGTAATTCAATATCTGTATTTCCTCCATGCAGGAGATTATGAAATACAATAATATGAATACATTTGGAACAACATAATCATGACAAAATATCATATGAGAGAGAGAGAGAGAGAGAGAGAGAGAGAGAGAGGTAGAGATTAATATATACATTTACACAGATGTGAGAGAGGTTAATATATACATTTACACAGATGTTTACATTATTGTAATAGGTAGTAGGAATATTAATACCAATCGTGCGCTCTGCACTGAGCTCATATGCAAACTAATTTAACACTAGCAGTCTTAGCATATTTCGAGTTTCGCTTAACATTTGTTTTTAAATGACAACATATTACATATTCTGAGTGAAAAATATAAATTTGTCAATACAGACACTCTCAAATCTTGATGCGAGATGATAGAACTGATTGTACGATTCATTGTCAATATCTGTCCGAGGTGGCTCGCCGAGGACTTTACATGTGAACGATAATGGCTCGGAAGTATCTAACTCATATCTTAGATTAGGGCTTACATCCTTATTAAAGGGACTCACGGCAATCTTGAAGTATTTGAAATGGGTGTCTCGATCTATATATCCAGTATAATTTTTACTTTTACCCTGGTTACATTTAAATAAATCAAATTTTAAGTATTCACTATTTCGTCTTATTATACTACAAGTTTTAGTATATTATTGGTGCAATAATATCAAAAAATTAATACTATGCAAAACGAATGGCTTAATACAATTCTTGTAATTAACATTAATGATTGAATAAATGCAATTTATGTAGAAAAACTAACGGGATGCCGCTAGTTTTTAAAAAATCAAGATTGCCATGTGTCCCTTTACTATTCAATTATATTGGTAATAGTGAATGTTTTGCGTTAAGCCTTGTCTGTTTCCATGCAGAAGATGGACCAAATGTTGATGATGAAACTCACAGTCCTTGTTTGTTTGTATGGTGTTTTACGTCATTTTCAACACATGTAAGGTTATATATGACGGTCGATGTTTTGTGGTGGAGGCACACCACCCACTTTTCCTGGGTAGAATCAGTACTGTACACCTCCTGCCATCCTTAAGAATCGACACTTCTTCACTTACAAGTCGAGCTTCCAGTGGGATTCGAACCCGCAGCGGTGAGAGGCGAAGGTTTACAACGCAACGTCTTTAACCATTCGGCGACGGAGACGCTTCTCACAGTGTGGGGGGAAACTTAGTGTGGGGGGAACATTTAATTCGGCGAAATTCTTATTTATTGAATGTTGTTGATACGGTTAAACTAGTTTATATGGCATATATAATCTCATATTGTAAGAGAACAGATACTCTAAATACAAAGAACTCCATATTGTAACACATAATACTACGGAGCCCCGCAGGTGACATGCAGAACAAATAATTTAAAGCGTTATCACGCTTTACTACAGCGTTCGCACGCTCTAGTACAGCATTCGCACGCAGTAGTAACGCATTCGCACGCTTTAGTAGAGCGTTCGCACGCTGTAACTAGAGCGTTCGCACGCTGTAGTGGTGTGTGTGGGGGGAGGGAGCCCATGCCGCAATATGGGTGAAGTATGAATAATGATAATGATGCATAATGCTATCAAAAATCCTAAACCAAAATTATAGATATATACAACAGCTTAAGTACGTACTAGTTGGGGGAGGGAAGTGGGAGGGGGAGAGAGTGGGGAGAGGATGGGGAGTGGGGGGGGGGGCGGGGGGCAAAATAGCTATATGTGTAAGAATTGACCAAAACAACACAAAAATATGTAAAAAAAAATGGAGCGGTGGGAGTGGGGCCGGGGGCGAGGAGGAGGGAGCTCTACTACAGTGTGCGAACGCTCTACTACTGTGTGCGAACGCTCTACTACAGTGTGCGAACGCTCTACTACAGTGTGCGAACGCTCTACTACAGTGTGCGAACGCTCTACTAAAGCGTGCGAATGCGTTACTACAGCGTGCGAACGCTCTACTACAGTGTGCGAACGCTCTACTACAGTGTGCGAACGCTCTACTACAGTGTGCGAACGCTCTACTACAGTGTGCGAACGCTCTACTACAGTGTGCGAACGCTCTACGCTCTACTACAGTGTGCGAACGCTCTAGCTACAACGTGCGAACGCTCTACTACAGTGTGCGAACGCTCTAGCTACAACGTGCGAACGCTCTACTACAGTGTGCGAACGCTCTACTACATTGTGCGAACGCTCTACTACAGTGTGCGAACGCTCTACTACAGTGTGCGAACGCTCTACTACAGTGTGCGAACGCTCTACTACAGTGTGCGAACGCTCTACTACAGTGTGCGAACGCTCTACTACAGTGTGCGAACGCTCTACTACAGTGTGCGAACGCTCTAGCTACAACGTGCGAACGCTCTACTACAGTGTGCGAACGCTCTACTACAGTGTGCGAACGCTCTACTACAGTGTGCGAACGCTCTAGCTACAACGTGCGAACGCTCTACTACAGTGTGCGAACGCTCTAGCTACAACGTGCGAACGCTCTACTACAGTGTGCGAACGCTCTACTACAGTGTGCGAACGCTCTACTACAGTGTGCGAACGCTCTACTACAGTGTGCGAACGCTCTACTACAGTGTGCGAACGCTCTACTACAGTGTGCGTACGCTCTACTACAGTGTGCGAACGCTCTACTACAGTGTGCGAACGCTCTACTACAGTGTGCGAACGCTCTAGCTACAACGTGCGAACGCTCTACTACAGTGTGCGAACGCACTACTACAGTGTGCGAACGCTCTACTACAGTGTGCGAACGCTCTAGCTACAACGTGCGAACGCTCTACTACAGTGTGCGAACGCTCTAGCTACAACGTGCGAACGCTCTACTACAGTGTGCGAACGCTCTACTACAGTGTGCGAACGCTCTACTACAGTGTGCGAACGCTCTACTACAGTGTGCGAACGCTCTACTACAGTGTGCGAACGCTCTACTACAGTGTGCGAACGCTCTACTACAGTGTGCGAACGCTCTACTACAGTGTGCTAACGCTCTAGCTACAACGTGCGAACGCTGTAGTAGAGCGTGCGAACGCTGTAGTAGAGCCTGCGATCGCTTTAAATTATTTTTTCTGCATGTCACCTGCGGGGCTCCGTATAATACAGATCTTACCGGTATATGAGATAATTTTTAAAAAAATCTAAATCTTTAAAACTAATCAAAATCATAAAAAACATATCATATCAATCAAAATCAGTGGTGTTGGCACCGTATTGTTCAGGTCACAACATATCTTGAATGAAATCAGGCTTAGAGAGAATGTAGCGACACAGTCAAACAATATTTCTTAGTGAGAGTTCTGAAAAACTTGCAAAAGTGTGAAAGAATTATCAAAATTGGATGATAAACAAAGAAGATAGGATCATTTGAAGGTTCTGTTGAAACGGATATGGAAGCCGCTATTTTGAGGGCTATGACATCACAGTTCTAACTGAACTTATATGGAATATTTATAATATGAAAATCTACTGGTTTACTGGGGTAAAAATGACAGCAGCTGGATGAAAACTATGTAAACTTAATGGTAATAATGCTTTATATGACCAGTAAAGGATTTTGCGTTCATTTGCAGTGGTTTTCTTCGCTTTAAATGATATTTATCAATATTCCATAGATCTATATGGTAATTTAAAACTATGACGTCATAGTTCTCAAAATGGCGGCTCCCATATCCGTTTTAGAACAACCTTCAAATGGTCATATCGTTTTCGTTTACCATCTGATTTTGATAATTCTTTCACCCTTTTCCAAGTATTTCAGAACTCTCAATAATAGAGCGTGTTTGGCTGTGTCGCTACATTCCCTTTAACAACGTTTTGTATTTGAACATGTCAAAGTCAAGGTCATTTCACTGAGTAGTTTTGATTTTCTTTTTTCTTTCAGCTTTTAAAAATAGAAGTCCATTTATTCTCCCCGTCTAATGGTGAGCAGAGGGTCGGGGAGGACCATCCCTCTGTACACCTTACAGCAATTTAATATTATGTTTACAATGTACATGTACTAGTTAAATAATATAATATATATATATATAGCTATATCCTTAACGTATATGTACACATACGTAGTTTTGATTTGTACTACCATGCTCCAAACTTGGTTCTTCTAGAGCATGTAGTTAATACGAAATAGGATTAAACGCAGAAACGTATCATTAAAATGACTACATAAATCGCTTCGAAAATACCAAGGTCAAGGTCATTTGTTGTTTTGATATGTACTATCTATTATTCAGCTGTGATCCGACTTTGGTTCTTCTAGTACATTTATTTACAGAGAAACATAGCTTAATAAAACAAATGAACTAAATGACCCATTAATATCAAGGTAATGTGTTAACATAGTAGTTTTGATATATACTATTTATAACGCATTTATGATCCAAACTTCTTCTAGTACATGTAATTAATGTGAAACAGAGCTAAACACACTTTACGTTTAACGTTGACACCAATGTTTTCGCCGACTAAAATGTAACACATTTGCCTTTTCTATGGTGGCTGATTTTCGTTATTTCGCCGCGAAATAACGCCAAGCGAAATAACGCCGGGCGAAAAGACGCTTGGCGTTATTTCGCCGGGCGTCTTTTCGTTATTTCGTTTGGCGTCTTTTCGCCCGGCGTCTTAACGCCTGGCGTTATTTCGTTATTTCGCCCGGCATTTTTTCGTCTTTTCGTTATTTCGCTCCATGGCGTTTTTTCCGTCGTTTCGTTATTTCGCCCGGTGTCTTTTCGCCCTGCGTTATTTCGCTCGGCTTATTTCGCGGCGAAATAACGAAAAGACGAGATGGCACATATCAGCTTCCACACTTTTCTTTCCTTTTTCTTTTCTTTTTTTTTAGCTAGATTTGAAAGAATGTATCACACGGCAGGCATATTATGAACATTCATGGCACACAATTTGATTAAAGGGACAGGAGTTGATCTGGGAGAGTAATTGGTGTCAACACAAATACAAGAGAGTACCCTCATAATGTGTTTCAGTTTCATATGAAATGTGCATATGCGTTAAAAAAAAAAAAGCCGCATATAAAGTTTGTTCAAATTATTGTTTATGAAAATAATTTTGACTGGAAATACGACGACTCGATATATTTTTGTTGTTAAATCCTCAGTATTAATTCATATGGGGTTCATATTGCTAACACGTATACATATTATTTTTTTAAAAAGTGTAGTTGAATTACGAAACAAGAGTTTAGTATAGCCTTACAGTATTGTATAAATCAATATTAATGATAAATGCACCAAAATAAGCCGATTCGTCGATTTTTCCCGACTAAACTATCTTAACCAATGACGCAACCAAAATATCACGTGGCACCTTAACATTTTCTTCTATCTCCTCTCTCAATTATTCACTGATTTTGATGAGAATACATTCAACAGATTCATAGTGAATAGTAAAATGGGATTATAATAATTTATGTTTATTTTGAAAAAAAAGGAATTGAATAAAAATATGTTTAAAGTTAAAAATGTCCTCATTTTTCGCTTTTCTCTTAAAAATCAAGGATTTGACATAGTCAAAGTTTCCGTCAAACTCCATTTTTGTTCTAAATGTAAGAGAAAGAAAACTCCTAACTTTGGAAAGAATATTACATTTGTGATGGGTTTTGACATGAATAAAACTTGTATCTATAAAACTCTTCATGATATGGGTGTTTATAGTTGGAACATATTTTGTGATATCTTCTCACTGTGCCACGTGGAATTTTGATAATTTTCGTAGTGTCCAGTCTATTTGTTATTAGGTCTGTGTGTAACCACAAATTATGCCGGTTTTACTCGAATTTGGATGGACACCCAGTATTCTTGCAGATCGCATCCAGTCCCTTGGTTTCCTCCACCAATGGAAGCTGGAAAGCCGCAATATGATCTTAGCTGTTGGTGCGACTATAAAATCTAATTCAATTCAAATCATTTAATAATAAAAAATATAATATACGGGTATGACTACACGATTTATTGTCATTGGATGTAACAAAATATATACATACGTATACAAACGTGAAATAATTGGTGGTACTGATCTCGAATGTATTAAAGGGACACACGGCAATCTTGAAATGTTTTAAGTGGGTTTTATATATCCATTATCATTCTTACTTTTACCCTGGTTACATTTAAATCAATGAAATGTTAAGTATTCACTATTTCGTCTTATTATACTATAAGTTTTAATATATTATTGGTTCAATAATATCAAAATTAATAATATGCAAAAACAAATTGCTTAATACTATTCTTATAATTAATATTAATGATTGAACAGATGGAAAGTTATGCAGAAAAACTAGAGGGACGCCGTGAATTTTTAAAAAATAAAGATTGCCATGTGTCCCTTTAACTAGATCACAGTTACTGTTATACAATTTTGTAGGAAGTTTTGTTAAGCCCTTAACCCGCTAAGCACGACTATAATAGCATTTGTGTCCATTGTAAACCCAGATCACTCGCACACTGGTCATGGTTTACAATGTCCGTCTGCTGATCAGTCATGTCCCCCCAAAACACCCGTTTGTCACATAAATCGAATGGTCTTAATTCAAAGAAAGAACAGTCTATTGTATATATATGTAGCGGGTTAAGGGTAAGTACATCATACGTTATTGTGTCTATATATACACTATTTAAAAAATAGTAATTATGTCGATAAACATATACATAACCAGGATCTTAAATTCACGAAATCTCGTGCATCACACATGTGAGATGCCGTGCTTATACAGTGTTCACTTCTAAACAAATATAAATGAATTTAGATCTAGACCCAAAGTTAAAAAGAACAAAACATGTCAACATCCTTGCAAATATAGTCGATGTCCAAGTAAAACATCTTGATTAAAACATAAAAGTACATATTTACACATTTTCAAAGTTGAGGTCCCATAAAGCTATGTGACCATCTAAACATTTTGTACACAACTATTTCATATAGCGACATGCATACATTAATAAAATGAATTAAAAAAAAAATATGTATCGTCCACAATTGGAAACATGGACACATATTGTACAAATTACTTTTTCACGAAATCACTCAATTTCTTGTTATATCAGAGGAAATATACAATGCTTTGAAAATCACAACTCCCTAAGCCAATATATGTATCCGCAAATCAACATCTTTAACAAAAGAAAGAAGGTTGTCTGCGATGTTTGATGACATCTCGCCAAACCGTCGTCGATCTGTGATTCCATACACGCTTAAACTTGGACCTGCCTGTCAAACAAAGCTGGCCAAAACGTGACGTCAGTACTTCTGAAACAAAAATGCCAGAATAAGTAAAACAAATGGCAACACTCTTAATCAGAAATTATCTATATCGACAATGTACATTAGAAACGACTACCCTGTTAAAGATGGCCACCATACATAGAACGGACACGCATTAAATGCAACTTAATGACCACAAACAGTATATCTAGGCTTTTCATTACAGACACGTTCAATCCTCCGTGGTGCCACTGAGTTCCGTCGGTGTGTTCTTGGGCAAGACACTTTCCCTTAGCACCGTCCGTAAACCGGGCGGTCCCGTGTATCGGTTTATCCTCCGAGCACGTTAAAGAACCATAGGAATCTATTCGATAATAAGAGTGGGGCAGGTTCCCGGATTCCTATGTATCCTACCCCTCTCACTGGGGCGGCTCTAAATAACCTATACTGTGTTGGTGAGCCGTTAAACAACATTTAATTCATTTCAATACATTACAGACACCCACCCATATATGAACTTTAATATTATATAAACGAATACATACAGAAGTACTAGTTTTTTTTGTTAAGACGGTGTTTGGGTTGATTCTGTGTGATATATTCAAATGATATTCGTATTTTATATAAAGAAAAAAAAACTTACTAAATGTCACGTGCTTCCATGCTTTCGTCGTCGGAGCCATCATCATCCGCCGTCTGAAAGGATGTGGCGCTGTCACGTTTGTTCAATCTATTTCCGGTAATGGTGATGGAGTCCGTGCTGCTATGTGATCTATCTCGTGTCTCGTTCCTGAATTTGATGCCTCTTTTTAGGCTTTTATCACGTGACGGTAGGTTGGGGGCTACGTCATATGAAACCGTTTTAAGGTTGATAGTTTGAATTGGAGCTACCGTATTTTCATCATCTTCGTCTGACAGAACTGTTTTCTTGTTCCTGAAGTTTGCCAGTTCTTTCGCGCTGTGACGTATATTCGACGTGTACACAACATCATTAAATCCGCCAAAGTCTATTTCCCAGCGTCCGTTTCCAGAATCGAATTCCTCAATTCGGTCAAACCGATGGCCCCATAATAATTCCCTAGGGGTGTAAGAGGTTCGAACCTGACAGAATTCCCCAGTTGTTTCGATTGTACCTTCGACAAAAATAATAAGTTCAAATTTCTCGTTGCACAAATCCGCCGGCTTAACGTTCCAGAAGGGACTGCCTTCCGTTATTTTGTGCGTGAGAATCATTGGCCACATTAATACAAGCGTGTTTTCTGTCATGCTGTCTGTGTTAAAGTCTACCCTATTTAAATATATTGGATACACAACGCCTTCCTCTGTCACGTGACGCCTTACCAGCATACCATGTACCTGTGCAGCTAGCAGATGGCTTTTCCTAATATCCCCGACTCTGACTTGAATCGCGAGATCGCCGTCGTGGTGTGTGACGCAAGCGTTCTTGCTAAATAGAATTGTCTTTTGGCGACGCTTAGGTTGCGCAAATTTTACAAATATAAACCCTAATAACAAATTGTCCAGCAAAATACCTATAGTTATTTGTAGATACACCATCAGCAGTGTCCCGTTACAGTCGGTGTTTGGGTACGCCACGCCGTAACCGATTGTCGTCTGCGTTTCTATGGAGAACAGAAGGCATTTTGGGAAGTTATAAACTGTGCTGATGCATGGTCGCCAATTGGGGGTGTCGATATTTTCAAAGTCACCATGATTGTAGGCGATGATCCACCACATGACGGCAAAAAACAGGAAAGAGATCAGGTACGCGTTAAAGAAGACAGCGAACGCGTAGCGCCACTTAAGATCTATCAGGCTGATGTAGAGGTCGCGCAAATACTTTCGTCTGTGACCGGATAAACCGGTATATCTGCAAAAATAGTTAAAATAAATTAAATTTTCTCTCAACTGTGTACGTGCGTTTAGTCCATAATATGATTATTTTTAAAATATACTGTACAGCTACTGTTATTGTTAACTATGAAACAATATGTGGATGCTAGGTCCAGTGGTAGAGCACGAATTCCTGATCGAGAGGTCGTGGGTTCGATCCTCCGTCGCGGCCACGTTATTTATCCTTGATCAAGATAATTAATCCACATTGCTAAGTACTGGTTCTACACAGGAAGCCATCGAGAGTAATTAATCTAAGTTGCAATAACTTGTTTTGCAATCGATGTAAAATAAATATGTTTAAAACAATATGTGGGTAAGGCTTTCACAGATGTTAATGGTAACAAAGAGAAAAGTTAAAGCTCTTGCTATCAGTTCTGTCGCTCGGAGATCGCAAGTTTAGAGGTACCGTGAATACAACTTTAACATATTATATATTAAAATTAGTATATGTCTCAATTAGTGTTATCCTATAACTTGCTGTTTGGGAATATTATCATTAACGTCATGACATAAATATCGTAATAAACTAGTGCAATTAATATGCAAATGAGACCGAATCACCGCTCAGACGGTTCTGTTCAGCTCTGTTTGCAAGGGACATGCTCGGTTGCAATGGGACTTACAAACTGGAATTCCGCATTTAAGGACTGATCATTGTGGTTCGGGGAGGACCGAATATGATAGATAGATATATATAGAGAGAGATAATACGGCGTTTGTGGAGTCTATAGTATGCGATAAATAGAATTTTGCATCTCACATTTTAAATTGAATTTATTAAACCCGTTTGACAAAATTGATAAATACTCGGAACAGCCTCGGGTCATATAATGTTTCATCCAAGTCATTTAATAAATTCATTTCTCAACAGGATACTTAGATCCTCTATATGCAACAAATGTATGTAGTACCTCCGTAGTACATACTGAAGTATCTGATTAAACAATATGTATGCAGAACCCTAGTTTTATATATAAAATTGGATAATTAAACGGGAAATTTCCTTTTTTGAAATTATGGCTTGTGGTGGTGGTGATTTAGACAGTAGTGTCACAATAATGAGTGATTTAGAAGCTGAAAATTTGGAATATGTGACATATGACGTGCAAGTTGACAACCGCTATGATAGGGAGGGGTAGTCAGCGGTGGCAGGTGGTTGATAGACATCCAAAACGAAAACGAGGAAATACAGGTAGTATTGATGCACAAAGTTTTCATGATCTTTCTACCGATGATAAACTGTCCGTTTTGTTTGAAAAACTGAGTTCTGTAGAAAACAAACAGGATGAACAAAACATTGATGTGAAACATTTGACTGCAAGCATTGCCGATGTGTGTAAAAAAACAGAAAAAGCTGAAAGGTATATTGATATTCATGACAAAAAGATTAGAATGCTTGCTTATAGATCGATTGATATTGAATCACGCAGCAGACGAAACAATTTGATATTCTGGGGTATAAGCGAGAGATCTAATAAAAATTGTGGCCATATTTTGATAAATTTTCTGGAAGATGAAATGTGTATTGATCCGTCAATGTACTCTATTGATCGAGTGCATCGCCTGGGGTCAATTTCTCGCACGCAGTCCGGCACACAGTCCAGAGGTGTAAACGATCTGAAGCGACCTATAATAGTGCGATTTAGGGACTATGATGATACTGATTATATACTTGGAAAAGCGTATACATTGAAGGGTACAAATTTCCGAATTGACAGGGATTATCCGAAGGAGATTGTTGAAAAAATAATAATAATAATAATTTAAAAAAAAAATAAAATAAAAAAATATAAAAAAAAAATAAAAAAAATAAATAATAATAATAAAATTTAAAAAAAAAAAAATCGAAAAATTTTAAAAATAAAATAAAAAAAGGAACAATTTAAAAAAGAAAGAAAAATATTTAAACCCATAAACCAAAATAGTTTTAAAAAACGAGAAATTTTTAGTGATTTTTTTTTTACAAGTTTTGTTACTATGGCAACCACATTTCTTATGCGAATCTACCCAAAAGGGGAGGTGTATAACTACACCATGAGACAAACATTCTGCCAAGTTCGGCATTGGTAGTGCCAGCTGTTCTTGAGTATCACGAAGACAAGCGATTTTTAGTGATTTTTTACAAGTTTTGTTACCATGCCAACCACATTTCTTATGCGAATCTACCCAAAAGAGGAGGTGGACAACTAGACCATGCAACAAACATTCCTGCCGAGTTTTGGGTTTGTAGTGACAGCTGTTCTTGAGTTATCGGGAAGACAAACGATTTTTCGTGATTTTTTACAACTTTTGTTACCATGGCAACCACATTTCTTATCCGGATCTACCCAAAAGGGGAGGTGCACAACTACACCATGACACAAACATTTCTGCCGAGTTTCGAATTTGTACTTCAAGCTGTTTTTGAGTTAGCACGAAGACAGGCGATTTTTAGTGTTTTTTTATATGTTTTGTTACCATGCCAACCACATTTCTTATGTGAATCTACCCAAAAGGGAAGGTGCACAACTAGACCATGACACAAACATTCCTGCCAAGTTTCGAGTTTGTAGTGCCAGCCGTTCTTGAATATCATGAAGATAAGCGATTTTTAGTGATTTTTTACAAGTTTTGTTACAATGCCAACCACATTCCTTATCCGAATCTACCCAAAAGGGGAGGTGCACAACTACACCATGACACAAACATTTCTGCCGAGTTTCGAGTTTGTAGTTCGAGCTGTTTTTGAGTAAGCGCGAAGACAGGCGATTTTTAGTGATTTTTTACATGTTTTGTTACCATGCCAACCACATTTCTTAAGCGAATTTACCCAAAAGGGGAGGTGCACAGCTACACCATGACACAAACATTCCTGCCAAGTGTCGAGTTTGTAGTGCCAGCCGCTCTTGAGTTATCACAAAGACAAAGTGGACCGACCGACCGACCGACATACCGACATACCGACATACCGACATTTTTTTTATATGTTTTATTACCCTGGCAACCACATTTCTTATGCGAATCTACCCAAAAGGGGAGGTGCACAACTACCCCATGACACAAACATTCCTGGCAAGTTTCGAGCTTGCAGTGCCAGCTGTTCTTGAGTTCTCGCAAAGACAAGAAGATTATGGACCGACCGACGCCTGTGCGAAGCCATATGCCCCCATTCGGGTGGGGGGGCATAATAACAATAACAACGTGAAAAAAATCGTATTGCGACCATTACGTGAAAGATAAGTCAACATCTGTGATACGAGACCGCGCAGAGGGCAGATCTAGGTCACTAGTACGGAAACCTGTAGCAGTCAATGAAAAACAGGTACGAAATAAAGGTGCTAGTATTTCAAATACAAGCAGTGCAAACAAAAGGGTACAATACGTCAACGATAAACTACGTGAAATGTCACAGAAAAACAACACAGAAGACACTGTTAGTGACACGGAGAGCAATTCACAAACACATATTCAGCCAAATAACGATGATGATGTACATGCGGGAGAACGATTATAGGATAGACGGGAGAGTGCAGTCAATATAAATGTATCTTTATTAAATATACAGGGTCTGGTAGGCAGACGATTTAACAAACTTAATTCACCGGAGCTTATAGATATTTTTAATAAGCATGATATTAACTGAAACATGGACAATGAACACTCGAGTATTGACGTCAATGGGTTTGTGTCTTTTGTTTTAAATAGAACATTAAAAGTAAAAAACACAAAAAGGGACTCTGGGGGATTAATTGTTTATATATCCGAAAAACTGGTTACAGATGAAACCTTTGTTAAAACAGTTAGCGATAGTGTAATATGGGTTAAGTTGAATGGAACATTGTTCAATTTAGAAGGGGATTTGTTTGTTTGTCTTTGTTATAACATCCCAGTTGGAAGTAGTCGTGAAATATTTGAAGATCATGGATTATTTGATATTATAACAAATGACATGATTTCATTTGAACATTTTAACAATGCTAAATGTAATTTTATTATATGTGGTGACATGAACGCAAGAACAGCATCTCGAAATGATTTTGTTGAATTTGACTCTTTACACATTGATGATTTACTCCCAGATGAATATATAGTTGACACGTTTTCTGAACGATACTCAGAAGATAGCTTTTGTAATGAAATGGGAAAACTATTGTTAGATTTTTGTAAAAACACTGGATTGGGAATAGTTAACGGTAGAATAGGGGAAGATAAATACGTTGGTAGATATACCTGCGTTAAAAATAACGGTAGTAGTGTGATTGACTATGTATTGTGTAGAGCAGAACTTATTGACATGTTTCATAGCTTTGAAGTAAAGGAACCAAATATTCTATCTGACGATTGTGCTGTTATTTTTTCATTACGTGCAAATACAATTTTAAGCGAGCATATAGAGACTATACAAGATAAAACACTAGATTATAAATATAAATGGGACAATAATAAAAATGTGCAATATGTAGAAATGTTGAATCAGTCGAATGTACAGGAGCACCTTAATTTGATAACAGATGAGTTGACAACTGTGCATAGTAAAGAAGACTTAGATAAACATTTGGACGAGTTTCATAATATTATATCAGAGGTTTGCAGTCCTTTGTTTAAGAAAGTAATATTTAGTGATTCTGATAAACTTTCTCAGAATAAGCCCGTGCAAAAGCAGTCGTGGTTCGATGAAAAATTTGATACAAAACGAAACAATTTTATAGTAATTTGAAAGCATATCGATCTGATAAAAATGACACAAATAGAATAAGCATGACAAATGCGAGAACTGAATATAAAAGTACAATTCGGAGACACAAATACGAGCATGATAAAAAACAAACGGAAAAACTAGAAAAATCTCGCTTTAAAATTGCAAAATAGTATTGGCAGATGTTAAAGGGTATACATGCCCCTAAAAGATCAAACACAATCCACGTTGATACGTTTGCACGCTATTTTCAAGCCATTAATGATCCTAATGACGTATTTTTTCAACCTGATGATGATGTTTTATTCTTTAATGAGAGATATATAAATGGTGAGATTCAAGTCATGTTTGAAGAATTAAATTTTGAAATATCTCTGTTTGAGATTACTAAAGCTTGTAAGCAACTTAAGCTTGGAAAAAGTGCAGGACCTGACAAGGTTATAAATGAATTATTTTGTTATACGAATCGACAGTATTTTACCATATCTATTTAAACTATTTAATGCTGTTTTTAATTTAGGATATTTCCCCGCCAAATGGACGGATGGATACATTGTTCCACTACATAAAAAGGCTAGCATTAATGACGTAGAAAACTATAGGGGTATTACACTTTTAAGCACATTTGGCAAGTTGTTCACGCGAATTTTGAATAATAGACTAACCAGATGGGCTGAAAACTATAATGTATATGTGGAAGCACAGTCTGGATTTAGGAGTCAAATGGGTACCGTTGACAATATTTTTATTCTGCATGGTATAATAAAGCATGTAATAAATGAAGGTAAGCGTCTATATACTGCATTCGTTGATTTTACTAAAGCCTTTGACTATGTAGTTAGAGATATTCTGTGGTGTAAATTAATAAAAATAGGCATACGGAGGAAGATGTTGGATGTTATCAAATCAATGTACGAATCTGTTAAATCAATTGTAAAACACGGGAATGAGTTGAGTGAAGAATTTACATGTTATTTAGGAGTTCGTCATGGAGAATGTCTATCACCATTTTTGTTTGCTATGCATTTGAATGACATGGAAGATTATTTTATAGCTAACGATGTACCAGGTATTACCCTGGGAGATTTTAAGTTGACGATATTGTACTTTTTTCACAAACCGTTGACGGTTTACAGAAAGGTTTAGATGTATTATATGATTATTGCAGTAAATGGAGATTAAAAGTTAACACAAACAAAACAAAAATAATGGTATTTAGAAAAGGCGGCAGTCTACCAAGAAACCTAACATTTAGATATGATGGAAATATTATTGAAATAATAGACAGTTTTGTATATTTAGGAATTGTTTTTACGTCTGGAGGTTCTTTTACAACAGCACTTGATACGTTGGCTGGGCAAGCAGGAAAAGCAATTTTTAAATTAGAGAACTATTTATACAAGTTTACAGAAATTTCACCGAAACATAGGTAAGATCTGTTTGACAAACTTATAAAACCAGTGTTACAATATGGTTGCGAGGTTTGGGGTTTTTTAAATTCAAATGTTATAGAACGTGTGCATCTAAAATTTTGTAAAAATATAATGGGGGTGAAAAAATCAACTCAAAATGACTTTGTTTATGGTGAGTTAGGTAGAACACCCCAACAGTATAGATTGATAGCTATCATTAAATATTGTTTTAAAATATTGACAAGTGAAAATGCTAAATATGTTAAAGTAATATACAATATGATGTTAATTGACATACAAAATAACCCAAATAAACAAAACTGGGCATCTGCGGTACAGATATTACTTGAGCAATTGGGTTTTAATGACGTTTGGATTTTTCAAGGTGTAGCACATACAAATGCCTTCATAACAGTGTTTAAACAAAGATTAACCGATAATTTTATACAAAATTGGAATACACGTATACATGAATCGACTAGGGCTAACACATATTCGTTGTTTCATGAGTTTACGTATAAACCTTACTTAGATATTGTTAAAATAAGAAAATTCCGTGTGGTATTGTCATAACTGAGAATGTCATCACATAGGTTACATATAGAGTCAGGGCGTTGGCATAAGCCACATAAAACTCCAGTTAATGAAAGGACATGTTCTGTTTGTAACACATTGGAAGACGCATTTCATTTTATTTTAGAATGTACACTATATACTGATTTAAGGAAAACATATATAAATCGCCATTTCTGGTTTAGGCCAAATATTCCGAAGTTCATTCAGTTAATAACATGTGAAAATGGAACAACTATAAGAAATCTATCTACATATGTATATGAGGGGTTTAGACTAAGAAATTCTATTATCTATAATAATTAATCTAATGTATTACAAATCAATTAGTATAGCTCTTGTTAACCATTGTTTGCTACTAACACTCATAAGTATTAAAATATGTTGATATTAAAAAACACATGTGCAATCAAACCTGTTTTAGCGGTCACGTAAAATGGATAGACACCTGTCTTAAGCAGACGTATATTTAATAGCTCTGCTATTATCTTAAATTTAATTTAAGTTACATATTATTATCTTAAATTCAATTGAATTTATATATATTTAGTGGTCACGGATTTTTACCGGCCAATTTTGAGCCTCTGCATGAGTGACTATTTGAGACAGGTTTGAGTGTAATAAAAATAAAAAATAAAAAGATACGTGTGTATATATGTATGCATATATATATGTATGTATGTAATAAAATCATGCATTACATGTTGATATATATATAAATAATCACTATTTTACTCTCCCAAGAGATTGAATCTTGAACTGAAACACTTGTTCGTGAGTAAGTGAGTAATGGAGAAAATGTATGATAAAAAATGATATGTGACAAAATAGACTTTATATGTTGCCATTTATTGCCATTTATTGCCGTGTGTATATATAATGTATTGTGTTGTACCTGTGTACTCATGGACCTAAAAGTCTTTTGTATTTTGAATAAATATAAAATATATACGATAAAAAAATAATATAAAAATAAAATCTAATAAATTAATTTTCAGGTCATTAACCAATGAGAAAACATATGTAAATTATTTAAGAAATAAAATATTTCCAACGGGTTTATATATGGCCCAGACCAATACTTGGTGGGCGGGGCTTGAAGTTCATCGATACCAAGGGCCGCAAGCCCGCGGTTTCGATGTGTTTCAAGTCCCAAAACACCAGGTTTTGATCTCGCACAATATAAAACCGCTGGAAATATTTTATTTCTTATCTAACATGGAGTTGTATATATCATGAAACACATTTTGTCGAGAGATTGCACAAAATACAAACAAATTCTCACAACTTACATGTTATGCCTATCTCTCAATATCAAACGAGAAGAATATACAGCTTCGTCCTATTTAAATGTGTTGTTGGAACATAACGTCGCTTAAAATAACACATTTCATTGCATTGTTGTTTTGCATCTGACGTGAAAAATGACATCTCAACGGTTAACGTGTTTTCTGGCATTTAAAATGACGTCTTAACGGTTGACGTACATGACGTCAGAGGTTTATATAGCTTTTTTCAGACCACCCCAATAACCAATCAACACTGAGTACCTTAATAAACCATATTAGATATAATAATAAAACACCCTTAATAAATACGAAAAATGTAAGCACCCATACCTGATTCGGTAGTGCCCGTTCTTCCTCATGATCGCCTGACGCTTTTCTTCCAACTCTTCTTTCGATTCCAGATTGAACTTTCTTCTGCAATAACACATAAAAATGCATGAAAAATATATAATGGCCAATATCCATATAAATCGCACTTTCTTATCCATATGTATATAGAATTAGAAATGAATATTTGAATGAAATAGTGTTCTTTCTCTTTCATTTGTTGTCTTGTTTACGGATATTGGATCACCATCCGGCATGGCACCGATACGCCGTATATAATTTAAAGTAGCTTTCCCGCCAACAACAGCCACATTTTACAAAAGATGTAGACATGTTCTAAACATACTGACAAGGAGTTATATATATAACTTACATATTTTGAGAATCCAAACTCTATAGGCACTTTATAAACAGCTTTAACAAGCCAGGCTAAAGACACACAAACAAATGGAGCGTCGACGTAAGAGTTACCAACTCGTAATTAATGTTTTGCATATTCATTCACGGGTATTTCAACAACCGGTGAATAAACCTTTAGTTTTAATCGGTACATACACATTATTATAAGACCTGAATACCTGAATAGAGTTTTGATAAACGGGTTTGTAGTGTAATTTTGGCGTTATTTTGTAGTTTAGTTTCTATAAACTGACCGGGGACGATCTGAAAGCAATATGCGCGTCAGTCTAGGTACGAATACAGCCAGTTGTGCTTCAGTTTCATATCCATTAATCTTGGTCCCGTGCTCAGTACACTTTTAATTATTATTTATGAAATAGTTTGATAAAGAAAACTTAACGACTCCGCTTGTTGTATTGTAATGTATGTATGCATATGACTTATACTCACAACTGATTTTGAAATACTAAATTAATCTACGGTAAACTATACTCTTTGTTTATTTTCAGTAAGGTGTTGTTAATGACTCAAGTATAGAGTTTGTCGTTTAGACCCATCGAAGCGGATAATAGCTAGGATTATAGATGTGTGGCCGGGGCTCGGTGATATGTACACTATTATATTTCGATAATCTTAAAGTAGCTATCCCGCCAATAACAGCCAAATTTGACAAATGTAAACCGTTTCTAAACCTACTGACGACGAGGTATATATATATATATATATAACTTACATATTTTTAGAATCTAAGCTCTGTGGACACAACATAAACGATTTTAACCAGCCAGGCTAAACCCCAAAAGTGGAGCGTCGAATTAGGAGTTACCAACGCATATTCAATCACGGGTATTTTAAAAACCCGTGAATAAACATATAGAGCTTATTTAACTGCTGGGATCGATTATAGGGAAATCCTTCACGAGTGGTTGCCGTGTGGTTCTTTTCACGAACGAGCGCAAACGAGAGAGTGAAAAAACAAAGCATGTCTACCTTCAAGTGAAGGATTACCCAATAATCGATCCCAGCAGTTAAATAATCTATTTATTACATTTAAATTACGTTTTTGCAAACAAATATTCGCTTTATTGAACGTTATCGGCGGATGATGTCGACGTCAGCAACACTTTGTTGACGTCACGACTTAACGTCGCAACGTTAGTTATTATTGTGTTCTAAGTTAGTAACGTTAGTTATTATTGTGTTCCGAGTTAGTTATTAATATTTAGCGATTATGAATATTCTTGCACTGAGAAATCCCGATCTTTCACGCATAGAAATGTAATAAATGCTTTTAATCGACACTTATATATTATTATATGACCCGAAAATCTGGATAAAGTTTTGATAAATGGTTTTGTAGTGTAACTGTGCCGTTATTTGGCGGGTTAGTTTCTTTAAATAGGAATAGCTATAGTTATATGTTTCAAGTATTTTTGAATATTTTTATAAATAATATGATATTCATATGTCATATGTTACAAATAAATAAAACATTAAGCACTTATAGAACATTTCTAATAAAACAAAACTTACCTGAAAAAGTTCTTAATCCCCAACAAGCCTCCGCGTCGTTTGGTTTCCATGTCGTCATACAAATAGATTGCGCCCACTTCAGGGTTCTCTTTTGTGTCTATGGGCATGTCGTCTGCCTCAGTGTCGTTCACTTTAATTATTTGATATTTTAGTTCGGTTTAGAAACCCCTGAAAGTTGTTTCAAAATATAACGTTCAACAAACTCAAAGTCGTTAAACTATTTACGCTTAAGTATTAAAAATTCACGTATCCATAATAAATGATTAATTATGTTTCTTTTTAAAACGTTTAGTCCTGCTCATAACTCATGAAATGTCTAAATGAACTTTTATTCCAGTCGTCAATTTACAAAGTGTTCAATTTACGAAGGAATGTGGTCACGTGACCGTTCAAAATTCGTCTGCGACAGTTACAAATTAATTGTCAAACCTTGCAAGACAATGCGCAATTAATATCATAAAATGAACAAATCTGTGTAAATTTGACAGGACTGGTGTTTCTTTTGTTTTAAATTCGTATCGTTCGTTGTATGCCGCCTCAGGACTTTTATGACACCTCGAAATTTGTAACTGAACGTCAAATTTAATATGATTTTACCAAACTGATCATTGTGGTACGGGGAGGACGGAATATGATAGATAGATATATATAGAACATACGGCGTTTGTGAGCCTATAGTATGCGATAAATATAGTTTTTAATCTTACATTTTAAATTGAATTTATTAAACCCGTTTGACAAAATTCATATAATACTCGGCACAGACTCGGGTCATATAATGTTATCCAAATCGCTTAATCAATTCATTTCTAAACAGGATACTTTGATCCTCTTGATGCAACGAATGCATGTAGTACCTACGTAGTACATACTGGGTTATCTGATTAAACAACGAATGTATGAAGTACCTACGTAGTACATACGGGGTATCTGATTAAACAACGAATGTATGAAGTACCTACGTAGTATATACGGGGTTATCTGATTAAACAACGAATGTATGAAGTACCTACGTAGGACATACGGGGTTATCTGATTAAACAACGAATGCATGAAGTACCTACGTAGGACATACGGGGTCATCTGATTAAACAACGAATGTATGAAGTACCTACGTAGGACATACGGGGTTATCTGATTAAACAACGAATGCATGAAGTACCTACGTAGGACATACGGGGTTATCTGATTAAACAACGAATGTATGTAGTACCCACGTAGTATATACGGGGTTATCTGATTAAACAACGAATGCATGAAGTACCTACGTAGGACATACGGGGTTATCTGATTAAACAACGAATGCATGTAGTACCTACGTAGTATATACGGGGTTATCTGATTAAACAACGAATGCATGAAGTACCTACGTAGGACATACGGGGTTATCTGATTAAACAACGAATGTATGTAGTACCCACGTAGTATATACGGGGTTATCTGATTAAACAACGAATGCATGAAGTACCTACGTAGGACATACGGGGTTATCTGATTAAACAACGAATGTATGTAGTACCCACGTAGTATATACGGGGTTATCTGATTAAACAACGAATGCATGAAGTACCTACGTAGGACATACGGGGTTATCTGATTAAACAACGAATGTATGAAGTACCCACGTAGTATATACGGGGTTATCTGATTAAACAACGAATGTATGAAGTACCTACGTAGTATATACGGGGTTATCTGATTAAACAACGAATGCATGTAGTACCTACGTAGTATATACGGGGTTATCTGATTAAACAACGAATGTATGAAGTACCTACGTAGTATATACGGGGTTATCTGATTAAACAACGAATGTATGAAGTACCTACGTAGGACATACGGGGTTATCTGATTAAACAACGAATGCATGAAGTACCTACGTAGGACATACGGGGTTATCTGATTAAACAACGAATGTATGAAGTACCTACGTAGGACATACGGGGTTATCTGATTAAACAACGAATGCATGAAGTACCTACGTAGGACATACGGGGTTATCTGATTAAACAACGAATGTATGTAGTACCCACGTAGTATATACGGGGTTATCTGATTAAACAACGAATGCATGAAGTACCTACGTAGGACATACGGGGTTATCTGATTAAACAACGAATGTATGTAGTACCCACGTAGTATATACGGGGTTATCTGATTAAACAACGAATGCATGAAGTACCTACGTAGGACATACGGGGTTATCTGATTAAACAACGAATGTATGAAGTACCCACGTAGTATATACGGGGTTATCTGATTAAAGAACGAATGTATGTAGTACCCACGTAGTATATACGGGGTTATCTGATTAAACAACGAATGTATGAAGTACCCACGTAGTATATACTGGGGTATCTGATTAAACAACGAATGTATGTAGTACCCACGTAGTATATACGGGGTTATCTGATTAAACAACGAATGTATGAAGTACCCACGTAGTATATACTGGGGTATCTGATTAAACAACGAATGTATGTAGTACCCACGTAGTATATACTGGGGTTATCTGATTAAACAACGAATGTATGAAGTACCCACGTAGTATATACTGGGGTATCTGATTAAACAACGAATGTATGTAGTACCCACGTAGTATATACGGGGTTATCTGATTAAACAACGAATGTATGAAGTACCCACGTAGTATATACTGGGGTATCTGATTAAACAACGAATGTATGTAGTACCCACGTAGTATATACTGGGGTTATCTGATTAAACAACGAATGTATGAAGTACCCACGTAGTATATACTGGGGTATCTGATTAAACAACGAATGTATGTAGTACCCACGTAGTATATACTGGGGTATCTGATTAAACAACGAATGTATGAAGTACCCACGTAGTATATACTGGGGTATCTGATTAAACAACGAATGTATGTAGTACCCACGTAGTATATACGGGGTTATCTGATTAAACAACGAATGTATGAAGTACCCACGTAGTATATACGGGGTTATCTGATTAAACAACGAATGTATGAAGTACCCACGTAGTATATACGGGGTTATCTGATTAAACAACGAATGTATGAAGTACCCACGTAGTATATACGGGGTTATCTGATTAAACAACGAATGTATGAAGTACCCACGTAGTATATACGGGGTTATCTGATTAAACAACATACACACGTATTACATACGGGGTATCTGATTAAACAACGAATGTATGTAGTACCCACGTAGTATATACTGGGGTATCTGATTAAACAACGAATGTATGTAGTACCCACGTAGTACATACGGGGTTATCTGATTAAACAAGGAATGCATGTAGTATCTACGTAGTACATACTGGGGTATCTGATTAAACAACGAATGCATGTAGTACCTACGTAGTATATACGGGGTTATCTGATTAAACAACGAATGCATGTAGTATCTACGTAGTACATACTGGGTATCTGATTAAACAACGAATGCATGTAGTACCTACGTAGTATATACGGGGTATCTGATTAAACAACGAATGTATGTAGTACCCACGTAGTATATACGGGGTATCTGATTAAACAACGAATGCATGAAGTACCTACGTAGTATATACGGGGTTATCTGATTAAACAACGAATGCATGTAGTACCTACGTAGTACATACGGGGTTATCTGATTAAACAACGAATGCATGTAGTACCTACGTAGTATATACGGGGTTATCTGATTAAACAACGAATGCATGTAGTACCTACGTAGTATATACGGGGTTATCTGATTAAACAACGAATGTATGTAGTACAGTACCTATGTAGTTTATACTGGGTTATCTGATTAAACGACGAATGCATGTAGTACCTATGTAGTATATACTGGGTTATCTGATTAAACGACGAATGCATGTAGTACCTATGTAGTATATACGGGGTTATCTGATTAAACAATGAATGCATGTAGTACCTACGTAGTATATACGGGGTTATCTGATTAAACAACGAATGTATGTAGTACCCACGTAGTATATACGGGGTTATCTGATATAACAACGAATACATGTAGTACCTATGTAGTATATACGGGGTATCTGATATAACAACGAATGCATGTAGTACCTACGTAGTATATACGGGGTTATCTGATTAAACAACGAATGTATGTAGTACCTGCGTAGTATATACGGGGTTATCTGATTAAACGACGAATGCATGTAGTACCTATGCAGTATATACGGGGTTATCTGATATAACAACGAATGCATGTAGTACCTACGTAGTATATACGGGGTTATCTGATTAAACAACGAATGCATGTAGTACCTGCGTAGTATATACGGGGTTATCTGATTAAACGACGAATGCATGTAGTACCTACGTAGTATATACGGGGTTATCTGATATAACAACGAATGTATGTAGTACCTGCGTAGTATATACGGGGTTATCTGATTAAACCACGAATGCATGTAGTACCTACGTAGTATATACGGGGTTATCTGATATAACAACGAATGTATGTAGTACCTGCGTAGTATATACTGGGTTATCTGATTAAACGACGAATGCATGAAGTACCTATGTAGTATATACTGGGTTATCTGATTAAACAATGAATGTATGTAGTACCTACGTAGTATATACTGGGTTATCTGATTAAACGACGAATGCATGTAGTACCTATGCAGTATATACGGGGTATCTGATTAAACAATGAATGCATGTAGTACCTACGTAGTACATACGGGGTTATCTGATTAAACAACGAATGTATGTAGTACCCACGTAGTATATACGGGGTTATCTGATATAACAAAGAATAAATGTAGTACCTATGTAGTATATACGGGGTTATCTGATTAAACAACGAATGTATGTAGTACCCACGTAGTACATACGGGGTTATCTGATATAACAACGAATGCATGTAGTACCTACGTAGTATATACGGGGTTATCTGATTAAACAACGAATGTATGTAGTACCTGCGTAATATATACGGGGTTATCTGATTAAACGACGAATGCATGTAGTACCTATGCAGTATATACGGGGTTATCTGATATAACAACGAATGCATGTAGTACCTACGTAGTATATACGGGGTTATCTGATTGAACAACGAATGCATGTAGTACCTGCGTAGTATATACGGGGTTATCTGATATAACAACGAATGTATGTAGTACCTGCGTAGTATATACGGGGTTATCTGATTAAACGACGAATGCATGTAGTACCTACGTAGTATATACGGGGTTATCTGATATAACAACGAATGTATGTAGTACCTGCGTAGTATATACGGGGTTATCTGATTAAACGACGAATGCATGTAGTACCTATGCAGTATATACGGGGTTATCTGATATAACAACGAATGCATGTAGTACCTACGTAGTATATACGGGGTTATCTGATTAAACAACGAATGTATGTAGTACCTGCGTAGTATATACGGGGTTATCTGATTAAACAACGAATGTATGTAGTACCTGCGTAGTATATACGGGGTTATCTGATTAAACAACGAATGTATGTAGTACCTGCGTAGTATATACGGGGTTATCTGATTAAACAACGAATGCATGTAGTACCTACGTAGTATATACGGGGTTATCTGATATAACAACGAATGTATGTAGTACCTGCGTAGTATATACGGGGTTATCTGATTAAACGACGAATGCATGTAGTACCTATGCAGTATATACGGGGTTATCTGATATAACAACGAATGCATGTAGTACCTACGTAGTATATACGGGGTTATCTGATTAAACAACGAATGTATGTAGTACCTGCGTAGTATATACGGGGTTATCTGATTAAACAACGAATGTATGTAGTACCTACGTAGTATATACGGGGTTATCTGATTAAACAACGAATGCATGTAGTACCTACGTAGTACATACGGGGTTATCTGATTAAACAACGAATGTATGTAGTACAGTACCTATGTAGTTTATACTGGGTTATCTGATTAAACGACGAATGCATGTAGTACCTATGTAGTATATACGGGGTTATCTGATTAAGCAACGAATGCATGTAGTACCTACGTATCACATACGGGGTATCCGATTAAACGACGAATGCATGTAGTACCTATGTAGTATATACTGGGTTATCTGATTAAACGACGAATGCATGTAGTACCTGCGTAGTATATACGGGGTTATCTGATTAAACAACGAATGTATGTAGTACCTACGTAGTACATACGGGGTTATCTGATTAAACGACGAATGCATGTAGTACCTACGTAGTATATACGGGGTTATCTGATTAAACAACGAATGTATGTAGTACAGTACCTATGTAGTTTATACTGGGTTATCTGATTAAACGACGAATGCATGTAGTACCTATGTAGTATATACGGGGTTATCTGATTAAACAACGAATGTATGTAGTACCTGCGTAGTATATACGGGGTTATCTGATTAAACAACGAATGCATGTAGTACCTACGTAGTATATACGGGGTTATCTGATTAAACGACGAATGCATGTAGTACCTATGTAGTATATACTGGGTTATCTGATTAAACGACGAATGCATGTAGTACCTGCGTAGTATATACGGGGTTATCTGATTAAACGACGAATGCATGTAGTACCTACGTAGTATATACGGGGTTATCTGATTAAACGACGAATGCATGTAGTACCTGCGTAGTATATACGGGGTTATCTGATTAAACAACGAATGTATGTAGTACAGTACCTATGTAGTTTATACTGGGTTATCTGATTAAACGACGAATGCATGTAGTACCTATGTAGTATATACTGGGTTATCTGATTAAACAACGAATGCATGTAGTACCTGCGTAGTATATACGGGGTTATCTGATTAAACGACGAATGCATGTAGTACCTACGTAGTATATACGGGGTTATCTGATTAAACGACGAATGCATGTAGTACCTACGTAGTATATACGGGGTTATCTGATTAAACGACGAATGCATGTAGTACCTACGTAGTATATACGGGGTTATCTGATTAAACAACGAATGTATGTAGTACAGTACCTACGTAGTATATACGGGGTTATCTGATATAACAACGAATGTATGTAGTACCTGCGTAGTATATACGGGGTTATCTGATTAAACGACGAATGCATGTAGTACCTATGCAGTATATACGGGGTTATCTGATTAAACAACGAATGCATGTAGTACCTACGTAGTATATACGGGGTTATCTGATTAAAAAACGAATGTATGTAGTACCTGCGTAGTATATACGGGGTTATCTGATTAAACAACGAATGCATGTAGTACCTATGTATTACATACGGGGTATCTGATTAAACAACGAATGCATGTAGTACCTATGCAGTATATACGGGGTATCTGATTAAACAACGAATGCATGTAGTACCTACGTAGTATATACGGGGGTATCTGATTAAACAACGAATGCATGTAGTACCTACGTAGTATATACTGGGTTATCTGATTAAACAACGAATGTATGTAGTACAGTACCTATGTAGTTTATACTGGGTTATCTGATTAAACGACGAATGCATGTAGTACCTATGTAGTATATACTGGGTTATCTGATTAAACGACGAATGCATGTAGTACCTATGTAGTATATACGGTGTTATCTGATTAAGCAACGAATGCATGTAGTACCTACGTATCACATACGGGGTATCCGATTAAGCAACGAATGCATGTAGTACCTACGTAGTATATACGGGGTTATCTGATTAAGCAACGAATGCATGTAGTACCTACGTATCACATACGGGGTTATCTGATTAAACAACGAATGTATGTAGTACCTACGTAGTATATACGGGGTTATCTGATTAAACAACGAATGCATGTAGTACCTACGTAGTATATACGGGGTTATCTGATTAAACAACGAATGCATGTAGTACCTACGTAGTATATACGGGGTTATCTGATTAAACAACGAATGCATGTAGTACCTACGTAGTACATACGGGGGTATCTGATTAAACAACGAATGCATGTAGTACCTACGTAGTACATACGGGGTTATCTGATTAAACAATGAATGCATGTAGTACCTACGTAGTATATACGGGGTTATCTGATTAAACAACGAATGTATGTAGTACCTACGTAGTATATACGGGGTTATCTGATTAAACAACGAATGCATGTAGTACCTACGTAGTACATACGGGGGTATCTGATTAAACAACGAATGCATGTAGTACCTACGTAGTACATACGGGGTATCTGATTAAACAATGAATGCATGTAGTACCTACGTAGTACATACGGGGTATCTGATTAAACAATGAATGCATGTAGTACCTACGTAGTATATACGGGGTTATCTGATTAAACAACGAATGTATGTAGTACCTATGTAGAATATACTGGGGTATCTAATTAAACAATGAATGCATGTAGTTCCTACGTAGTACATACGGCGTTATCTGATTAAACAACGAATGCATGTAGTACCTATGTAGTATATAGAGGGGTATCTGATTAAACAATGAATGCATGTAGTACCTACTTAATACATACGGGGTATCTGATTAAACAATGAATGCATGTAGTACCTACGTAGTACATACGGGGTATCTGATTAAACAATGAATGCATGTAGTACCTACGTAGTATATACGGGGTTATCTGATTAAACAACGAATGTATGTAGTACCTATGTAGAATATACTGGGGTATCTAATTAAACAATGAATGCATGTAGTACCTACGTAGGACATACTGGGGTATCTGATTAAACAATGAATGCATGTAGTACCTACGTAGTACATACGGGGTTATCTGATTAAACAACGAATGCATGTAGTACCTACGTAGGACATACTGGGGTATCTGATTAAACAATGAATGCATGTAGTACCTATGTAGTATATAGAGGGGTATCTGATTAAACAACGAATGTATGTAGTACCTACGTAGTATATACGGGGTATCTGATTAAAAGACGAATACATGTAGTACCTATGTAGTATATACTGGGTTATCTGATTAAAACACGAATGCATGTAGTACCTATGTAGTATATAGTGGGGTATCTGATTAAGCAACGAATGCATGTAGTACCTATGTAGTATATAGTGGGGTATCTGATTAAACAATGAATGCATGTAGTACCTACGTAGTACATACGGGGTATCTGATTAAACAACGAATGCATTTAGCACCTAGGTAGTATATACTGGGTTATCTGATTAAACAATGAATGCATGTAGTACCTACGTAGTATATACTGGGGTATCTGATTAAACAACGAATGCATGTAGTACCTATGTAGTATATAGTGGGGTATCTGATTAAGCAACGAATGCATGTAGTACCTATGTAGTATATAGTGGGGTATCTGATTAAACAACAAATGCATGTAGTACCTATGTAGTATATACTGGGTTATCTGATTAAAAGACGAATGCATGTAGTACCTATGTAGTACATACGGGTTATCTGATTAAACAACGAATGCATGTAGTACCTATGTAGTATATCGTGGGGTATCTGATTAAACAACGAATGCATGTAGTACCTACTTAATACATACGGGGTATCTGATTAAACAATGAATGCATGTAGTACCTACGTAGTACATACGGGGTTATCTGATTAAACAACGAATGCATGTAGTACCTATGTAGTATATAGAGGGGTATCTGATTAAACAATGAATGCATGTAGTACCTACGTAGTACATACGGGGTATCTGATTAAACAACGAATGTATGTAGTACCTACGTAGTATATACTGGGTTATCTGATTAAACAATGAATGCATGTAGTACCTATGTAGTATATAGAGGGGTATCTGATTAAACAATGAATGCATGTAGTACCTACGTAGTACATACGGGGTATCTGATTAAACAATGAATGCATGTAGTACCTACGTAGTACATACGGGGTATCTGATTAAACAACGAATGCATGTAGTACCTACGTAGTACATACGGGGTATCTGATTAAACAACGAATGTATGTAGTACCTACGTAGTATATACTGGGTTATCTGATTAAACAACGAATGCATGTAGTACCTACGTAGTACATACTGGGGTATCTGATTAAACAACGAATGCATGTAGTACCTATGTAGTATATAGAGGGGTATCTGATTAAACAATGAATGCATGTAGTACCTACGTAGTACATACGGGGTTATCTGATTAAACAACGAATGCATGTAGTACCTATGTAGTATATAGAGGGGTATCTGATTAAACAATGAATGCATGTAGTACCTACGTAGTACATACGGGGTTATCTGATTAAACAACGAATGCATGTAGTACCTATGTAGTAAATAGAGGGGTATCTGATTAAACAATGAATGCATGTAGTACCTACGTAGTACATACTGGGGTATCTGATTAAACAACGAATGCATGTAGTACCTATGTAGTATATAGAGGGGTATCTGATTAAACAATGAATGTATGTAGTACCTACGTAGTACATACTGGGGTATCTGATTAAACAACGAATGCATGTAGTACCTATGTAGTATATAGAGGGGTATCTGATTAAACAACGAATGTATGTAGTACCTACGTAGTATATACGGGGTATCTGATTAAAAGACGAATACATGTAGTACCTATGTAGTATATACTGGGTTATCTGATTAAAACACGAATGCATGTAGTACCTATGTAGTATATAGTGGGGTATCTGATTAAGCAACGAATGCATGTAGTACCTATGTAGTATATAGTGGGGTATCTGATTAAACAACAAATGCATGTAGTACCTATGTAGTATATACTGGGTTATCTGATTAAAAGACGAATGCATGTAGTACCTATGTAGTACATACGGGTTATCTGATTAAACAACGAATGCATGTAGTACCTATGTAGTATATCGTGGGGTATCTGATTAAACAATAAATGCATGTAGTACCTAGGTAGTATATACGGGGTTATCTGATTAAACAACGAATGCATGTAGTACCTACGTAGTATATATTGGGGTATCTGATTAAACAACGAATGCATTTAGTACCTAGGTAGTATATACTGGGTTATCTGATTAAACAACGAATGCATGTAGTACCTACGTAGTATATACTGGGGTATCTGATTAAACAACGAATGCATGTAGTACCTATGTAGTATATAGTGGGGTATCTGATTAAGCAACGAATGCATGTAGTACCTATGTAGTATATAGTGGGGTATCTGATTAAACAACAAATGCATGTAGTACCTATGTAGTATATACTGGGTTATCTGATTAAAAGACGAATGCATGTAGTACCTATGTAGTACATACGGGTTATCTGATTAAACAACGAATGCATGTAGTACCTATGTAGTATATCGTGGGGTATCTGATTAAACAACGAATGCATGTAGTACCTACTTAATACATACGGGGTATCTGATTAAACAATGAATGCATGTAGTACCTACGTAGTACATACGGGGTTATCTGATTAAACAACGAATGCATGTAGTACCTACGTAGGACATACTGGGGTATCTAATTAAACAATGAATGTATGTAGTACCTACGTAGGACATACTGGGGTATCTGATTAAACAATGAATGCATGTAGTACCTATGTAGTATATAGAGGGGTATCTGATTAAACAATGAATGCATGTAGTACCTATGTAGTATATAGAGGGGTATCTGATTAAACAATGAATGCATGTAGTACCTACTTAATACATACGGGGTATCTGATTAAACAATGAATGCATGTAGTACCTACGTAGTACATACGGGGTTATCTGATTAAACAATGAATGTATGTAGTACCTACGTAGTACATACGGGGTATCTGATTAAACAATGAATGCATGTAGTACCTACGTAGTACATACGGGGTATCTGATTAAACAATGAATGCATGTAGTACCTACGTAGTACATACGGGGTATCTGATTAAACAATGAATGCATGTAGTACCTACGTAGTACATACTGGGTTATATTATTAAACAACGAATGTATGTAGTACCTATGTAGAATATACTGGGGTATCTAATTAAACAATGAATGCATGTAGTACCTACTTAATACATACGGGGTATCTGATTAAACAATGAATGCATGTAGTACCTACGTAGTACATACGGCGTTATCTGATTAAACAACGAATGCATGTAGTACCTATGTAGTACATACGGGGTATCTGATTAAACAATGAATGCATGTAGTACCTACGTAGTACATACGGGGTTATCTGATTAAACAATGAATGCATGTAGTACCTACGTAGTACATACGGGGTATCTGATTAAACAATGAATGCATGTAGTACCTACGTAGTACATACGGGGTTATCTGATTAAACAACGAATGCATGTAGTACCTATGTAGTATATAGAGGGGTATCTGATTAAACAATGAATGCATGTAGTACCTACGTAGTACATACGGGGTATCTGATTAAACAACGAATGTATGTAGTACCTACGTAGTATATACTGGGTTATCTGATTAAACAATGAATGCATGTAGTACCTATGTAGTATATAGAGGGGTATCTGATTAAACAATGAATGCATGTAGTACCTACGTAGTACATACGGGGTATCTGATTTAACAATGAATGCATGTAGTACCTACGTAGTACATACGGGGTATCTGATTAAACAACGAATGCATGTAGTACCTACGTAGTACATACGGGGTATCTGATTAAACAACGAATGTATGTAGTACCTACGTAGTACATACTGGGGTATCTGATTAAACAACGAATGCATGTAGTACCTATGTAGTATATAGAGGGGTATCTGATTAAACAATGAATGCATGTAGTACCTACGTAGTACATACGGGGTTATCTGATTAAACAACGAATGCATGTAGTACCTATGTAGTATATAGAGGGGTATCTGATTAAACAATGAATGCATGTAGTACCTACGTAGTACATACGGGGTTATCTGATTAAACAACGAATGCATGTAGTACCTATGTAGTATATACGGGGTATCTGATTAAACAATGAATGCATGTAGTACCTACGTAGTACATACTGGGTTATCTGATTAAACAACGAATGCATGTAGTACCTATGTAGTATATAGAGGGGTATCTGATTAAACAATGAATGCATGTAGTACCTACGTAGTACATACTGGGGTATCTGATTAAACAACGAATGCATGTAGTACCTATGTAGTATATAGAGGGGTATCTGATTAAACAATGAATGTATGTAGTACCTACGTAGTACATACTGGGGTATCTGATTAAACAACGAATGCATGTAGTACCTATGTAGTATATAGAGGGGTATCTGATTAAACAACGAATGTATGTAGTACCTACGTAGTATATACGGGGTATCTGATTAAAAGACGAATACATGTAGTACCTATGTAGTATATACTGGGTTATCTGATTAAAAGACGAATGCATGTAGTACCTATGTAGTATATAGTGGGGTATCTGATTAAGCAACGAATGCATGTAGTACCTATGTAGTATATAGTGGGGTATCTGATTAAACAACAAATGCATGTAGTACCTATGTAGTATATACTGGGTTATCTGATTAAAAGACGAATGCATGTAGTACCTATGTAGTACATACGGGTTATCTGATTAAACAACGAATGCATGTAGTACCTATGTAGTATATCGTGGGGTATCTGATTAAACAATAAATGCATGTAGTACCTAGGTAGTATATACGGGGTTATCTGATTAAACAACGAATGCATGTAGTACCTACGTAGTATATATTGGGGTATCTGATTAAACAACGAATGCATTTAGTACCTAGGTAGTATATACTGGGTTATCTGATTAAACAACGAATGCATGTAGTACCTACGTAGTATATACTGGGGTATCTGATTAAACAACGAATGCATGTAGTACCTATGTAGTATATAGTGGGGTATCTGATTAAGCAACGAATGCATGTAGTACCTATGTAGTATATAGTGGGGTATCTGATTAAACAACAAATGCATGTAGTACCTATGTAGTATATACTGGGTTATCTGATTAAAAGACGAATGCATGTAGTACCTATGTAGTACATACGGGTTATCTGATTAAACAACGAATGCATGTAGTACCTATGTAGTATATCGTGGGGTATCTGATTAAACAACGAATGCATGTAGTACCTACTTAATACATACGGGGTATCTGATTAAACAATGAATGCATGTAGTACCTACGTAGTACATACGGCGTTATCTGATTAAACAACGAATGCATGTAGTACCTACCTACGTAGTACATACGGGGTTATCTGATTAAACAACGAATGCATGTAGTACCTACGTAGTACATACTGGGTTATATTATTAAACAACGAATGTATGTAGTACCTATGTAGAATATACGGGGTTATCTGATTAAACAATGAATGCATGTAGTACCTACGTAGTACATACGGGGTATCTGATTAAACAACGAATGCATGTAGTACCTACGTAGTACATACGGGGTATCTGATTAAACAACGAATGCATGTAGTACCTACGTAGTACATACGGGGTATCTGATTAAACAATGAATGCATGTAGTACCTACGTAGTACATACGGGGTATCTGATTAAACAACGAATGCATGTAGTACCTACGTAGTACATACGGGGTTATCTGATTAAACAACGAATGTATGTAGTACCTACGTAGTATATACGGGGTTATCTGATTAAACAATGAATGCATGTAGTACCTACGTAGTACATACGGGGTATCTGATTAAACAATGAATGCATGTAGTACCTACGTAGTACATACGGGGTATCTGATTAAACAACGAATGCATGTAGTACCTACGTAGTACATACGGGGTTATCTGATTAAACAACGAATGTATGTAGTACCTACGTAGTATATACGGGGTTATCTGATTAAACAACGAATGCATGTAGTACCTACGTAGTACATACGGGGTATCTGATTAAACAATGAATGCATGTAGTACCTACGTAGTATATACTGGGTTATCTGATTAAAAGACGAATGCATGTAGTACCTATGTAGTATATAGAGGGGTATCTGATTAAACAACGAATGCATGTAGTACCTACGTAGTACATACGGGGTATCTGATTAAACAACGAATGCATGTAGTACCTATGTAGTATATAGAGGGGTATCTGATTAAACAATGAATGCATGTAGTACCTACGTAGTATATACTGGGGTATCTGATTAAACAATGAATGCATGTAGTACCTATGTAGTACATACGGGGTATCTGATTAAACAATGAATGCATGTAGTACCCACGTAGTATATACGGGGTATCTGATTAAACAATGAATGCATGTAGTACCTACGTAGTACATACGGGGTTATCTGATTAAACAACGAATGCATGTAGTACCTATGTAGTATATACGGGGTATCTGATTAAACAATGAATGCATGTAGTACCTACGTAATACATACGGGGTATCTGATTAAACAACGAATGTATATAGTACCTACGTAGTATATACTGGGTTATCTGATTAAACAACAAATGCATGTAGTACCTATGTAGTATATAGTGGGGTATCTGATTAAACAACAAATGCATGTAGTACCTATGTAGTATATACTGGGTTATCTGATTAAAAGACGAATGCATGTAGTACCTATGTAGTATATAGTGGGGTATCTGATTAAACAACAAATGCATGTAGTACCTATGTAGTATATAGTGGGGTATCTGATTAAACAACAAATGCATGTAGTACCTATGTAGTATATACTGGGTTATCTGATTAAAAGACGAATGCATGTAGTACCTATGTAGTATATAGTGGGGTATCTGATTAAACAACAAATGCATGTAGTACCTATGTAGTACATACGGGTTATCTGATTAAACAACGAATGCATGTAGTACCTATGTAGTATATCGTGGGGTATCTGATTAAACAATAAATGCATGTAGTACCTATGTAGTACATACGGGGTATCTGATTAAACAACGAATGTATGTAGTACCTACGTAGTACATACGGGGTTATCTGATTAAACAATAAATGCATGTAGTACCTACGTAGTACATACGGGGGTATCTGATTAAACAATAAATGCATGAAGTACCTACGTAGTACATACGGGGTTATCTGATATAACAATAAATGCATGTAGTACCTATGTAGTACATACGGGTTATCTGATTAAACAATAAATGCATGTAGTACCTACGTAGTACATACGGGGGTATCTGATTAAACAATAAATGCATGTAGTACCTACGTAGTACATACGGGGGTATCTGATTAAACAATGAATGCATGTAGTACCTACGTAGTACATACGGGGGTATCTGATTAAACAATAAATGCATGTAGTACCTATGTAGTACATACGGGTTATCTGATTAAACAACGAATGTATGTAGTACCTATGTAGTACATACGGGTTATCTGATTAAACAATAAATGCATGTAGTACCTACGTAGTACATACGGGGGTATCTGATTAAACAATAAATGCATGTAGTACCTACGTAGTACATACGGGGGTATCTGATTAAACAACGAATGTATGTAGTACCTACGTAGTACATACGGGGTTATCTGATTAAACAATAAATGCATGTAGTACCTACGTAGTACATACGGGGGTATCTGATTAAACAATAAATGCATGTAGTACCTACGTAGTACATACGGGGTTATCTGATATAACAATAAATGCATGTAGTACCTATGTAGTACATACGGGTTATCTGATTAAACAATAAATGCATGTAGTACAAACGTAGTACATACGGGGGTATCTGATTAAACAATAAATGCATGTAGTACCTACGTAGTACATACGGGGGTATCTGATATAACAATAAATGCATGTAGTACCTATGTAGTACATACGGGTTATCTGATTAAACAATAAATGCATGTAGTACATACGTAGTACATACGGGGGTATCTGATTAAACAATAAATGCATGTAGTACCTACGTAGTACATACGGGGGTATCTGATTAAACAATGAATGCATGTAGTACCTACGTAGTACATACGGGGTTATCTGATTAAACAATGAATGTATGTAGTACCTATGTAGTATATACTGGGGTATCTGATTAAACAAGGAATGCATGTAGTACCTATGTAGTATATACTGGGGTATCTGATTAAACAAGGAATGCATGTAGTACCTACGCAGTACATACGGGGTTATCTGATTAAACAACGAATGCATGTAGTACCTATGTAGTATATACTGGGTTATCTGATTAAACAACGAATGCATGTAGTACCTATGTAGTATATACTGGGATATCTGATTAAACAACGAATGCATGTAGTACCTATGTAGTATATACTGGGGTATCTGATTAAACAACGAATGTATGTAGTACCTATGTAGTATATACTGGGGTATCTGATTAAACAAGGAATGCATGTAGTACCTACGCAGTACATACGGGGTTATCTGATTAAACAACGAATGCATGTAGTACCTATGTAGTACATACGGGGTTATCTGATTAAACAACGAATGCATGTAGTACCCACGTAGTATATACGGGGGTATCTGATTAAACAACGAATGCATGTAGTACCTAGGTAGTATATAGTGGGGTATCTGATTAAACAATAAATGCATGTAGTACCTATGTAGTACATACGGGGTATCTGATTAAACAACGAATGTATGTAGTACCTACGTAGTACATACGGGGTTATCTGATTAAACAATAAATGCATGTAGTACCTACGTAGTACATACGGGGGTATCTGATTAAACAATAAATGCATGAAGTACCTACGTAGTACATACGGGGTTATCTGATATAACAATAAATGCATGTAGTACCTATGTAGTACATACGGGTTATCTGATTAAACAATAAATGCATGTAGTACCTACGTAGTACATACGGGGGTATCTGATTAAACAATAAATGCATGTAGTACCTACGTAGTACATACGGGGGTATCTGATTAAACAATGAATGCATGTAGTACCTACGTAGTACATACGGGGGTATCTGATTAAACAATAAATGCATGTAGTACCTATGTAGTACATACGGGTTATCTGATTAAACAACGAATGTATGTAGTACCTATGTAGTACATACGGGTTATCTGATTAAACAATAAATGCATGTAGTACCTACGTAGTACATACGGGGGTATCTGATTAAACAATAAATGCATGTAGTACCTACGTAGTACATACGGGGGTATCTGATTAAACAACGAATGTATGTAGTACCTACGTAGTACATACGGGGTTATCTGATTAAACAATAAATGCATGTAGTACCTACGTAGTACATACGGGGGTATCTGATTAAACAATAAATGCATGTAGTACCTACGTAGTACATACGGGGTTATCTGATATAACAATAAATGCATGTAGTACCTATGTAGTACATACGGGTTATCTGATTAAACAATAAATGCATGTAGTACATACGTAGTACATACGGGGGTATCTGATTAAACAATAAATGCATGTAGTACCTACGTAGTACATACGGGGGTATCTGATATAACAATAAATGCATGTAGTACCTATGTAGTACATACGGGTTATCTGATTAAACAATAAATGCATGTAGTACATACGTAGTACATACGGGGGTATCTGATTAAACAATAAATGCATGTAGTACCTACGTAGTACATACGGGGGTATCTGATTAAACAATGAATGCATGTAGTACCTACGTAGTACATACGGGGTTATCTGATTAAACAATGAATGTATGTAGTACCTATGTAGTATATACTGGGTTATCTGATTAAACAACGAATGCATGTAGTACCTATGTAGTACATACGGGGTTATCTGATTAAACAACGAATGCATGTAGTACCTATGTAGTATATACTGGGTTATCTGATTAAACAACGAATGCATGTAGTACCTATGTAGTATATACTGGGGTATCTGATTAAACAACGAATGCATGTAGTACCTATGTAGTATATACGGGGTTATCTGATTAAACAACGAATGCATGTAGTACCTATGTAGTATATACTGGGTTATCTGATTAAACAACGAATGCATGTAGTACCTATGTAGTATATACTGGGGTATCTGATTAAACAAGGAATGCATGTAGTACCTACGCAGTACATACGGGGTTATCTGATTAAACAACGAATGCATGTAGTACCTATGTAGTATATACTGGGTTATCTGATTAAACAACGAATGCATGTAGTACCTATGTAGTATATACGGGGTTATCTGATTAAACAACGAATGCATGTAGTACCTATGTAGTATATACGGGGTTATCTGATTAAACAATAAATGCATGTAGTACCTACGTAGTACATACGGGGGTATCTGATTAAACAATAAATGCATGAAGTACCTACGTAGTACATACGGGGTTATCTGATATAACAATAAATGCATGTAGTACCTATGTAGTACATACGGGTTATCTGATTAAACAATAAATGCATGTAGTACCTACGTAGTACATACGGGGGTATCTGATATAACAATAAATGCATGTAGTACCTATGTAGTACATACGGGGTTATCTGATTAAACAACGAATGCATGTAGTACCTACGTAGTATATACTGGGTTATCTGATTAAACAACGAATGCATGTAGTACCTAGGTAGTACATACTGGGGTATCTGACTAAACAATGAATGTATGTAGTACCTACGTAGTACATATGGGGTTATCTGATTAAACAACGAATGCATGTAGTACCTAGGTAGTACATACGGGGTATCCGATTAAGCAACGAATGCATGTAGTACCTACGTAGTATATACTGGGGTATCTTATTAAACAATGAATGCATCTAGTACCTACGTAGTACATACGGTGTTATCTGATTAAACAATGAATGTATGTAGTACCTATGTAGTATATAGTGGGGTATCTGATTAAACAATGAATGCATGTAGTACCTATGTAGTATATAGTGGGGTATCTGATTAAACAATGAATGCATGTTGTACCTACGTAGGACATACTGGGGTATCTGTTTAAACAATGAATGCATGTAGTACCTACGTAATACATACGGGGTATCTGATTAAACAACGAATGCATGTAGTACCTACGTAATACATACGGGGTATCTGATTAAACAACGAATGCATGTAGTACCTATGTATTATATTCTGGGGTATCTGATTAAACAATGAATGCATGTAGTACCTATGTATTATATTCTGGGGTATCTGATTAAACAACGAATGCATGTAGTACCTACGTAGTACATACGGGGGTATCTGATTAAAAGACGAATGCATGGAGTACCTACGTATTACATACGGGGTATCTGATTAAACAACGAATGCATGTAGTACCTAGGTAGTACATACGGGGTATCAGATTAAGCAACGAATGCATGTAGTACCTACGTAGTATATACTGGGGTATCTTATTAAACAATGAATGCATCTAGTACCTACGTATTACATACGGGGTATCTGATTAAACAACGAATGTATGTAGTACCTACGTAGTATATACGGGGTATCTGATTAAACAACGAATGTATGTATTACCTGCGTAGTACATACGGGGTATCTGATTAAACAATGAATGTATGTACTACCTATGTAGTACATACGGGTTATCTGATTAAACAACGAATGCATGTAGTACCTACGTAGTACATACGGGGTATCCGATTAAGCAACGAATGCATGTAGTACCTACGTAGTATATACTGGGGTATCTGATTAAACAATGAATGCATGTAGTACCTACGTAGTACATACGGGGTTATCTGATTAAACAAGGAATGCATGTAGTACCTACGTAGTATATACTGGGTTATCTGATTAAACGACGAATGCATGTAGTACCTATGTAGTATATAGTGTGGTATCTGATTAAACAACGAATGCATGTAGTACCTATGTAGTATATAGAGGGGTATCTGTTTAAACAATGAATGCATGTAGTACCTACGTAATACATACGGGGTATCTGATTAAACAACGAATGCATGTAGTACCTACGTAATACATACGGGGTATCTGATTAAACAACGAATGCATGTAGTACCTACGTAATACATACGGGGTATCTGATTAAACAATGAATGCATGTAGTACCTACGTAATACATACGGGGTATCTGATTAAACAACGAATGCATGTAGTACCTACGTAATACATACGGGGTATCTGATTAAACAATGAATGCATGTAGTACCTACGTAGTATATACTGGGGTATCTGATTAAGCAACGAATGCATGTAGTACCTACGTAGTATATACTGGGGTATCTGATTAAACAACGAATGCATGTAGTACCTACGTAGTATATACTGGGTTATCTGATTAAACAACGAATGCATGTAGTACCTACGTAGTACATACTGGGGTATCTGATTAAACAACGAATGCATGTAGTACCTATGTAGTATATAGAGGGGTATCTGATTAAACAATGAATGCATGTAGTACCTACGTAGTACATACGGGGTTATCTGATTAAACAACGAATGCATGTAGTACCTATGTAGTATATAGAGGGGTATCTGATTAAACAATGAATGCATGTAGTACCTACGTAGTACATACGGGGTTATCTGATTAAACAACGAATGCATGTAGTACCTATGTAGTATATAGAGGGGTATCTGATTAAACAATGAATGCATGTAGTACCTACGTAGTACATACTGGGGTATCTGATTAAACAATGAATGCATGTAGTACCTACGTAGTACATACTGGGGTATCTGATTAAACAACGAATGCATGTAGTACCTATGTAGTATATAGAGGGGTATCTGATTAAACAACGAATGTATGTAGTACCTACGTAGTATATACGGGGTATCTGATTAAAAGACGAATACATGTAGTACCTATGTAGTATATACTGGGTTATCTGATTAAAAGACGAATGCATGTAGTACCTATGTAGTATATAGTGGGGTATCTGATTAAGCAACGAATGCATGTAGTACCTATGTAGTATATAGTGGGGTATCTGATTAAACAACAAATGCATGTAGTACCTATGTAGTATATACTGGGTTATCTGATTAAAAGACGAATGCATGTAGTACCTATGTAGTACATACGGGTTATCTGATTAAACAACGAATGCATGTAGTACCTATGTAGTATATCGTGGGGTATCTGATTAAACAATAAATGCATGTAGTACCTAGGTAGTATATACGGGGTTATCTGATTAAACAACGAATGCATGTAGTACCTACGTAGTATATATTGGGGTATCTGATTAAACAACGAATGCATTTAGTACCTAGGTAGTATATACTGGGTTATCTGATTAAACAACGAATGCATGTAGTACCTACGTAGTATATACTGGGGTATCTGATTAAACAACGAATGCATGTAGTACCTATGTAGTATATAGTGGGGTATCTGATTAAGCAACGAATGCATGTAGTACCTATGTAGTATATAGTGGGGTATCTGATTAAACAACAAATGCATGTAGTACCTATGTAGTATATACTGGGTTATCTGATTAAAAGACGAATGCATGTAGTACCTATGTAGTACATACGGGTTATCTGATTAAACAACGAATGCATGTAGTACCTATGTAGAATATACGGGGTTATCTGATTAAACAATGAATGCATGTAGTACCTACGTAGTACATACGGGGTATCTGATTAAACAACGAATGCATGTAGTACCTACGTAGTACATACGGGGTATCTGATTAAACAACGAATGCATGTAGTACCTACGTAGTACATACGGGGTATCTGATTAAACAATGAATGCATGTAGTACCTACGTAGTACATACGGGGTATCTGATTAAACAACGAATGCATGTAGTACCTACGTAGTACATACGGGGTTATCTGATTAAACAACGAATGTATGTAGTACCTACGTAGTATATACGGGGTTATCTGATTAAACAATGAATGCATGTAGTACCTACGTAGTACATACGGGGTTATCTGATTAAACAACGAATGCATGTAGTACCTACGTAGTACATACGGGGTATCTGATTAAACAATGAATGCATGTAGTACCTACGTAGTATATACTGGGTTATCTGATTAAAAGACGAATGCATGTAGTACCTATGTAGTATATAGAGGGGTATCTGATTAAACAACGAATGCATGTAGTACCTACGTAGTACATACGGGGGTATCTGATTAAACAACGAATGCATGTAGTACCTATGTAGTATATACGGGGTATCTGATTAAACAATGAATGCATGTAGTACCTACGTAATACATACGGGGTATCTGATTAAACAACGAATGTATATAGTACCTACGTAGTATATACTGGGTTATCTGATTAAACAACAAATGCATGTAGTACCTACGTAGTACATACGGGGGTATCTGATTAAACAATGAATGCATGTAGTACCCACGTAGTATATACGGGGTATCTGATTAAACAATGAATGCATGTAGTACCTACGTAGTATATACGGGGTATCTGATTAAACAATGAATGCATGTAGTACCTACGTAGTACATACGGGGTATCTGATTAAACAACGAATGCATGTAGTACCTATGTAGTATATACGGGGTTATCTGATTAAACAATGAATGCATGTAGTACCTACGTAGTACATACGGGGTTATCTGATTAAACAATGAATGCATGTAGTACCTATGTAGTATATACGGGGTTATCTGATTAAACAACGAATGCATGTAGTACCTACGTAGTATATACGGGGTATCTGATTAAACAATGAATGCATGTAGTACCTACGTAGTACATACGGGGTTATCTGATTAAACAATGAATGCATGTAGTACCTATGTAGTATATACGGGGTTATCTGATTAAACAACGAATGCATGTAGTACCTACGTAGTACATACGGGGGTATCTGATTAAACAATGAATGCATGTAGTACCCACGTAGTATATACGGGGTATCTGATTAAACAATGAATGCATGTAGTACCTACGTAGTACATACGGGGTTATCTGATTAAACAACGAATGCATGTAGTACCTATGTAGTATATACGGGGTATCTGATTAAACAATGAATGCATGTAGTACCTACGTAATACATACGGGGTATCTGATTAAACAACGAATGTATATAGTACCTACGTAGTATATACTGGGTTATCTGATTAAACAACAAATGCATGTAGTACCTATGTAGTATATAGTGGGGTATCTGATTAAACAACAAATGCATGTAGTACCTATGTAGTATATACTGGGTTATCTGATTAAAAGACGAATGCATGTAGTACCTATGTAGTATATAGTGGGGTATCTGATTAAACAACAAATGCATGTAGTACCTATGTAGTATATAGTGGGGTATCTGATTAAACAACAAATGCATGTAGTACCTATGTAGTATATTCTGGGTTATCTGATTAAAAGACGAATGCATGTAGTACCTATGTAGTATATAGTGGGGTATCTGATTAAACAACAAATGTATGTAGTACCTATGTAGTATATCGTGGGGTATCTGATTAAACAATAAATGCATGTAGTACCTATGTAGTACATACGGGTTATCTGATTAAACAACGAATGCATGTAGTACCTATGTAGTATATCGTGGGGTATCTGATTAAACAATAAATGCATGTAGTACCTATGTAGTATATCGTGGGGTATCTGATTAAACAACAAATGTATGTAGTACCTATGTAGTATATCGTGGGGTATCTGATTAAACAATAAATGCATGTAGTACCTATGTAGTACATACGGGTTATCTGATTAAACAACGAATGCATGTAGTACCTATGTAGTATATCGTGGGGTATCTGATTAAACAATAAATGCATGTAGTACCTATGTAGTACATACGGGGTATCTGATTAAACAACGAATGCATGTAGTACCTATGTAGTATATACGGGGTTATCTGATTAAACAATAAATGCATGTAGTACCTACGTAGTACATACGGGGGTATCTGATTAAACAATAAATGCATGAAGTACCTACGTAGTACATACGGGGTTATCTGATATAACAATAAATGCATGTAGTACCTATGTAGTACATACGGGTTATCTGATTAAACAATAAATGCATGTAGTACCTACGTAGTACATACGGGGGTATCTGATTAAACAATAAATGCATGTAGTACCTACGTAGTACATACGGGGGTATCTGATTAAACAATGAATGCATGTAGTACCTACGTAGTACATACGGGGGTATCTGATTAAACAATAAATGCATGTAGTACCTATGTAGTACATACGGGTTATCTGATTAAACAACGAATGTATGTAGTACCTATGTAGTACATACGGGTTATCTGATTAAACAATAAATGCATGTAGTACCTACGTAGTACATACGGGGGTATCTGATTAAACAATAAATGCATGTAGTACCTACGTAGTACATACGGGGGTATCTGATTAAACAACGAATGTATGTAGTACCTACGTAGTACATACGGGGTTATCTGATTAAACAATAAATGCATGTAGTACCTACGTAGTACATACGGGGGTATCTGATTAAACAATAAATGCATGTAGTACCTACGTAGTACATACGGGGTTATCTGATATAACAATAAATGCATGTAGTACCTATGTAGTACATACGGGTTATCTGATTAAACAATAAATGCATGTAGTACATACGTAGTACATACGGGGGTATCTGATTAAACAATAAATGCATGTAGTACCTACGTAGTACATACGGGGGTATCTGATATAACAATAAATGCATGTAGTACCTATGTAGTACATACGGGTTATCTGATTAAACAATAAATGCATGTAGTACATACGTAGTACATACGGGGGTATCTGATTAAACAATAAATGCATGTAGTACCTACGTAGTACATACGGGGGTATCTGATTAAACAATGAATGCATGTAGTACCTACGTAGTATATACTGGGTTATCTGATTAAACAAGGAATGCATGTAGTACCTATGTAGTATATACTGGGGTATCTGATTAAACAAGGAATGCATGTAGTACCTACGCAGTACATACGGGGTTATCTGATTAAACAACGAATGCATGTAGTACCTATGTAGTATATACTGGGTTATCTGATTAAACAACGAATGTATGTAGTACCTACGTAGTATATACTGGGTTATCTGATTAAACAAGGAATGCATGTAGTACCTACGCAGTACATACGGGGTTATCTGATTAAACAATGAATGCATGTAGTACCTACGTAGTATATACTGGGTTATCTGATTAAACAAGGAATGCATGTAGTACCTATGTAGTATATACTGGGGTATCTGATTAAACAAGGAATGCATGTAGTACCTATGTAGTATATACTGGGGTATCTGATTAAACAAGGAATGCATGTAGTACCTACGCAGTACATACGGGGTTATCTGATTAAACAACGAATGCATGTAGTACCTATGTAGTATATACTGGGTTATCTGATTAAACAACGAATGTATGTAGTACCTACGTAGTATATACTGGGTTATCTGATTAAACAAGGAATGCATGTAGTACCTACGCAGTACATACGGGGTTATCTGATTAAACAACGAATGCATGTAGTACCTATGTAGTATATACTGGGGTATCTGATTAAACAAGGAATGCATGTAGTACCTACGCAGTACATACGGGGTTATCTGATTAAACAACGAATGCATGTAGTACCTATGTAGTATATACTGGGTTATCTGATTAAACAATGAATGTATGTAGTACCTATGTAGTATATACGGGGTTATCTGATTAAACAAGGAATGCATGTAGTACCTACGCAGTACATACGGGGTTATCTGATTAAACAACGAATGCATGTAGTACCTATGTAGTATATACGGGGTTATCTGATTAAACAATGAATGTATGTAGTACCTATGTAGTATATACGGGGTTATCTGATTAAACAAGGAATGCATGTAGTACCTACGCAGTACATACGGGGTTATCTGATTAAACAACGAATGCATGTAGTACCTATGTAGTATATACTGGGTTATCTGATTAAACAATGAATGTATGTAGTACCTATGTAGTATATACGGGGTTATCTGATTAAACAAGGAATGCATGTAGTACCTACGCAGTACATACGGGGTTATCTGATTAAACAACGAATGCATGTAGTACCTATGTAGTATATACGGGGTTATCTGATTAAACAACGAATGCATGTAGTACCCACGTAGTATATACGGGGGTATCTGATTAAACAACGAATGCATGTAGTACCTAGGTAGTATATAGTGGGGTATCTGATTAAACAATAAATGCATGTAGTACCTATGTAGTACATACGGGGTATCTGATTAAACAACGAATGTATGTAGTACCTACGTAGTACATACGGGGTTATCTGATTAAACAATAAATGCATGTAGTACCTACGTAGTACATACGGGGGTATCTGATTAAACAATAAATGCATGAAGTACCTACGTAGTACATACGGGGTTATCTGATATAACAATAAATGCATGTAGTACCTATGTAGTACATACGGGTTATCTGATTAAACAATAAATGCATGTAGTACCTACGTAGTACATACGGGGGTATCTGATATAACAATAAATGCATGTAGTACCTATGTAGTACATACGGGGTTATCTGATTAAACAACGAATGCATGTAGTACCTACGTAGTATATACTGGGTTATCTGATTAAACAACGAATGCATGTAGTACCTAGGTAGTACATACTGGGGTATCTGACTAAACAATGAATGTATGTAGTACCTACCTAGTACATATGGGGTTATCTGATTAAACAACGAATGCATGTAGTACCTAGGTAGTACATACGGGGTATCCGATTAAGCAACGAATGCATGTAGTACCTACGTAGTATATACTGGGGTATCTTATTAAACAATGAATGCATCTAGTACCTACGTAGTACATACGGTGTTATCTGATTAAACAATGAATGTATGTAGTACCTATGTAGTATATACTGGGGTATCTGATTAAACAATGAATGCATGTAGTACCTACGTAATACATACGGGGTATCTGATTAAACAACGAATGCATGTAGTACCTACGTAATACATACGGGGTATCTGATTAAACAACGAATGCATGTAGTACCTATGTATTATATTCTGGGGTATCTGATTAAACAATGAATGCATGTAGTACCTATGTATTATATTCTGGGGTATCTGATTAAACAACGAATGCATGTAGTACCTACGTAGTACATACGGGGGTATCTGATTAAACAACGAATGCATGTAGTACCTATGTATTATATTCTGGGGTATCTGATTAAACAACGAATGCATGTAGTACCTACGTAGTACATACGGGGTATCTGATTAAACAACGAATGCATGTAGTACCTACGTAGTACATACGGGGTTATCTGATTAAAAGACGAATGCATGGAGTACCTACGTATTACATACGGGGTATCTGATTAAACAACGAATGCATGTAGTACCTAGGTAGTACATACGGGGTATCCGATTAAGCAACGAATGCATGTAGTACCTACGTAGTATATACTGGGGTATCTTATTAAACAATGAATGCATCTAGTACCTACGTATTACATACGGGGTATCTGATTAAACAACGAATGTATGTAGTACCTACGTAGTATATACGGGGTTATCTGATTAAACAATGAATGTATGTATTACCTGCGTAGTACATACGGGGTATCTGATTAAACAATGAATGTATGTACTACCTATGTAGTACATACGGGTTATCTGATTAAACAACGAATGCATGTAGTACCTACGTAGTACATACGGGGTATCCGATTAAGCAACGAATGCATGTAGTACCTACGTAGTATATACTGGGGTATCTGATTAAACAATGAATGCATGTAGTACCTACGTAGTACATACGGGGTTATCTGATTAAACAAGGAATGCATGTAGTACCTACGTAGTATATACTGGGTTATCTGATTAAACGACGAATGCATGTAGTACCTATGTAGTATATAGTGTGGTATCTGATTAAACAACGAATGCATGTAGTACCTATGTAGTATATAGAGGGGTATCTGTTTAAACAATGAATGCATGTAGTACCTACGTAATACATACGGGGTATCTGATTAAACAACGAATGCATGTAGTACCTACGTAATACATACGGGGTATCTGATTAAACAACGAATGCATGTAGTACCTACGTAATACATACGGGGTATCTGATTAAACAATGAATGCATGTAGTACCTACGTAATACATACGGGGTATCTGATTAAACAACGAATGCATGTAGTACCTACGTAATACATACGGGGTATCTGATTAAACAATGAATGCATGTAGTACCTACGTAGTATATACTGGGGTATCTGATTAAGCAACGAATGCATGTAGTACCTACGTAGTATATACTGGGGTATCTGATTAAACAACGAATGCATGTAGTACCTACGTAGTATATACTGGGGTATCTGATTAAACAATGAATGTATGTAGTACCTATGTAGTATATACTGGGGTATTTGATTAAACAACGAATGTATGTAGTACCTACGTAGTATATACGGGGGTATCTGATTAAACAATGAATGCATGTAGTACCTACGTAGTACATACGGGGGTATCTGATTAAACAATGAATGCATGTAGTACCTACGTAGTATATACGGGGGTATCTGATTAAACAATGAATGCATGTAGTACCTACGTAGTATATACGGCGTTATCTGATTAAACAATGAATGCATGTAGTACCTACGTAGTATATACGGGGGTATCTGATTAAACAATGAATGCATGTAGTACCTACGTAGTACATACGGGGGTATCTGATTAAACAATGAATGCATGTAGTACCTACGTAGTACATACTGGGGTATCTGATTAAACAATGAATGTATGTAGTACCTACGTAGTACATACTGGGGTATCTGATTAAACAACGAATGCATGTAGTACCTACGTAGGACATACTGGGGTATCTGATTAAACAATGAATGTATGTAGTACCTATGTAGTACATACTGGGGTATCTGATTAAACAACGAATGCATGTAGTACCTACGTAGGACATACTGGGGTATCTGATTAAACAACGAATGCATGTAGTACCTACGTAGGACATACTGGGGTATCTGATTAAACAACGAATGCATGTAGTACCTACGTAGGACATACTGGGGTATCTGATTAAACAACGAATGTATGTAGTACCTATGTAGTATATACCGGGTATCTGATTAAACAACGAATGCATGTAGTACCTACGTAGGACATACTGGGGTATCTGATTAAACAATGAATGTATGTAGTACCTACGTAGTATATACCGGGTATCTGATTAAACAATGAATGTATGTAGTACCTACGTAGTATATACCGGGTATCTGATTAAACAACGAATGCATGTAGTACCTACGTAGTATATACGGGGTATCTGATTAAACAACGAATGCATGTAGTACCTACGCAGTATATACGGGGGTATCTGATTAAACAACGAATGTATGTAGTACCTATGTAGTATATACTGGGGTATCTGATTAAACAACGAATGCATGTAGTACCTACGTAGTATATACTGGGGTTATCTGATTAAACAACGAATGCATGTAGTACCTACGTAATATATACGGGGTTATCTGATTAAACAATGAATGCATGTAGTACCTACGTAGTATATACTGGGGTATCTGATTAAACAACGAATGCATGTAGTACCTACGTAGTATATACTGGGGTTATCTGATTAAACAACGAATGCATGTAGTACCTACGTAATATATACGGGGTTATCTGATTAAACAATGAATGCATGTAGTACCTATGTAGTATATACGGGGTATCTGATTAAACAACGAATGCATGTAGTACCTATGTAGTACATACGGGGTTATCTGATTAAACAATGAATGTATGTAGTACCTATGTAATACATACGGGGTATCTGATTAAACAACGAATGCATGTAGTACCTACGCAGTATATACGGGGGTATCTGATTAAACAACGAATGTATGTAGTACCTATGTAGTATATACGGGGTATCTGATTAAACAACGAATGCATGTAGTACCTACGTAGTATATACTGGGGTTATCTGATTAAACAACGAATGCATGTAGTACCTACGTAATATATACGGGGTTATCTGATTAAACAATGAATGCATGTAGTACCTACGTAGTATATACTGGGGTATCTGATTAAACAACGAATGCATGTAGTACCTACGTAGTATATACTGGGGTTATCTGATTAAACAACGAATGCATGTAGTACCTACGTAATATATACGGGGTTATCTGATTAAACAATGAATGCATGTAGTACCTACGTAGTATATACTGGGGTATCTGATTAAACAACGAATGCATGTAGTACCTACGTAGTATATACGGGGTTATCTGATTAAACAACGAATGCATGTAGTACCTACGTAGTACATACTGGGGTATCTGATTAAACAACGAATGCATGTAGTACCTACGTAGGACATACTGGGGTATCTGATTAAACAACGAATGCATGTAGTACCTACGTAGTACATACGGGGTTATCTGATTAAACAACGAATGCAGGTAGTACCTACGTAGGACATACTGGGGGTATCTGATTAAACAACGAATGCATGTAGTACCTACGTAGGACATACTGGGGTATCTGATTAAACAACGAATGCAGGTAGTACCTACGTAGTATATACGGGGTTATCTGATTAAACAATGAATGCATGTAGTACCTATGTAGTATATACGGGGTTATCTGAGTAAACAACGAATGCATGTAGTACCTATCTAGTACATACGGGGTATCTGAGTAAACAACGAATGCATGTAGTACCTACGTAGGACATACTGGGGTATCTGATTAAACAACGAATGCAGGTAGTACCTACGTAGTATATACGGGGTTATCTGATTAAACAACGAATGCATGTAGTACCTACGTAGGACATACTGGGGTATCTGATTAAACAACGAATGCATGTAGTACCTATGTAGTATATACGGGGTATCTGATTAAACAACGAATGCATGTAGTACCTACGTAGTATATACGGGGTTATCTGATTAAACAATGAATGCATGTAGTACCTATGTAGTATATACGGGGTTATCTGAGTAAACAACGAATGCATGTAGTACCTATCTAGTACATACGGGGTATCTGAGTAAACAACGAATGTTTTCGGACAAAATCAGACATATGTGTACGTATGAAATCTTTTTTTAGCAATTTTAAGCAATCTTGACCCGTGCTATTTTGACATTAAAATATATATGAGGATTTTTGATCAGTGTATTAAAAAATAGTGTAGATTTAATTTTAAATGCATCGACTTACTGACAATATCAGGCAACAGGTGATTGATATGTACGCTGATAAAAATTCCTAACTACTCACATTTGTATTTTAATTAATGTTCTTATTTTAAATATATTTTAGAATAGTTGTGTGGTAAATATTTTGTTTTGATCAATAGATTGCAAAATATTATTTGTTTGTTTAAATTGTTTCATCTTTTGTGAGTTACCCTGCTTTTATATGAAAACAAGGTATGTGCTGATGACACACATAACTTGGATCAAAGTCCGCTTGAAGAAATAATCTTCGTAAAAAAATGGTATGAAATAATATTTAAAACAAACAGACAAAAAAAAACGTTTGACCTATTTATTGCAGATGTTCCGTCTATAATAAAATGAAACATGGATTGCATTGCCTCGCTTTTAATTGACTATTGTTTGAAATTCAAGTAACTGTAATTTACAGTGATTCAGCGTTAACCTTTAATATTTCGAAAATGTCTTTTGCAAACGCATTTGTAGTGGTTATGCTATAGTAAAGCATGATGCCAAAATAGTTTTATTGGCATATGTTGGACTTTGGAACATTGGGACAGCCGCACTAACAGCACAGATCGATATTGACGTCACACAATAAGAAAAGATCGTGCCATTGAATAATAGAAGCACAATAATATTCAATAGATTCCCGCTCTGTTTTCGGACAAAATCATACATATTTGTGCAAATGAAATCTATTTTTAGCAATTTTAAGCAATCTTGATCCGCGCTATTAGAAATAGATGTACACAGTTGTATAGGTGTAATAAATTATTTCTAAGAAAACCCATCGGCATGTAAGCTTTAGAAGTGTGTTCAAGCAATCAGAGCAGACAATTTAAACTCGTTATTCTGCAGTTCAACCGTATCTCTAATCAAGCGTGAAATACACGAAACAATGAGAATATTATTGATATATTCTTAGGTGGGTACTTAGGAATTTTGCCTAGTATATATCGCATATAGCTATTCAGATATATAAATTGACTTTGTTTACAATATCACTGAATTGATAAATAAATTTATCACATAACATGTGGTGTGGGAGTGTAATAACACCATCCAATATTTTCGATATTCAACTAGTGGTATAACATAACGTTAATGACGTCATGGACGTCACGTTAATGTACGTTTTCTGACGTAATATGACGTAATAAATAGAATCTAACATTCGTTCTCCTTCATTATTGAATTTATTATACTCGTTAGCAAAAATGATATAATGCGAGGCTCTTGCCGAGCATTATATAATTTTGCCAACTCGTTTAATAAATTCAATAACGAATGAGCACTCATGAAGATCCACTATATATCAACAACGGTTAATTTTATTTATTTTTTACTTTTTGTTTGATTTTGCATTCCAATTTTATGAATTTAACAGTGCATATGCGTTATATTATAAACTTGTAACATAGTTGCTGACATTTTCTTTGTATTTCACAGTTGTAAATAATTTAATTGAAAATAACACCTTTCATAATGACTAGTGTACTCTAACTATCAGTTATCGGAAATAAGATAATGGCAGACAGATGAAATGGACATGTTACGCCCAATCAACTAACTCGATGAGACTATACTTTATAAATCTGCTACACGTTGGTGTGAAAGGTAGTTTAGTTAGTGTAAACTGAATCAACACAGGGCAACTTAGGTTATTATAGCGTAAATGTTGACAACCTGTTGAAAACTCAAACCCGATTAGAATTCTGGGAAACTTACTTTATTATGTAAATAAACATGTCTGCTATTAAACATCGTGTGTGTGTGGGGGGGGGGGGGGGGGGGGGGGGGGGGGGGTGTGTGTGTGTGGGGGGGGGGGGGGTCCTGTCTACTTTCACTTCTGAAATTTATATCAAAAACTGTCAAAAACATAATGAGTTTCTTTTTCAAATATCAGCAACATGTCCAGAAAACAGTTACAGCCAAAAACTAACAGGAAATTGCACTAAAAAAGTCTTTAAAAAAAAAAGGTCAGCACTTTTTAATACAGAACTACTTTCGATGCACTAGGCAAGCACATTCGGCTGATTTAGTGTAATTAATCCTATACAGCGGAATTATACTGTGTAGATTTATTGCACAACCGATTTTACGAATAGAGAAAATGTCTATGTTGGTACAGCATGTTGTACATCCTCCCACGGCGATCTGATAAGAGGGATAATTTGTTGGATGCCAGATAATTTTTACACAAAAACTGTATAACTTTACACAAAAACAACAACAAAATAGCCACATGGACACAAGAGGAAACGGAATAACTAACTTGTGATACCATATCAAAAAGTTCATTGAACGAGGCCCTGTCCATGATATGCCCCAAACTGGTCCCTCCTTGCTAAACCACTGTCTTCCTATTTAATAATGTTCTCTTCTGATTTGAATAACTCCAACCAAAATAATTAATACACGCACACACATGTAATAATTGAATCATCATGTATTGTTTCAATGTTTTTTTGTTGTTTTTTTGTTTTGCTTGTTTGGCCCACCTTCTCAAGCCATTTTATCTGCTCCTTTCTTTCGCTTTCTCTCACTCCGTCTTCCGCCAGCTCTGCTTTTTCCCCTCCTACTGGACGGTGATCTGTTTAAACCTACTTTCTGCTGGAGCCTCGCTGTATATTCCGTTTCTACGACCACTCTCGCTGTTCACAAGCAGTTAACCTGATGTTTCTCATTTTTCCTTTGGATTGCACTGTTTCTGGGACATTGCTGAGATGTCATGTTATTGTCTATTGCTGTGAAACAGCCTCCCCATAGTACTCTATGTTACTCTTTTCTAGCTACTATGCCACTACTAGGCCATTGCATACTTGAGACGCGCCATGCGAATAACCAACACATTTCTGTCTACAGCTTCCCTATCAATATTCGATGAACGTCGGCCTAACATCGTCACAAGACAGCATTGAGCTAACTACTAACTACGCATGAAGCAAATTGTGATGAATGATAAGCAATGAATTAATGAAACATGAAATGGAGAGACCAGCATCTGGCGGGTTTGATTGATTGAATTGGATTTTATAGGCGCACCAACAGCTAAGGTCATATGGCGACTTTCCAGCTTCCATTGGTGGAGGAAGACCCCAGGTGCCCCTCCGGGCAATTTTCGTGCACGGACTGGCACCTGGGTAGAACCACCGACGTTCCGCAAGCCAGCTGGATAAAGATTCCTAGGCCCCTGAGGGATCGAACCTACAGCGGTGAGGGGAAAGTGATTTCAAGTCAGAGACGATAACCACTCGGCCACGGACGCCCCCTCTGGCGGGGTTTGAACCCAAGACCTTCAGCTTGTGGGCCCAGCGCACTACCACTGGGCTATAGAGGCCTCACTTGTTTCAATGTTGATGAAATATTTTGGAGGGACATTTGAGGTGTTTTGGAAGGAGTACACCATCAAAAACTGTACAGCAAATATTTAATTAGCTGTATGCAGCACGTTGCACTGTGTAGATTCAGCTTAGGCGATAAAGATATGTAACAGTGGGGCACCCCTGCTGATCGATAATGATAACTGACAGCTCAATCAAGCATAATCAATTTTAATTTTTCAACAACGTTTGAGCCACATAGACGCATTTTTAAAGAGACACACGGCAATCTTGAAGTATGTATCAAGTTTTAAAAAATTGCTCATCGCTTAATAAAGCCGGTATTATTTTTACTTTAAACCTGCTTGTATTTAAATAAAATGATATAATAACACCTGGAATTTTCAAAAAAAAGGAAATGTTACATAACGACCGTAATAGGCAAACACAATTCATTTGGCAGGAAGGATTTGACGCAGGAAGGATTTGCAAATATGCAAGGTACCTTTAAAATAAAAGCTCAAGGGATGCCGCAGAATTAAAAAAAAAAAAGCCGTTGTACCATTAAATAGATTAACGTGGATCTACATTTCACAAATGTCGAGTTTTTGTTTGATGGCCTATACATCTTGGTATAATGTATTAGGTAATTTAATAATGGATGGTGAAATAAAGTGATACATTGTCCGGTTAAAACTGAGCATCTCTTGTTTATTTTCTCAATTTGCTTTTCGATTATTTATCAATAAAAAGTAAGTCTGATTATACTAGCGTGCCCAGACGGACGGTGGGCTGTATGTCTTAGTATACCTTAGTACACATGTACTAGACATAATGACGTCATCGATAGTTGTAACCTTTTTGTTGTGGAATCCAGTTTAGGCGATTATGACAACGAACGAACAGGCGGGTGGGTGTTGACATTTTTGGTTGACGTTTAGGTGTTGTCAACACCGTCAACACCTACAGTCTAGTTCAGTTTAAAGTCAGAAGTCTAGTTTCATGTCAGTCAGTATCAACCAAAAATAGAAGTTTTATGAACCTATTTAAAATTATTAATATAGTTCTCCAGATAAGACGCGTATCTGCGTAATAACGAATATTTTTCGAAAAAAACGTATTAAAAATAAATTAATGCATACAAATATCGCATTGAAAAAATTGCCCATAAATATTACTGTAACTAAATTCTCGCGTACACACTTCAATAGCATACTCATTAGATGCTTATTAATGTTTGGGTACTCAATGACAATCAAGTGCAACCAGAAATTAAAAAGGGCCTTTCTGTCGGCTGTTTTACACAAATTATTTGCCATTTGAAATAGAAAGACAACAATATTGAATTAATGTATATAGTATAAAAGGGAATAGGAAACACGCAGAATTTTATGGCAATGATTAAAAGTAACACTTTTAAATTAATGCTTTGTCCAAACTTGTTTTTAGGAATACGCATTTGTAAATATAAACATGTAATGTAATTAAGTTTTCATGCGTACAACACGCATGTGTCGATTCTTACGGATGGCGGGAGGTGTACAGTACTGGTTCTACCCAGGAAAAGTGGGTGTCTGCCTCCACCACAAAAAAAATCGACCGTCATATATAACCTTAGATGGAAGTTTTGGAAGTTTTTATTTTCAAAATGCCGTAAGGCCAGATTGGCAACATATTTACTATACAAACATAGAGTCACATGACTGATGATCGATACATACAATTCATCAAAATACATGTTTGAAAATGACGTTAAAACACCTTACAAACAAACAAACATGCAAACGTATTCTGCTGAAAGCTTACCTGGAGCACTGTCATAACATGTATTATTATTATCCATAACAGGATTGGTACGTTTCCTTCTTGTAAACAGAATTAATGACCCTTATTATTATTATTATTAAAGTGTTGACAATTTTAGTTTTATACATCGATACCAACCAACGTTAGTGTAAAGCTTTATGACTATGAAATATATATTTGTTCCATGAGAAGACAAGACACTGCATTTGAAACCGTCTCGTCTCTCACCGCTGCGGTTTCGAATCCCACTGGGAGTTCGACATGTAATGAAAAAGTGGCTCGACGTATACATTACGTCTGCCTCCACTACGAAAATTCGACCGTCATATAATTGTGGCCTAAATTATGCTGAAAATAACGTAAAACATCATTAACCAAACCACTCAGCAACTTTCCTTCATTTAAAACAGAGTTTAAAGACCTGTGGAGTGTTTAATGAGCATTTCAGTAAAACATGTTTTAAAACATGTTTTATTGTCAAACTATCCGTTGCTAAATCCTGCTTATATAAGCTTTCCCATCACTTACTAGAATTAAGACGGGACCGCGTAATGAAATCAAGTATTTAAGACGAATGGTTGGAAATATGAGAATTCAGTTTTAAAAAAATGTGGACATTACAAGGAAATTCATTCTGCATAGTAATTATAGGTTATTAGATTTGTATTGGGATATAGAAAAAGATATTATTCATAAATCAATAGGCCAAAAGGCCATAGGCCCGTGAGATACTACAAATGCATATATACATAGAACATATGACATAGCAAATACACATGTAAGTAATTACATGAACATTATTCTGTTATAAACGTATTATTATATTATTAGTATTCCTAATTAATAGAAATAACGGAGAAGGTGATACTATTGTGATGTTACAAAGTATTGCAAAACATTCTCTACACATATAGCTATGTCACTGTCCCCTCTCCCCCACCACCACCCCCTCCCCCCCCCCTCCTCCACCCCACTCCCACTTCCCACCCCCACTAGTACGTACTTAATAAGCTGTTGTATATATCTATAATTTGGTTTGGATTTTTGATATCATTATGCCATCTTATTCCATACTTCACCCATATTTGGGCATGGGCCTCCCTCCTCCTCGCACCCCCTCCCCCCCCCCCGTCCCCACACACACATCACCACTTACAGCGTGCGAACGCTCTAGCTACAGCGTGAGAACGCTCTACTACAGCGTGCGAACGCAAAGCTACAGCGTGCGAACGCTCTACTGCAAGTGCGAACGCTCTAGCTACAGCGTGCGAACGCTTTACATTATGTTTGCTGCATGTCACCTGCGGGGCTACGTAGTATTATGTGTTACAATATGGAGTTCTTGGTATTTAGAGTATATGTTCTCTTACAATATGAGCATTATATGTGGCATATAAACTAGTTTAACCGTATCAACAACATTCAATAAACAAGAATTTCGTGGAATTAAATACACCCCCCCCCCGCCCCCCTCCCTCCCCCCCCCCCCCCTCCCCTCCGACCCACACCCACACACTATGTTTCCACCACACTGTGAGAAGTGTCTCCGTCGCCGATTGGTTAACGACGCCGCGTTGTTAACCTTCGCCTCTCACCGCTACGGGTTCGAATCCCACTGGGAGCTCGACTTGTAAGTGAAGAAGTGTCGATTCTTACGGATGGCAGGAGGTGTACAGTACTGGTTCTACCCAGGAAAAGTGGGTGGTGTGCCTCCACCCACAAAAAAAAATCGACCGTCATATATAACCCTTACATGTGTTGAAAATGACGTAAAACAACCATACAAACAAACAAACACTGTGAGTTTCATCATCAACATTTTGGTCCATCTTCTGTACGGAAACAGACAGGGCTTAACGCAAAACATTCACTATTACCAATATAATTGAATATTAAAGGCACACATGGCAATCTTGATTTTTTAAAACTAGCGGCATCCCGTTAGTTTTTCTATATAAATTGTATTTGTTCAATCATTAATGGTAATTATAAGAACTGTATTAAGCCATTTGTTTTTGCATATTATTAATTTTTTTTGATATTATTGCACCAATAATATACTAAACTTGTAGTAAGACGAAATAGTGAATACTTAAAATTTGATTTATTTAAATGTAACCAGGGTAAAGTAAAACTGATACTGGATATATAGATCGAGACACCCATTTCAAATACTTCAAGATTGCCGTGGGTTCCTTTAATCATACGCATATTGATAAACTCTAACAACGTTTTGTATTTGAACATGTCAAGGTCAAGGTCATTTCACTGAGTAGGTTGGATTTGTACTACCCATAATACAAGTAACCTCCAAACGTGGTTCCTCTAGAGCATGTAGTTAATACGAAATAGGATTAAAGACATCACACCAGAATCAAAAGATCAAGGACACTTTACAGCTAGAGAGGATCACAAACTTGTTAATCCTCTACTGTGGAAAATATTTATTGAGGCCCTAACATCATTTTATATAAAACTACAATGTGCAATGTTTCTTTACAATTGATAAATGTTCATTTTACTGTTTCGAATAGAAACATTAAAATATGGCAGATTAAAAAGGTAAAATCTGCAAATTCAATACTAAAAATATTGAAATTAAATCATGTTGGTACTGTTACACATACAATTTAGAAATAATTAAATC